>VZTR01012363.1:20166-38168 GCA_013400775.1 Chaetops frenatus | reverse complement strand
AAAAAAAAAAAAAAAAAGAAAAAAGGAAAAAAGAGGGGGAAAAAAAAAGAAAAAACAAATACTGAGCCTGCTTTGGGGAATAGATACAACACAGACATTAATTACCCCATTAGTCTTCTTGGCACAGTGCAAGCAAAAGTCTTCAGGTAGTAACCAGCTTTTATGAAGATCAAGCTACTGAACTTCACCACTGCCCACAACTTTTGCCCACCTGACGGAAATGAGTTCATGCAAGAGAGAAAGAAAAAGAAAAGCTATTGACAAACACTATCAGAGCGAAAATGGAAAGACCACATACCCCAATGATTGCGTTCAGTTCTGCCATGGTCACTTGTTTGGCACGCTCCACAGCCTGCACCACTTGTTGCTGGTGCTATAAATGAAGATCAGAAACAGAATAAAATTATTTGTTTTCTAAATTATTAAGTACAGATTCTTTCTTTTACTATTTTTATTTGATTTCTCAAAGACATGCAGAGTCTGAAGTAACTGTTCTCTAATAGACAGTCCCATTTTGTGTTGATATGCAAAAATATATATGCATGGGGAGGATTTTTATTTTTATGCCATTACATGCTAGGAATTACACTTTTGCTTCCCAAAGAGCTCTTTCACAATCCGGCTGAATGGGAAACTGTCTTCCTTTTTTTCATCAGTACAGTGTGCTTTTGAATTTAAACACCATCTTCAAATGTAAACCTCTTTCCTTACATCCATAGAAACTTTATGAATAAACCCCACCCAGTATTCTAAGAAAGGTATATATTTTCAACAAGCACATGGACCCACATCACTGAAGAATATACAGATTCTCCTCCTAGGTACATTTCAAAGCAGCTCAACCATAAGAAAAAAATTTAAAATGACATTCACAAATCTGTCAAACACATGAACGAGAACTAATTATTTCAATCCCCAACATGTAAATTTTAATAGCTTTTTTTAAAGTCCACCAAAAACACATGGTCCAATTAACAACACAGTTTACAAGCTTCAGTGGTTGTATTATCTCAGTTTGAGTGATACTGTATTCCTGCAGTAAATTCAAAATTGCCGTATGTTGAAAACTGACTGGTATTTATTTGAAAACATCAACTACAAACAAAATAAGGTTCTCATCTTGCAACCAGATCCATGCCTGTTCAGACCTCCACCAGTGGCAAATTAATCTTCACAGGCAGCCTCGTAGAATCAGGATGACATAGAACAAGTAGGTGCAAGGAGGGGTCAGGGAGAATTGCAAGTAGGTTGTGTGATCTGCACTGAGAGTGAGACACCATTGATTTACAGCCACAGGTTGAACAGAGAAAGGATGGAGATCCTGACTATCTGGAGAGGCGCAAAAACTGTAACAATGAAACATCAGCTTTGCATCAAAACCAACATCTAGATGTTTTTTGGCACGAAGTTGAAGGGAAAGGTTGAGAAGGTCCCTTTAAAGGTTCAAGTTTGCCCTCCCATGGCTCTGTATATGGGCAGAATGAAGCCAAGGTACAGACCATCTAGTCCAGTAACACCACCTGTGCACCCTTAGCAGAAGCAAGAAGTTGCATAAAATAAACTAAAGACCCAAATTCTCAAGACAACCTCCAACACAGGAGTTAGGTGAAGAGCATCCAGACTCCTCAGGGAGCACCTTCAGCCCCACTGGGGGAGCAGGCTGTAAAAAAGGCTGCTGTTACTTCAGGGGCTCGGCAGACTCAGATTTCACAATTGTCAGCGCAACACACAAACAAAAATGGCATTTTCACGTACAATCCCTCCTGCATGGAAGTTCTCAGGGCAAGGAAAAACAAAGCTAAAAATCCACTCATAATAGTATGTCCCGGTTTTGGCCTGCACAGAGTTAATTTTTACATAGCAGCCATGAGGTGTGTGTGTGTCTGGGCTTCTCTATACCACCTCACCTCACAGCTTCGGGGCAAAAATGAGGGACTCTCAGGTTTCCAGAAGAAATGGCTTTTGGTCCAGGAAAGCATGGCAGCTGGAGGGTCTGTCTTTCATTGGTTTTTAGTCCTGGGCTTGGTGAACAATTTTGCTTTTACATCAGCCTCTCTGTACATTTTTGTTACTAGCATTGTTGCTGTTACTGTCTGTTTTGTTATCTCACTGCTGTTTCCAGTAAATTGTTCTTATCTCAACCCATAATATTTGCCTTTTTTTCTCACAGGGAGGAAGGTGGTGGGGGAAGTGGCTGCATGGTTTTCTTTTCAGTGGGAACACTAAACTGGGGAGTGCCATTCCTAAACAACAACACTCTAAGAAATTCTGATCCCAACTAAGAAAAACAGATAAATACAAGTAATGAAAGTTGTAGTTTAGAAACACTCCTGGAAGGAAGAATTTGGTTTTAGAGTTTGCTTGTTTTTAAGCAAAGAAGAATTATATGAAGGAAATTACTGGAGACCAAGTAGAATATTGCTACTTTGTAGCTGCAAACAGAATCACAGAAGTCCCATTCAGAGTTTTGTAGAACTACAGCACCAATGTAAGCCAAATCTGCCACTGTAAGAAGACAATGTAAAGACTAAAAAGCCAGTTGAACATCAGCAAACATGTTCTTCATACTTAAGAAAAAATATTAATTAAAAAGCCAGTGTATCCCTACCATAGATACCAGAAAAAAAGGAAGTCATGATACTCAAGCACCAAGTTCCTGATAATGTCTTATCAGATCCAGGTTATCACTTGTTAAGGATAGGTACAACTTTCATCGATTATATAGCTGAAAGCCTCGTGATCCATAACTCTGTATGTCAACAGGGTGATTATAAAAATTATACCACTATTTTCTTGTAGAAGTCATTCACACCATGGAATTTTTCATCAAGTCATTAAAAAAAACCCAAAAGAACAAAAAGGAGTTTTTAAAATATTTACTTTTTTAAATAAAAGCATTTAATGAGAAGCTTATAGTCATCATCTTCTTCCTTACCATTTCACAGGCAATGCGTTTTGCACTGAGGTAAAGAAAGTTCTTGTATAGATGAGTGCTCTATTCCAACAGCAATTTACTTATATCCTGTTCCCAGGAAAAGGGAAAACTTCTAAGGCATCTACAAAAGCCAGCCTAAACCTATCAAAATTATTGTAGAAATTACTTCAATTTACATCCAGGATTTGCAAACTAAGTCAACTCCACAAGAGCTAGAGTGTTTTCTGTTCCCTTACAGCAAGCACATAAAGAATAGCTCTCAGAAGAATTTGGGAAATATGTTATTTCATTCTTAGGTCAAAGGAAGAGAAGGTGAAGGCATGGACTACCAAAACCTCCCTTTCAGATTTCTGCCAGAGCAGCCACACAATCCATCTTTCACTGATTCTAATAGGTTTGGGATCAAGACTCCACAGAGAGGAGAAAACCCAAGGGCCTAGTAACATTGAACCTAGATTAGGTACAGTAGAGACAATTAACACTCTTCTATTGCTAGCTGCTTTAACATTGATTTAATCTTCAGTGGCGTTGTATGCAAAAGACTCAAAATAGATGGTCTGTAATTAACCTCTCCATCACTTCCAGCTCATTGCAGCAACTGCGGAGGTACCTCCTCAGCTCCCAGAAAAACCTATGGGGAAATGTCTTGAGTGACCCTGGGGATACATCAAGTTACAGACAAAAAACACACACTTGAGTGAAAAAAGGCACAGGAAAATCCACACAGGGTTTGAAGAGCTGTCTGCTCAGTGCCTTTCTGAAACTGGGGGGGGCTGGGGGCTCCATGTTACCAGCCTGGGAACAGGTGGGCTCCAGGAACAGGTGGGGATCTCCACACGTGGAGAAGGAGTCCAGCTGGGTCCAGAGACCCACTGCAACCCAAAACCAAGTGAGGGACAGGGAGCCCAGGGCCCCACTGAGCAGGAAGGCAGCTGGCTGGCCAGCCCCAATGGGTCTCCAAGGATGGATGGTTCCAACACCTGCCATGTGCCTAAATACTGTCCTGGACCAGCACACCAGCAACAAGCAGCATTTTGTTAAAACCAAGCAGTACATCCAATATATTGTACATCCACCTGTCCATCAAGTGGTGATTTACAGCCAAGTAAATAACAGCAGCAACAAAAAAGGGTTACTTTTTCCCCAACCACATATAGACATAGGGCTGCAACTTTCACATATATTTAATGCTAGCCTTTCTCTGTGCACACAAGCAAATGACAGACCTGGGGTTTTTTGAGCTGTGGGAAAACAGTATTTTGCACTGCATTTAACATGCCAGAGCAATGAGCTCAATACCCTGCCCCACCTGTCATGCAGACTAGTGCTGTTTCTCCTTCCTAGCTTCTCCTCTTGTTTCTTCTCCCCTTTTTGCATTCTATAATGAGCCATGTGTCAGCATTTGCCTCGTTTTGGAAAATCACTTTTAAGTCTCACAGTGCGTAGCAACAGCTACAGAGACCACAAGAAGAATCTAGGCTTTTTCACCATCACATTGTCTCACCACAGTGTCATCACCTAGCCCTGGCGTATGCACAGGCACTGCAACATGGTGGAAAATTCCCGGGCTTTTTATACCATGTCACAGCTCTCCACAACTGCCAGTGACAGGGAAGCTGTGCTGACAGCAAGTGAGTGGCCAAAATTCCCCCAGGCACGGACACAATTATACTGGTGTTAAAAACCCCTAATTACAGCCTGTCTTCATGACCGCCACCAATATCCAAAGCAAAACTCACTGAACAATTTGCTTTGAAGAAGCAAGCAGCCTCTGCTATTCCTTACTTGTATTATTTTGTTGTTATATTATATGTTTAGGGGAAGTACAGGTCCTGCTTAAGAACTGCAGCACTGCCCTTCTTGGAAACCCTATCTAGAGACAGCATAATGAGACAAGGCTGTGCCAAAAATGCTAGTGAGAATTGGAGAGCAAAGACACATTTACTGTGGAGCACAGCACACACTGTAAAAGCTAGAAGGGACAACTTGGGTCACTGCATTCAGGCACCATAACTCAGACAAGATATGGTAACTACTTCAGGAAAATGTAAGAACATTATTAGTAATACATGCATACATTGCTAATGAGATGCATTCCCTGGCAGAAGGATTAAAGATCTCTCAGAGTTTCCTTGTATTTATTGTTTAGCTCTAGTCTGGGGCAAGTCTAAGATGGAGGCAAATAATTCTGTCTTCTCAACCTCACATCTCAGACCAAAAGCTATTTCCTTTCAATCAGTATGTAAGAACTCCTGCTCTGCGCTTCTACATAATGGATCTCACATTCTTCATTCAAATTTACTGGACTTTTGAAACACCTCTAGGGAAAATACCTACAAAGAAGAACAAGCATATTATGGCCCACACCAATCTCTTAAAAGAAAAACCACCAACTGATATTAAAATGTTTGAAAATAGAGGACTCCAAGCAGAATTTCCTTTTGATGTTTGCTTACATGTATGCATGCCAGTGCTTGGCATTTTATTATACTAGTAAGTATATTTGACCACCTTAATGTGCACAGGGAACTGAAGATGCCTGTTAAAACACAACACATCTATAGCTTGTTATTCGCCAGTTCACTGGCAGTTGGAAGGCAAAACTGAACCTTCCAAAAAAGTTTATTGCAGCCTCCTTCAGCCTTACAAACTGCTTATATTGAGGCATGTGAGTTGACAGGGATCAATACTGGCTTCTCAAGCAGCTTTTGCAAGTAGTGCTGAGCTCCCCAAGTTGCCACAACTGCAGCATTTGCTGTACATCAGCCAGCTTGCATGTATTTCATGAATATAAACACACTCAGTATTTACTCAAAAGAAGGTACTGTGATACGTATCTCCAGACACACTGAAGAAGTGCCACCATCCAACACTTGAGGTCATTCAGCACTTAGCCCACAATGACAGCCAAAGGTTGCAACCAGCCACACATACCACCTTGAGCAGAGAGGAACCAGCCCCAACTTGAAAGACACTGAGTTGTGAAAGTGTCATACTCTGCTGAAGCTGGTAAATTCCGTTGAGAAGCATCAATTATCAGAGGCACTGTCTATGGCTATAGACACAAAATGAAATGCACGGCACTGGCTATATCATTCAGCATGGGAACATCAAACTATCTGCCAAGTGCAGCAGATCAGAACTAAATTAACTGAGTGACCACAACCTACACCCTTGCAGGCACCCCTTTCATCTTACGCAACCGGAATTACTTTGAGCACACTGGTATCTCACAATATCACACAGAGGTAGAAAATGACTGTTGCAACACAGGAAGCCCAAAACCACGGCAGAAATCGAACACACATTGCCCCTGAGATCCATCTCACATCTTGACCACAGAATCACTCTTTCCTACGAAAATGGGAAGTTTCTATTTCTTGGTGCTGTTTTTTACAGTCTGACTAAACTGGATTAAATGTAAAAACAAGGTACCAGTTGACCATGTGTTTAGGTAGATTAGAATTTTTGTTTTAAATATATGTTTAGATGATGTACAGCACAGTAAAACTGAATGAGGCCTGGAGAATTTACTAAATACTTCACTGGACTGCCCCCAGAAAGCAAGCAGACACTACTACACAGTAGGGTGATGTATTATAAATGCATCCTTTTCACAAGATCTCTAGTGATTTTGCCCACAATTTCTTATTTCTAAGTGAGTTATCACAAGCCATTGATTCCTTACAAAGTTAACAAGCAATAAGACAAGTTAACCTGGTGCTATTATGAGGCAATAATGTTGCCATCAGTGCATGCAACCACTGTATTTTGTTCATTTTTCCCTCAGGCACAATATAAAGGAGCCTGATCACATTTTTCAGCCACTATTCCACAATTAGACTGTATGTAAAATGCATAAACAGCAAAAGCATGCTGCAATTCAATTCTCTATTAATCTAGATGATGAAATAAAGAGACTTCCATTAAGACATTAACTTTTTTAAGACACAAATTAGAGAGAAACAAAGACTTTCACAACACTCAAACCTGAAGCTCGGTTCTCGTTTGACACATCAGTGATACATATGCCAATATAGACTGATTTAAATATGTATTCTTACTAGAAAAGGTCAAACAATCAAGATTTTCCTAAAGCCATTACAAAAACAGTCACTGTCAGTTGCACTGTCAAAACACATGAAAGGCTTTTTTATGCTTCCCCTCTCAATCCTTCCCTGCTGTCGATATATGGTATGCTATCTCCGCACAGCAAATAAAACCGTGTAACTACACCTACAGAGACTCTGAAGCAGTCAAAGTACAAAACATCTACTTGTTTTAGATGAGTGCAGGGCTTGAATTCTAGTCCTCCAGCAACGGAGTGAGAACATTACACATCATTTAGTTTCCACAAATCCATCTTAATAAGCAGAGTACAGAGGCACTCACAAACACTGTCAGGTTCTAGTTTTGATGGCATCGTTCCCGTTTCAAACACACACAGACACACACACGCATGTGGCACGCACGAAGCTCATTGGCTGAACAGCAACATGGGGCACGCAGCCTCTTATTTGCAGCCAGTTGAGCAGCCCTCTTGAAAAGCACTGGCATTTTATGTAACAACTGAAAAGCCAGGAGAAAGTCACATTGTGTTCTCAGGGATGACATTTTACAGATGCAATACACAAAAATACCCCTTCCAGTTTTGGCTTCACAGCTACAGATTGTATTGAAATGAAACCATGTGCTGAACTGATGCACACTGCGCCAACAGATCCCATCTCTGGGCCTTTTCCTTCAGAGGGGTGGACAAGAGAAGCCATTGTGCACCCTAGGATTCCTTTCATGAACCACATTTCCTGTTTATTTCACGCATGCCAGTAGCCTGGAAGCTTCCTCATTAGCTCCCATCAACCCCCCCAAAATCCCAGTGCATCTTAAATTATCTAGAATGTACTCACAATAATACCAGCAAACCATAATTTGGAGAAAACTAATGCTCAGAGAAATTAGCTCACAGTGAGTTTCAATTTTCTGTTTATATTCCCCAAATACACAAAAACATAAAAGGATTTAAGGTAGTAAGTAATAGTGGATGCAGAGAGAAAAAAGCCAACACAAAAACTGTGTTTCTATGCCTGCTGTGTTGAACATCATTATTCATGTACCAAAACAGAAGCTTCTGCTGAACTTTAATGTTCATTGCCAAGGATGTGGCACAAATTACGCCTTTCTAGCATTTTTGCAAGCTGTCTTTGATTTCAGACCCACAAAATCGTAATGGCAAGAAAAACTATATTGTACATGAAAGAAAAATGTTAAACTAAAATTCTGCTTTGACATTACAACACATTCCATTTCATAAATATACTTAAATGATATTATAATAGGCTCAAAGAAGATAATGACGTTAAAGTGTTAACAGCACAATGGAAAGTCATCTACAAGTGCCAAGAGATTCATAAGGAAACAGTCTCTAGAAAAAGTCCCACTTTTGCAATAGATACCATGAGGCAATTGTTTAGATCAGAAACAGTACAAATGACTACCTACCTCTTGGGACAGGAAGGGAATGACTTGTGCACATATAGCGTTCAGCCTCTTGACAATTTCTGCCTGCAAGTCACAAGAAAAAAGAAGTTCAATTATATAAATTCTCAAATGCAACTGTCACCCATGAACCCTAAAGAGACATTTGCTTGGTTTTTTTCAATTCTGGACATCCTCTGGCCAAGAGATGTTCTCAAAATCACGGGAGTGTTTGTACACGGATCCAAATATTCTTAGGAAGCTAGTAATTTCTGGCTAAAATCTTTTCCCCAAAAACCCCTATTTAGAACTGACACAAAGAGTGGTTAATTTTGATTACACAGTCACGGAAATATAAAGAACAGAATCTTCAGGAATTGTAACAAAAACGATAAACAAAATTCTGTGTATCAAACTGAACTGTCTCCTACCACGCAAAAGGAAGGATCATTTCAAATAATAGCAATGCCATTGTAAGCAAAGGCAACAAATACACCATTTACTTTTAACACTGCATATCAGGAGAACGTTAGCATTGTAACATACAACCTTACTGATAATCATTCTACCAAATATTTCAGAAAGGAATACTGCAGTCTTGAAACACACTTCTGCTGTTATCTATTGTCCTGGTTAGTAGTAGCTACTTTCATGTGGCAACTGTAACCACAGATTAATAATACACAATGTTTTATTTTCATACCAGAGATCAATTCTTATTCTGTGTATTTAATCTGAAAATCTCAATAGAGACAGAGGAGATCTGTTTAAATAACACAAGAATTACAGCCCCAGAAGCAGAATATTCAAAGCCACACAGATTTTCCTACCATAAATCGTAATTTTCTTACAATAAATTCTAACCACAATAAGTTTCTTATTTTATGATAGGGCAGAATATTTTTCCTCTTGCAAAGTCATGAATCATGTGATGAAGACATACTAACACACAATTTAGCATTCCTTCTTCTAAAAGCAAACCTTCCAGCCTTTTTGCTATGCTTTCTTTTAAATGGCAAACACTAGGAAAAGAATCCATAGATCAGAAAGGCTCACAGGTAGCAGTAAAAAGTCAGAAGTTAATATAAAATAAATCTGGGTTCAAGGAATATTACGGTTAGAGAGCTATTAAACCAGCAGACATGGTTTGCAAGAGGTAAGAGTACATGTGAAACTAACTCTGCCCCCTTGTGCATACTGTGTGATACACACGAGTTAATACATGCTATTTTGCAATACAACTTCTTCATTTCTCTGAAATCCATCTAGATTCCCAAATGCTATTTATATACCAATTTCTATGTTAAACTGTCCTTGTATCTTCTCACTGGTCTTCACTGTCTATGCAAGTCCTCATCTCATTAAATACATGTATTTTAGTAACTTTTTTGTATTTGTCTACTACATCTTCTCTATTTATTCAGCAGCATAGGTACCTTATAGGATACCTTAGAATATGTTCTGTTCAGCAAAACCCTAAATTATCCACAAATTTCAAATGCAGCTATATCAGATATCCCAGAAGGTAAAACTCAAAATATTCCTTTGAACAGACAGCATTCACTACGCTAGTTGACAAGGAAATTTATTAACTGCTTGTTACACAGAGATGCACAGGGAGCGACAAGTAGTGTGCACTTGAGCTTCAGCCAGAAAGGCTGCACAATCCAGTACAGCATTACTTGAGAAACAGTGTTTGATTAAGGAAATGTAGACTGTAATACAAGGCACAGCTGTAAAGTACCTGTTCTTAGTGGTTCAAGCACCATTAATCTAGTCATTTCCAAATTTTGGGTTCCAGCCATAATGCTATTTTTTTTGGAGAAATCTCCTGAGTGCCCTAAAGCCAGAAAGAAAACTACGTATTTTATTCTTCGAGGCTTTTCCACATGAGCAGAGAATTCTCCAGTGCCCCTGTCTTGGCATAAGCTGAAGCCACTCTGACCTGCCGTTTAACACACATATGTGCCTTGGTAAGGAAAAGGCACACCATGCTTTCTTCTGCTGCAAAACAACTCCTCCCCATCTTTAAAATGCCTGTCACAACCTTGCCCAGCTCAGCTCCATGGGGGTAGCCTTTGGAAAACCACTCTTCTACCTCAGCTGCATTAGCTGAATACCTTTACTGTACTGCTAAGGAACAGAGAACAAAACCAGCCTAAAGTGCCATGCAGGAGCTCAGTGTCTAATTTTAAAAAGCTTATAGATTCATAGATTTTAAGGCCAGAAGAGACTGTTACAATTGTTTTATCTGACCTCCTGGGTAACACAGGCTGTAAAACTTTACTGGCTTCCCCAACAAGCCCATAAATTACCACTGAGCTAGAATATGGCTTAGTCAACAAAAATAATTTTATTCAATTCACTTTGAGGCATTTCTTCTCAAGACGGGTACTCAGTCATAGACATTACAAGTTATTTCAGCTATGATGTTTTTCTTTTGATCACTTCTCTCCCTGCCCCCCAAGAGAAGCATGTCTCTCTTCTACCGCTCTTCTCACCAAAATGTGGCTGAAATATATTTGCTCAGTATTTATATAAAAATTCTCCTCTGGCAGATTCTGAACCTAGGAAACATTCAACTAAAAAGAGTTTTCTAAAAAGCTGTAAGTAACCAAAAACAGGTGGCTGAATGTGCACAGTTACATTGCTGCAATAAATCTCTTGATATCAATCCCACTGGAGTGCACAACAACAAGTCCTTTCATGCTGTATTCAGGGAAGTGAGCTGATGGAGACAGCACCCAGCTCAGCCTATAGAGAAGAAAAAGAGCTAAAACAGCTTTAAGTGAAGTCAAAACGTTCCTCAGCAGCATTTCTCTGCTAGGCCAGTCACAACAAAGCCAAAAAGCCCTTGCTATGCTGAAGTGTGTGCATTTTTTCCCTTATTAAAACAGCCTTCACTTTCCCTAACAAAGAGCATCCCCAGTTGCATGGTTGTGCATACAGCTACCTTTTATCATCCTCCAAACTCAGGCAGCAAGGAAACAGCCCAGCTGAGCAGCAGCAGCAGGCTGCAGAGACACAGCATGACTGAGACACGGACTGCCCACCTTTGGAGACCACATGCAGTCTGAAGGCATGAAGGAAAGCACTGTGCACACGCACAAATGATAGGAAGGTACACATTCTGCACCAAGTCTCACACCAGGCACTTTCACATAGTAAATATGAAGTACACTCCGTCTCAACACTGCAACTGTTTCAACAATTAACTGCAGGAGATTATGCCACAGCAACAGGCATTGATTGCCTTCCACAAAACATACAAGAGAAAGGAGTTAGCTGCCAGAAGCTAGTTGAGCAGGTTTCTTGAGATGCTGCCCTGAAGCTTGAAGGTTAGGCACTAATGACATAGATTTGCATCTCAGTAGACCTATTCCTAATACCCCTGGAAAAATCATTCTTCTTTGCCTAATGTACAACCTCTGACACAAGGTACAGCACAACTCCGCATTTCTACACTCACACATTTTTAAAACCCTACATTTGAACAACAGTTTAGGATTTCTTTTTTCTGTTAGGCACCAGCTCAATGGGTTTTTCATGATCAGTCCAACTGCCAGGAGAAGGAAAAAGTATGATTTCATAAAACCAGGCATACCATTCCTCACATGGAAAGTCAAAGTTGCCTCGGAAACACGGCTGCTTCCACAGTCATCTAATTTTACCTCCTTTGTCCAACAAGACTAGGCTTTAGAGAGGCTTCATTTATTTACAGGCCCTTCCACTGGGCTTCAGTTATCAGCCAATAATGCTGTGGACACATACACACTTCTAATGGGCTGTGTTTTGAAAGCAAGTCTAATCTGATGGCGCAGTGCCCAAACTCTTTTTCCAGCATAGCCATTAAAGGATGTAGGTTATTGCTGTTGTCACCATTGATATTTGTCATTGTAATGTAATTAGGGCCCTAAAATGATGCATTACAGCCCTTGGCACAGCTTCTATTAAAATCTTTTCTTCTGCTCACTGAACTGCGACCTGCTTTCTGATGAATAACAGACAGACAGCTTTAGGGTGAGGAACAGATTCATCAAAGTAGTATTTTCCAGCTCTGGAAATAAAATAAATAAATAAATGAGTAAGAGGGCAACCTAAAAAGAAAAACATGAGTGGGGGTGAGGGGGAAGGAAAGTAAACAGCATACTTGAATTTCACCTGACCACTTTAAATTCTGATTGCATCTAATGAATCTTTCTTAGGACAATATATTTCCAGCCTGTGAATCACATGGTTAATCAGGGCTCTAATCTGCTATCCATCAGCCTATGCCAGCACTGTAAATTCCAATTACATTTATAGGTTATGTGGGTCATGCATTCCCGAACAACTATATTCACGGATATCCCATGTAAACTGGCACATTTTCTGAAATGCTGTTGTTAGCGTTACTGAATGTTACAATACTATTCAAAGCTTTATGAAAGCTCCTGATAAACAACTGCTAAATTATTGCCTGTGGATATAGCGTGACGCTCTGAAATAGCATTAATGGCCCAATAAAAGGGTGACTGTTCATGCCAAAATATAAAAAGGATAGCTTTTGCTGCCACAGTTTGTCAAATCTGTTAACAAACACCAACACTTCTATTACTCCTTTCCCTGAACACAAAAGATGCTTGTTTTTGCATAAAAACACGTCAGCATGGAACCAGAAAAGATGAAGGAAAAGCAGAAAGAAAAGGTTTGGGCTGAAATCACCTTTTTGCTTATGTAATGCCACCTTATATTGTTTGCATCCTTTGGGAGACACCCACAAGACACTATTTTAAAAATGTTGATCTCTTTTCACAGCCACTTACATGACACCATTTTTAAAAAGAGAAAGATTAAATATCTATTAATGACAATGTTAACATTTTTCTTTTTTTCTGAGTATAAAGAGATGGTAATAAAATAACTGTGCCAGAATCTGATCCCAGCAAAGTTATGAAGACCCATATCAGATAACAGTCCCTCAGCATTGTTGCAGGGATTCAATGTAAGAGCAAAAGGTTAAGTTTCCGATTCAGACAACAAAATCTTTTTGACCTGATGGTTAAATGGTACTTTATTCCTTAAATACACCTAAAAACCTGACACCTTAAGTTCACAAGTGCCTATAAAGCATTCCGAAAAATGTTCAAAGGTAAGTCTGTAGATAAGACTATACCTTTGGACACATGAGGTGACGCAGACTATGAAGGGAGCTCAGTAAAGCTGGTCCTTGGAGTACAACCATGGCTCCACAGCTATCAGTTGTACGAAAAGAGGAGCATGTGATGGACCATTAGACTCCTAAATCCCTTTCAGGATGGCAACGCAATGGTTTAACTCAATTTACCCTTGCCACACACAGCTAAAATAGGACATAAGCACTCGGTTAAATATGTTCAAGTGCCTTAATTGGCATTTTAGCATATGTCCAGATTCTTAGCACTCATGGAGATTAAAAAAGAAGCAAGACTTTTTTGTTGCTCAAAAATATCTATTTGCACTCCCTTTTTCCTGGGGAAAAAAAAAACCATAAATGAGTCTGTGGAAAAAAGAAAATTGGGATTTTATTTATAGCACATAAACTTTGTGAAAATATTTCCACTATATTTCACAAAGTTCCATGGTTATTACAATTATAAAAAATTGCTGGTAAAGAATTACCACTGGAGGCTCTAGGTTTGTCAGTGGAATGGAAACAAAACTACTATATATGTATTGTTGAAATAAACCAGAATAATAAACCATTATTGGGAAACGCATTTCAGCAGCCAGTAGAAAGAAGAATATATGCAATTACGCTTTCAGAAAAATAATCTGAAACAACTGTTATTTCAGGTTTAATTTGTTCTACACAATGCAGCCTTTGCCAAAAAGATCAATCTAGTTTATTAAGTGCTTACCAAGAACACATGCACATACCCTAAACAAGCATTTCACAAATTAGTGAGAACAAAAAAACATTATTACACTGTATGAAACATATCATGATTCTGAATAAAGCAAGCAAAAAAGCTAATCTTAGTATTTCACAGAAAATTAACTCTTCATTCATAAAGAAGAATGTGTTTTGTTTTAATCACAGACTTTTGTCTGGAAGTGCTTACTCTAGTTCTACAGAACTGGAGGAAATACTACAAGCCTTGAATATAAAATTTCTCTTCAGCCCTAAAGGAATGATGTTTGGAAACCAACACACAAAGAGCCAAGCCTTTTAGTCAACACAAGTGGAGGGAAAACATCTTCTTACCTTCTGTGCTAAGGATACGAAACAAAAAAAATCTTCCTCACTAAGCCAATTGCTGATGTTTAGCAGATACAATTTGAGCAATGCACATACAAGGTGAATGTAACAGCCACCACTAGACTGCCAAACAACCACAGGTACCATTCTCCACCTGACTTTCCTACCACTTGTTTGTAAAACATCCCAGCAAAGCTCATAAAAAGCTGTAACTTTCCCTTTGCAAGTTAATTTAGTGTTTTCTAAATTAATTTAGTTGCCTATTTTGCAAAAAATACTACAAACAGCAGCATAAGCAATAAAATGGAGTGGCAGACTTCTCAAAATCAATCTTCTAATGTACATACCACTCTGTGGGCTGCTGAAGTGAATTGATAAGATACAGCTTTTATTTAATGTCTCAAGAATCACATGGAGCTGAACTGAGCACAAAAGGATACATGCTGAATCATTCATGATTAGGACAATAAAAAACAAGTCAAGTACGGTGATATATAAACATGCATCGAGCCTGTCACCTGATGAAGTCGATGGTTTTTTGTTAATATCAATTTATATCAGCAAGTAGGGGAACAGAAATGCACAGCCAGATTACCAAAGTTCTTCAGTTGCTCAGGCAGCCAACAAAGCTGCATCCTGCCCTGCCCTATGTACCTGCAGAGCATCCAGAAAAAAGGCTGCAAGTGGAACGTGAAATGACAAAGACTGGCTTCAATTTCCCTTCCTTAAAGGCAGCAGGAAACACTTGCTGAAAAATCAGACAGAAATGAGCAAAAGGACACTGCCACAGGAAATGCTGTTTCTGTCAGCAGAGCTTTGAAGTTCTCTTTAAGATGCTATGCCTTCACCTACAAGCAATACTCAGCATTTCACAGCAATACTTTTTTTGTGAAATATCTCCTCATTACATGGGGATGAGAAGTTTCCACCACTCTCTACCAATTTTTAAACTATGACTTCACAGTTTAAAAAAAAATACAGAAAAAAAGATTTTCAGCTTATAGACCTATGGCACCACACTAAGGCAGCTTCAGCTCTACAGTATTTTGCATCTGTTCCCTAGCTGCAATTAGGTTAGAATTTCCCATTTTAATCTTTCCCACAACTGCTGAAAGACAGCAGCACATGCACAACCTCTTACTACTTGATTTCTTCCCTCACACACTCTGCCAAAGAGTCTGACCACAGTTCTGCAGCTGCTGGAAATGGCACAAGCCAGTCTGAGCCTGTCCTTGCAGCTATATGCATACATTTGTTTTAGAGTCCAGTTTTAATTTAGTTGGAGGAAGAAAAGTCTCCTATTTATTTATTTACACCACAAGTTCTTTTATACTTTGTTTCACAGGGGTGACAGGAAAATAGAAAGGAATACTGCAGATCAGTAGTTTCAATGTTATATTATGAAAAATTAAACAAAGAAAAAAAATAGAGTAATAGACCTGTTCTCAGTAGGCCTGTTTTTAACTGGAGGTGGTGGCCTTAACTGCTCTGAAAAAATATTAAGGGGGCAAGATTTCATGGAAAAGGTGAAAATATCTGGCATTTTAACCTAAAAGAAACCATGCTTTTAAAATTAAAATATATTTTGCTTACAAAAGAGAGTTTAGATTTTAAAAAAAAGAAAAATTTACCATAAAATAAACATTAAAATAACTTTCCCACTACAAAACAGAACTGTCAATGTCCACTTCTGACCCTTTAAAGAACTTCACTTTCATCTGCACATACATATAAAGGAAGACTCAGAAATAGCTACAGGTACCTGTTATCCTACATCCACTCTATATTATGGCTACACTGCTGACACTGGAGCAGCATATTTCAAATGTTTGTCACTTAGAAGCTGACACACTACCACAGCTGAGAACTGCTAAGATTGTGACAGATTTCCAGTTACGCCTAAAAAGTTCTATTTTTCAGTCTTGATACTTGCAGAAAGCACTGCAACCAGTGGCAACTGACAATGGTCTGCCAAGAAAGAAAATTAAGTTTCTCCAGCAAGTATTGTGCTGTTACAGATTTTAATGAACCACATAAAACCAATCAATAAACTGATAAAAGCAGCAATCAGAAGTCACCCATAAAAACAAGAAATACAATGTGACTGCTGAACTCATGTTTATTTTCTTACAAATTCATTTGGAAGCCAGGAATCAGTCCTTCTGCATCAGGAACAAGACTACTATTTCTCTTGCAACTTTGGATTCCTTTGTTTACTTGCCTCAGCCCTGCAGGTTATGGAGACCAAAGTTTGTCTGATTCATTGATGGTCACACTTGATTGTGTTTGCTTCCAGGAAAGAAAATACTAGGAATAAACACACCGATCTATTTGGTGGATTTGTTAATTCCGTTAACAAGAATTCTCAGCTTGAAAACTTTACTGTGTATCACCTTCTCATCTCTTCTTCCTACCCATTAATTTCACAATACATCACAAACAGCAATCAATTAGCTCAAGAAATAAAAAGATAAAAGTTATTTATATAAAGAAAACAACATTTTACCTCATTTTTCATTACCATGAAAATGAGCAATACTCAAATGCAATCTCTGCAGATTAACACAACAGATTTTAACAATTTTAACAACATCCCTGAAACAGATGAAAAAACAGTGCAGTGGACTCTGTGGCAATGATATTAATGAAGCTTCAATTTTGAATCCTTACAAAGACAGAAATTCAAATAAGGCCTGTTACTCTTCACGTTTTAAACCAAGTGAAGTATGATAGCTGCTAATTATTTCTCAAGATAAAGAAATATTTCATACTCTATCAAACCCCAGTTGCTGGAATAGAGTGATCATCTGAGCAGCAGAGTACATTTAAGACACCTTTCTCCCTTTCTGATCTAAAGAGTTTTTTGTTTGTTAAATCAACACTCTGTAAGTGAAAGTCTACTAAAATACTAAGGGTGTGACACATTTTCTTTAACTCCAAATTTAAATGCAAGTTGCAGCTTCAGGTGTTGGCTCATGATTTCCTCGTGCTTGAGATGGCAATGCCACAGACCTACAGAAGCACCAACTGAGAATTTCCAGCACCCTGTACAGAAGGGCAGCTTGTCACCAGGAGCTTACACCATCCTGTGTATGACAAATGACACAGCCGGCGAGGATCCCCCAGTTCCCCTTCTCTGGAGCATGCCCTGAGAGTACGAGCGACAGTACCACAGGGCTGGGGAGCTGAGCAGAATATCCAGCAAGCAAAGACTGGACATTGCACATTTCACAGATCTCTGCCACCACTCAGATGATATTGATTCTTATTTGTATGTATCTAAGTAAAAGACTTGTTGCAGCAACCAGCTCAACAGGAAGTGACTCCTGATGCAGAATACTGCTTTCTGAAGAGGAAGAACAAAAAAAAAAA
>VZTR01012363.1:8010-20109 GCA_013400775.1 Chaetops frenatus | reverse complement strand
AAAAAAAAAAAAGACTGTAGTTCCAAATCCTATTGAGAAGAAAATATTGATATGAATTGTCATTGCTTATTATTTCAATTGTTGTTCATCATAACTACCTCTGATGAAAATAGCTATTCAGATTTCAGCATTTCTGCAATTAGGATTTCTTGTTTTTCCTCCTAAGTGAAGGACAATGAAAGAACAGGTAATTTAAGCCTTTAACATGTGAAAACCTAACAAGTGGAAGTTTCACTAGGGAAATACATCGAAAATAATCACATAGTTTACAATTCTCTTTTTAGCCTTCCTAAAAAGACATATTTGCAAAGCAAATGCTAAGATACTTTTGCTTAATATGTTCACAAAAATTCCCTTGTCCAAGAGAGTTAGATACACTAAGTAGATCTTGATGTTCAATTTCATTTGAATGGCATTCCTCCAGTAAAACTCCTATCAGAAAAGAGAGAATGAGTCAAGCAACACCTAATGGCATTTATCTTTAAATTACATCAGCATTACTGAAATTTTCACATACTCTTCATCTAAAAGGGATTTCAATATAAAATAACGTTTTGTAGAAAAGCAAAGTTTAAGACAGTGCCATTAAAAGCAGAACAGGAGGAATGAAGCAAGAACTCTCTGGTTAGGAAATGTAGATTTCATGGAACATTTCCCAGCATTTAACTTCTGTGACACCACACTTTGTGGAAAGCTACTATGAACTGCATTAATTTCAGACAAATGCTCAAGACACATCATATGTTAAATGTGCTTTTCATGATACTACACGTACAAACTCTAATAAGAACATCTAGAACATGGAAAACACATCAAATGTAAGCAAATATAGGGGGTAAATACCTCTCTAAACAGATCAACCATGTGATCAAAGCCATTTTCCTTAAACATGTTCTTATCAAAAGAGGCATCAGTCAGAACAAGATTCCTTGTACAAAGTTGTACCAGTTCTCACAACCATGATCCTCATTATTATAAGTACGTCTGGGCCAGAAACACGGATTACATGCTCACCAATTACGATGTACCAGGCACAGAAAAGGCTCTTCCTTAATCCAGCTACTCTTGTTTGCCCTATCCTTCTATTGATAGCACTTTTTTAGGCATGTGGTGAACTAAGCAATGAATTTATCCACATTGAAGCAGAGCCCACTTTCAAATGAAACAATTTTTTTTTTTAAATACAAACACCATCCGAGACCCAGTTTACCAGGGTTGATACAAATTAGGATCACCCTTTTCGCTACCACTGCCATCTTCTGCCTGCTTGAAGTGCACAGAAAACTTCAGTCCTAGATACATAAAATCTCCAAAATGAGACTTTTTCTGAACACTCCTTTGAGAGTCAAAACACAAAAGCGCAGTTAAGGGAGTAGGCCACACAGCAGCATTTCTGTCAAGCCGACCGTCTCATTAGAGATGCCAGTAGCTCTCTGGGCAAGGCAAGGCACCTCCTCCACTACACTGCAACCAAGTCATATTGGTATCAATCATATCCCTACACTTTTCACCTCTCAGGTTAGTATCATGACTGGCTTAGCCTGAAGTTTCAACTAGCCTTTAGAGCCACCTGTTAGATATCTGGTAAATCAAATCACCCATACCCAACTTCACAGTAAATTCAAAACAATAAATAAATAAATATAAACAAGTGCAAATTAGTGGTGGACATACCAAGTCAGTATTGGTCAAATGAAGAAATTAAATGCTGTGGTCAAAACTGTGAAGAAAAACCCACGCTCACAAAACAATGTATGATTTTTCAGTTACAGCAGCAGGATGAGAGACAGCAAAACCACATTTCTGTGCCTGGTTTGTTGTAGATTTAATGGATTTCTGGCTTTCTGCCACGGAATAATTTAATGGTTTACCAAAATGCAGTCTCTGGGCTTCTTAATTTCATATTTAGCTTGCTAGGTCTGTAATCTTGCCACTCTTTTAATCAAAAAGGTTTCAGGCAAGCATTTAAAACATGAAAAATACTCATTCAAATCCTAACATTTTTACCCACAAAAATACACAGAGGTTGGATATATTCTGGTTTATTAAATCTCTTTTGCATAAACTATGATAATTATTCCTCTTTGTAAAAGCAACTTCCCATGACAATTATAGACTTAGTTGTGGTATTCTGTTTGCATAGAAATTTGCCAGAAACACAAGAAAGGAAACCTTAAAATTACTGAATTACCTACTGACTGTTTGCAAACCTGCTTGTGTAAAATCATTAGCTGTTTTTCACAAAAGAAGCAGAAAATGCTGGGAGGAGTAGGATGGAAAACAGGTTTGATGACAAGCAGATAGCTCAAACTGTGCTTCCCTTGTATGAGCTTCAGTGGAGATGAGAGAGTAAGTTGGAAAATACTATGCTTCAATATAAAGTGAAATCAGTTTTACTTATTGACTTATTTATTGATTGATTTAATTTATTTATTGAAATAAGTCCATTTTCACTACTATAACACACCAAGTGTGAGTGAAAGCACAGGAAAGAGAAGTGAGAAAACATTTATTTTTTATGTCACCAACAAGGGATACAATTACTTTTACCATCACAAGTATAACTCCTGCTCCTGAACACAAACCAAAGTTGCCTTAAACTAGCTACAGAATAGCTCAAAAAGCTGGATAAATCGTCAGTACAGTAAAACCTTGACAACTCCTCAATTAGGACCTGAGCAAGTCTGTTCAACAGCAGTTAAAGCACACGTGTGTACTTCAGTCATACTCTTAAATACCATCCACATTTACCAAACACCACTTCATCTTAATTCTGTAGCTGTCAACAAAGCCTTCAAAAATAGATGCCATTTTTCTGCAGTCTAAAGCAGTACAGAATTACTCTCAATATCCACTGCAGAAACTGTATAGGGCTCATGTGATACAGTTGTAAATCAGCCTTTCTCCAGCTCTACTGACTAACCTAGACCTAGAGAGATATTACAGTTTTGTTAAATTCACAGCTTTTCTGCATCCAAAATTTACTCCCTTCTGAGGGAGGGGGTAACCACAATAGGTAGAAGGAAACTGATGCTTGAATACAGAAAGTGATCTGCTTTACCACCTAAATTCCACTGCTTCACCAAAGTAGAAAAGCAGAGCAATGTTTCAGTGGAGAGAACCAGATATCAAACCTTTCTTTTATATTGTGTTGAAGAGAGTCCTTAAACTAGTACTTCTTTTCAAAAGTCCAACTTGCATTCACGCTCAAATTACATTTAAAGCTTCTCTTGTGTAGGGTATTCGTATACTGAAGAGTGATGATTCAGTCAAAGCTGTGATCCTCACTACTGAATATGAAGCTGGTTTGCCTAATCTTTTGGCATCTCACATTGTCATTACCTTCCTTCCTTCAACCTCTGCCACAAATAAATCAAGTAAGAGCCTTGAGGAATTCATTGTCTAGTGGGCAGGTAAAAATACAATCATGGTTAAAAAAGAAACTGGGAAACTAGCTATTTGAGAGCTACACCAAGAGTCTGCCTCAGACTAATTCTGCATAGTTTCCACATTGAACCACCCTACACAGAAAAGTGTATCAAACCCATATTTTCCCAAACTTTTCAAAGTAATGCTTN
Source organism: Chaetops frenatus (assembly GCA_013400775.1). Classification (NCBI taxonomy): domain Eukaryota; kingdom Metazoa; phylum Chordata; class Aves; order Passeriformes; family Picathartidae; genus Chaetops; species Chaetops frenatus. The sequence continues at coordinate 16,531 of VZTR01012363.1, read as the reverse complement.
GGCAGGAATAGTACCGCAAGGTAAGAAATTTTGTTTTGGTTTTCCCCAGGAAAGCCCACCCTGGTAAAAAAGTAGTATTACCCCACTGTCCAAATGGAGGACAGAGGCTGAGAAGGTAGACTACCACAGGCGAATTTCCTCAATACAAACCAAAGCTCTGACTGCATTACCGCTGAAAGGTATGTTACTGGAACCTGTTAATTTCAGCTGGGATGGAAGATGGCAGAATTCACATGGGAAACAAAAGGAGCACAAAACCATCTTGGCAAAGAGCACTCTGCCCCAGGCATACCATCCTATTAGATAAACACATCCACTTCTAAGTGACTCCCATGCAATAGCATCTCACCTCCCATTTCTTAACACACCGCTCTCCAAACAATCCCCTGTGGTAAGGGCTATGCTTCAGGAAACAGTATTACTTCCACTTCCCAGACAGAGATCTGAAGCAGTGAAAGCCACAGATGAAGTCTCCAGAAGATATGTAATGGAATTCTTAAAAATGTCTTAGCAGACTAGACACGTAATTCAGCAGGAAGTTAGCAAGAGACAAATACTCAAGAGGATTTTCTAGAATACCTAAGCACATGCAGGCTTCTATCCTTACCTATAGCTATGTAAATTTAGCTTCCCATCTTAAAAAACTACAGCACATTACCAGAAAAATCCCAAACTGCAGTCTTCAGCCCCTAGTCTCTCCACTCAGGAATGACAGCAATGAAGTCACCAAAAGCGCATTCCATCTTAGGTAGCTCTGAAGCTACCCCCTAACCCTGCTGAGTCTTTGGCTTAACAATATCAAGTTCTTTGTCACACAGCTCACAACTCAGCCCTGCAAAAACCTTGTCCCTGCAACTCCCGCAACTCAGTGCTTCTCCACCCATGTTCTTCAGAGAGATGAGAATCTCCGTCAGCATTACTCACACATAAAATACAGCAGCAACACATAAAAAAGAGTGGAGATCAGACAGTCTTCTGTGTAACAGCTTTATGGTTAAGTTTAGTCAGACCAATATATACATTATTTCCACTCTTTCTTTACTTCTCCTTCCCTGTCTAACAGGTTTCTGTGAAAGGTGGGAACACTCCCAGTTTTTCCCCTGGAGAAGTAAAGTCTCTTTTCCAGTTCCTGCTTAAATCAACATACATGAAAAAACACCATGGGCTAAACCATGTAAATAGGTTTTGGGCAGGGACTGTAACCCAGTACAACTCATCCAGCTAACCAGAGTCTTTCCAGTGGGGACAGCACAGCATGTATCTCTCCTCTTTCAGGTTTACTGGACCATTAAGAATCTCATGCAAACCAGAGTGTTTGCTGCTGGGTATACTAGTCATGTTCCTGGGAGAGAAGAAACATAGGTCTTGCTAGTAGACAAAAAAACAGCTGAACTAAGATGAATCAGAAGTCCTGCCTTCTGCAGCTTTTTTCTTCAAGAAAAGTCCATACTATGCTTATACTTTGATATAAAGATTAGGTGCCACCCTTCAAAAAGGGATTCTGAAACTACTAAGCCAAGGCAGTCAGCATGTCCTGACAGCACCAACTCTGATGACTTCAAGCAAGGAGAGATTTGAGACACTCCCGCAACTTCAACATTTGCCTATGAGGTACCCTTCATATGTGCTAGATTTCTTTGGTACCGTGCTGAGTCACTTCAAGCATTTGTCTGCCCTTGCTCAGCCGGCCCTGCGGCCCAGTGGTGCAAAAGTGCCCACAGTACTGCTCCCATCTCACTGCAGAGAGCAGTCAAAGTGGCTTACCCAGGGTCTCACGGGAATCCCTTCACAGCATAGCTCAGAAACTTGCATTAGATTCCCTCCAAGCTCCAGATCCTAGCAGCTGCATCTCATTCACCTAAGAGCTCTCTGCCTTGCTTTACATTAATACAGAGAGGCATTTCCTGTGCCTACAGATTTTCAGACCCTCCAGGTCTGTCACAGTCTTAAAAAAAAAAAAACCTTGACCCTTAACGCAGTGCATACTTACAGCTGCATTTTTCTGTCCAAATGTGTAAACTAAGATTATCCCAGGATTCTTTCACCTACACAAAGACATGTTAAAAAATCAAGGCTTCAGACAAAATACACCCCTGAGTTCCAAGCACAGAAAGAGAGCTAACAGAAACTAAACAAAGGACAAAAGATAATTCTCTACATTCATAAGGCCTCTATGTCCATTTGACTGAAAGAAAATTTGAAAAAAAATTTTGCATATGCAAAGAAGATAGACATTTGTATCTGCAAAGAAAATCTTATGCCTTTCCATGGAAGAAGGTTCTTTAGGTGTATAATAGAAAGGCTGCTAATGTTAGTTTTAAAAGCATCTTGTATACATGCTTGAAAACTCAAACAGAAAACTACAACCACAGAAAGTAAAAAGCAACCACATGTATGCTCATGGGGGCCCTCTTCTTGTACAATTCTGTGATGTTGTTGCTTTTTACATCTCTATATACATGATCAAACCAAAGAACAAGAAAAAATTTCATCCTTGGAAGATTGTGGGTTTAGAAAATATGTCAGAAAGAAATCATGCCCCAGAAATTTCTAGGATGTCACAGGCACACAATTTTAAGACTTTTTCTTACGCTGCCAAGTAAAACAGGATGCATTTTCCAGTGTTAGTAGTCTGTAGAGATAAACCAGGGAACTTTGTGGGGGGAAGAAAACTAAATGCCTTGTAGATACAAACAGAAAATGTTCTTCTTACGCTCTTCACATTCAAGACACATTATTAGCTTTATTCTCCTTAACACACCTCTACAAAAAACTGAAAGCAGAGAGATGTAAAGGAAGCAGGGTATCACTCTTCAATGAATTAAACCAAGAACTTATACACAATTTACTTTTCAAGAAAAACTACATAAAAAGTTAACTCTGACATAAAATGTCCTTTGACATTTGGATGAAGTTGCCAAGGTTATCTCTTTAATACAGCAAATAAGCAGGAAAGCCTCGACATTGCTTGATTTTACTGTTGTTGTAGATATTGTTTAGGACAAGACACAAGGAAAACACAACTTGCCACCAGAAATTAGGAAGTACTGATAAAAACTGTAAATAAATGACTTTTTCAGACAGCAACAGCCTTCTGCAAATAGGACAAAAGTCTACTGGTTAAATCCAGTATAAGAATTCACAAGCCATTCTTAGTTAACACTAAGACAAGCACACAGGGAGTGTTTTATGCCCAAGTCTTTCAAACCTTGTGCTATTCAAGACTGTGAATGTATATTTCAAGAAGAGGCACCTATTTTGTACCTAGTCACATGCTCTACAAAATTATAGAAACCTGACATTAGTGGTGTTGTAGCTGACTCTTTTTTAATACACCAGCACAGTGCCATTTTTCAAGGAGCACACTAAGAAAGTAGATGGTTCTCACACAGAGTGGATGGTACTGCAGGGAAGTAGGAGATGTGAGAAGAAAACCAACAAAACAGCTTCCTTCAAACATTCTTTTGCCTTTGCCTTCTCCCTCAAATGGGAAAGTGTAAGTGTTTTGGCCAAGTTTGGCCTTACACTCTTTTCTTTCCTTCTTCAAATGTCATCACAAGACCTGACTCCATAACTTCCAACTTCTACCTCCAAATACAATTAATAGAATAGCAGACAGGAGGAGAACTCAAGTATCTGTGGTGTTATATCTCCTGGTAACCTCTGGAGTGTAAGGACAAAGGAAATTCCATAGCAGTTTTGGCACTGCTGGACCTTGTTACGCAGTGAATATGGGTTTGGAAGGAGTCCTCTTCCTTCCACAGCAAACACATATTCATTCAATATTCAGTGATTCTCTAGAATCTCTCATCTAATAATGGATGTTAACTAACTAAATCTTAGATCATGCCCCATCACGTACTTATCACCATTCACTGAGACAGAAGCACAGAAATGTTACAAGCCTTTTGCAAAGGGCTGCAGAGCTCACTAACTCGCAGTTGGAGAAATCCCAGCTGATAATCTGTCATGTGCTCTAAATTAAAAATGGCCTCTTCCCCAGATCTGAGGCAAGCAAACCCCTGGATAAGCATCAGCAGGGATCTAGAGCAGGAAACAGAACAAGCAGCAACACTGACTTTTCTCTGCAGATCCACAGTGCTTCATGAAGGATGAGTACAGAACTTTTGCCTCCTGCAGCCATCATAAAAATCCAGTGGAGACCCACATTCCTCTTAACCAAAACCAGGACACAGTTTGGCTCAGCTGCTGGGCTCAAACACGGAGTCCATGCTGTCCCTAGCTTCTTGGCTGTCAAGCAGCAAGATGGTGGCTTGTCCACTTCAAACCCAACACAGGATCTCCCAAGGCAGGCAGGTGAAAACACATGGACAAGCATTGTCAGTCACAAGTGTGCTCCCTAACCCAAGCCCTAGCTACGCTGCACCAGTTACTTTGTCTCCCTTGCACTCATTAATAGGAAAGTGTAACTGGAAAACAGCACCATGTTCTCAAAAAGAAGTTGAGAAACATTTCAGATATGAGGTATGTCTGAAAACTTCTTATTCACCCCTGTTATGGTTAGAAAAGGAGAAAAGTGCCTGTCCAAGATAAAAACTTTGCTCAAAGATTTATTCATTTTCCTACTGGTTTCAAGAAGTAACATTTGAATTGCATGATAAACAGTAGAAATTGGTTCACCAGCAAATATAAGTTACTGAGAAAGAAAGATTAACCAGAAATCCAAATATGTTAATCTGTAAGACCTACTGCCTATCCCATTATAACGAATGAGCAAAAATGAAGATCCACCTCTCCTGCCAAGAAGCAAAGAGACTTGAGAAAGAAAAAGCGTGATCAAAATGCTTTCTCTTGCTTAACCCCCAGCTAAAAGCTCACTCAAGTTTGCCTTACAAATAATTTAAAATAATACTGTCAAGTTAACATGGTAAACGACAGCTTTAGCCATGGAGCAACTGTCAGTAACATCCTGTAACCCGGACTTTGCCAGCTCTTGAGGTCTGTGCACCGTCACACAAGCATTCTCCCAGCTTCTACAAGGATCTCACCACTGTGCCAGCTCTCTGGGCTTCAGGTTACCTGCATTTCCCTCACCCACAGCTGAGCCTGTTGCTATAAGGCCATGGGCACCCCAGAGTTCTGAGGACACCAATTGCCTTGAGGACACAACAGACCCAGGCTAGAACTTTCTACTGTTGTTCTTGGTTTTAAAATTGTCAGCGTTAAATTTCAAAAGCATTTGCTGTCACTGCCTACAAGTACCACAATATTTTAATAAGTATTTGCAGAGAAGCATGTATTGGCCTTGCTCTGATTTGTTGATTTAGGGTTTGAAGTCAGAAAAGACAAGGGGGTAAGACCCCGTTTGCTCTCTGAAGCTCTCTTCTGCTATAGTATATCTGCACACCACAGGCTCCACCTGTAACTGAAACCCAGGTGACATCTCAGCAGTAGCTTCATCATGCCCTCTCTATGGTGCTGCTCCATCAGTGGCTACTCAGTCCAAGGGCAACCACGTCTTTCTGGNGCAAAGTCTCCAAACAGCCAAGCCACATCCATAAGCAGACAGAGTAACACAGAAGAGATTTACTATACTTTAGAGAGAGGAAAGAGCAGCATTTTTAAAAATTAAATGCTCTCAGTAATCATACAAAACATGCATAAAGTATGTAATAGATACCTAACAAAATTTAGTGTTATGAAGATTCTTTATAGCATGATGGGGGTGCATTTTTACTTCTGCTTAATTGTGAGATGTTCTGCCAATGTTTTTTAAGCAAACACAAGAAAAAAGAAAAGCACATATTCTCATTGTCAACTGCTCACATCCCAAACATAAGAGTGAAAAGTTTTTCTCCTTTGAAGAATTTGAATCTCATGCAGCAAATGTCAAAAACCTCTGGCTGTGTAAGATTCTACAGAGAAACTATTTAAATAGACCAAAAGAGAGGCCAACTTAGAAGGCCACCACTCAAAACTATGTTCTCTGTTTCCTTCTAACACTTCAAGAACTGTCACCACCCTATCTTTGCCACTTTGTGACACAAAAACTTAACAAGCCATTCCAGAAAGATTTTTTCATATATTTTCAGTTTGGTATTATTTTTCCTTAGAAGAGCACACCTCACACATTTTCTGGGAGCAGAAAATTATGACAAAAAATTGTCAGCTGTATCTCGTACTCGGCTCCATTGGTCTTATCCTCAATCTCGGTATGTTTTACTCCTTACTTGCAAAAAAAAAACCAAACAAACAGTTTTGGAAGAACAACACAGAGAAACCTAAGAAGCATGAGACCAGAACGGTTCAGCAGCTTAAAATTACAAGGGAAGTAAAAAGAACTCTAAACTTATTATGTTTATCTCATGGTTAATTTTCAGCCAATCTCATGATATTCCAGTGACTGGCATGATTTAACATTTGGAGTTGGCAATACAGCATACCATACAACTACATAACCATAAAGAGACCAATTCAAGTTTACTATGGGGACTATAACTTTGATTTGCCTGACAATCCCACATTTAAGTGTCTTAGCCATAACACCACAGTGTTCAATACCAGAGCATTATGCACCTGTCCTGGGCTAAAAAAGATTATTTTTATGTCTAATTCCTATCCATACAGGAAAGCAATTACTATTTAGAGTTCTATTTATTATTTGTGACATATTTCAGTTATATTTAAAAACTATTGTTTAAAAAAAAAGAAATATGGACACCTCCTTTTGACACTATGCCAAAACCATTTCTGCTACGGTGAACTACAGAGTTTGTGCCAACACTAAGACAAACAGTTATGAGGGGAAAATATTCCCAGAAGTGCTTGAAGTAGAATCACAGAACAGAATGGGTTAGAGGAGACCTAGAAGTTCCTCTAGGTTCCTCCCCCTGCCACAGGCAGAGACATCTTCCACTAGGTACCACTGGAACTGTAAAACTATTACCTTGAACCAAAACAAAACCTGTAAGACTACAGATAAAGAGAAAGACAAATAGATATTCTTAAAACCATTCATATTTTTGCATTTTAAAATAAAGATTTATTTTTAACTCGAACACTCAATTTCTGGCACAGAACAGCATTTCTTGAGTACAGATAGGTTCAGCTCCCAGATACACTTTTGTCATCCATTAGTTAACACAAGTATCAGTTTATATAGCCCACGTTTCACGTTATCATCTTNAAAAAAAAAAAAAGTAAGACCAAATTGATAGCTCTGAATTTTCCACATCTGACAGTCTCAATGTCAAAATTTGTTCACCAGCTTTAATGTACTAAGTCCCTGGTATTCAATGTGATTGACTAGTGTAAGCACCCCCTTCACATTTTGTAACATAAATCAAAATCAGAATCGTAAGAAGCTTACAATAGCAATTATTCAACATGCCTGAATCCTTATGTTTGAAGTTATTTCCTTAACTGAGACAAGCAGCCAAACACTTTTAAACCAGCTTTACAATCAGCTCTGCAGTCTTAATTCTACTCTCCTAATGTCTGTTTTGCACACTGAAAGAGCTCCTCTAGGAAAACTGGTAATGAGATCAGCAAGTGTATAACTAAAACCTGCACCACAATGCACATACACAATAGAGCAGGATCAAGTTTACACAAATGCTGTAAAGCCTGGGCATCCTAGCAAAGCAATACTTCATTTTGAAACCTATCTGCTAATTAATGGGTTTTTTTCCTGTACTGAATTATTTCAGCACTTCTTTTTTGCCCCTAGAAGGACATCAAATCTCACCACACAAAATAGTGCAAAAGCTATATACAAAATGGTGATGCAGCCTGTCTCTCAGGTAAGTCCTGATTGTTCAGAAGGAGCCTTATGCCTGTGTCATATTTCCAGCCACACTGGACAACCCAAAGAGCTAGCAGTAGTGCCGGGCAGGCGGGGAGCTTCTAACTGCAAAGGTACACATCACCTTTCTCCCTCTCTTTGCCTTCCCTCCCCTCTACCACTGCACCAGAGGGGATGGGGGTTCTCACTGGAACATCCTCCCTTATTGCAAGTTCCTTGCATTAAAAAAATATGATTTAAAAAATGCAAGAATTTTTTATAAGGGAAACTGTTAGGTGACCATAACCACAGGGTCACCACTGGCCTCCTCCGTAATTTCAAGTCATCCCATAAACTAAGAGTCAGTGAGGCAACAGCATCATAGCAATTAGCATCTTTCAAAGATAGAAAAACGCTTTTATGTTTAAGCACTGTAGAGTACTGCCTTTTGCCAGTCAAAACAGAGCATATGTCTTAATTTAAACATTTGCTCAGCATGTTTTGTGCTACTTCCTGTGTCTTAAGCATCTGTCTGAATTTGCCTAAACAAGTGGGAGAAAACGACACCTTCCTTTGCTGATGAACAGCAAAACCTGGATGATATGGAAGTTCTTGTCATGCATACTATTCTGCAGTTGCAAGGGGAAAGGTTATTTTATCAGTAACTCACGGAATAGTGGCATCAACAAACTTTCCAGTAATTACCAGAACCTCTCCACGGAACAGCTGTCTAAAAGTTGTGAGGAAATGAAAGCAGAGAACCTTGCTAGAGAACTT
>VZTR01012362.1:53468-67906 GCA_013400775.1 Chaetops frenatus | reverse complement strand
TGTTAAGGGGGAAAACAAAGGGCAAACCGAAAAAATACCCCAAGCGGTTTGCAGAGTGTGTGTGGGCACTGCAGGTTGTTCACCAGGTGACACTTCTCAGGGAAGTTGTTCAGTGTAACTTGACTTTGCATCGAGCTGATCCTAAGTGCCAGGATTTTCTGTACTTGTAGTTCATGCAGTGGTACTAGATCAGATTTTTGCTAATTCGAGTTGCCTTACTAAAGTAGTGGAAACTGCAGCCCAGCAGCCTGCCTGTTTGATTGTGTAGCTAAAGTAGTAGCAGCTGAATTCTTTGTGTTTGACAAAGTCTCAGGCAAAAGTAGAAGTAGCATCAGGAGCTAAACTTTCTGTCACAGAAAGATGGCAACTTAGTGTTACACACTCTGGAGAAAGGTGATAGCACAGTATTTTGCTACTGTATGGTTGATGCCAGGAGTCATCTTCAGGTAAGAGTTGGAAAAAATTGCTCTATTCTGTAAAGCCTGTGCAAGGGAAGTCATAAGTAAAATGGTACAAGCTGCCTTTTAAGTACAGGGTAAATTGTTGTTTTGTATAAAAAGAGATAGCTCAACTTTGGCCTCAAAATGCAATCAGAAAAAAAGATTGCCAAGTGAATTTGCTTTGCAAATGCAAATGTAAACCACAGCCTGGATCACTGTTAAATTTCTGTGGGTTTGGATTTTTTTCAGTCTTTGTGTGTTTTTCAGTCTTTGTGAATTGTGACAGAAGAGGTAGAAAAAGTCTGTGTTAGATAGCTCCTAGTCTGTAACTGAAGATGTGACTGCTGTATGCTGGTCTGAATCACAGAATGGTTTGGGTTGGAAGGGACCTTAAAGATGATCTTGTTGTACCTTGCCGTTAGCAAGGACACCTTCCACCAGACCAGGCTGCTCCAAGCCTTGCCCAATGTGGCCCTGAGCAGCTCCAGGAATGGGGCAGCCACAGCTTCTCAGAGCAACCTGTGCCAGGGCTTCAGCAACCTTCCAGTCAAGGATGTCTTCCTAATATCCCATCTAACCCTGCCCTCTGGTAGTTTGAAGCTGCTGCCCGTCATCCTGTCACCCCGTGCCCTTGTCAAAATCCCCTCTCCAGCTCTTTTGCAGCCCCTTTAGTTCAGCTAGGCTGCTCTACCTCAGCAAAACCCATGTAGCTTCAGGTATCTCTAGACTCAGTCAGAAACTCGGAGGTAATCAGTGCTGCTGAATTCTGTTACTGATGGTGCCAGCAGCATCCACATTTGCTGTTGCATCTACAAGCCTTGCAGCTGCAGTCACAATGGTGCTGGAGTCAACAGCCAAAGCTCTCCGAGGGCCAAATCCTGAACTCAGGATTTTCTTGCTCTGGCTGTTAGCAGAGAAGGGTCTAAGTTCACCCGAAGCTGCCTCAGTTCACAAGATGTGTTCAACACATGCAGCACAGGGTTAGATTTCATTGCTGCTTTCCACAGACTCCAGAGCTCCTGCTTAACTTCCAAATTGTCTCAGTAGGGAGCACAATGGATCAGTCTGCCCAAATCAGGACTTTGTTCTTAAGCAGACTTTAACTGGCATTGTCTTCAGTGACAGTGAAACCAATGCCTGGCACTGCACCTGTGCTGAACAGATGTTTTCCTCTGAGCTGAGCTTAAAAAAATTACTTTTTTCTGTAAGGCTCTGTGGATTTAAAAACTAAGACCTAGTCTTACTCAAAGGCCAGGAGGTAATACAAGTGTGTTAGTCTCTCAGGGTTGTCATGGAGGGGCTGACATCTTTCTGGACACTGTTTTTTTCATACTTTAACTTACTGCATACCATTTTAAAGCAAACGCTGGAGGCAGTGCTACAGCAGCCTTACCTGGCACACTTGCCGGGGTTACAGGATTTCCAAGAGCATTTTGGACCCAGGAGCCCCTGGAGCTGTTGGCGTCAGCAGTCTCTGTTGCAGGCAGGGATTTTGTGTCGCTCACAATCCCATGCCAGCACTGGCATGAAATGAACTTGCCACAGACTTGTCACCTTCCTGTGTCTATAGACTTGGAGCTGCAGATTGGCCTCTTCTGCTGACTGGCCATCGCAGAGGAGGCAGTTGTAAATGTCATCATTGCAGATGAGGCAAATTTTGCTGATAGGCCCAGTGTCCTGTTTTCCAGAGAAGAAAAGAAGCTTGATTTCTAACCCTGCTTCTTCTGAATTGGCACCCCTGGGGTCACCCCTCCTACTGATGCTTGGACAGAGCTTCTTCCCTCCCACAAAACCACTGCAGCGTGCCCTTGGGAGTGCCTGCAGGTATCTTTCTTCCAGGCAGGGGCAGAAGCAGACCCAAAACTTGTTTACCCTTGGAACTGTGTGCATGTGAAGACCATGGTAAACGTAACAAACCCAGTATTCACTAGATGCTGTCTCATACTGCTTCTCCTTAGCATTCAAATCTTTTCTTAGGGTGGTTTTAGGGTAGTAATGTCTAGCAAAGTCTCATTTTCTGCACTACACCAGTACAGGAACATACACATGCAATGTCTTGTACTGCTGCTGAATGTTAACATCATTACTTCCTGCAGACGTTTATAATAGGCAAATGTTCACTGTAATTGAAAAGCATGTTTATCTTTGAGCAAATATTCTCTAACATGGCAAAAAGAGCAATGCTTAGGATGAAAGGGAAGATAAAGATTCAGAACAGAAATGCATTTCAATAATACTGCCTGTTGTGTCTGTAGTATTTGATGATAGCAATACTTCAGACATGTAACATGAGAGGAAATCCAATGTCACAGATGGCCAGCTACAGTCATGTAAGATATGTTTCGACATTTTTGTGGTTGTTCAAGGATGTTTAAAAATCCATTTCTCATTAAATTCTACCACCCTGAGGCTAAAATAATAAAAAAGAGAGGAAACAGTCTTTCCCCGTGACATGAACAATCACAAGACAACAGCCATCACAAGGTGTGGTACAACACTTTGTAGTACAAAGTACACAGCTCCCACAAGCAGCAGCTGATTCTGGAGGTTCAGGAGTGTGTTGGCTTCAAGGCAGGCTACACAGAGTAAAGTGTGACACACTTTTTTCATTTTATTTCTGTGGTTTAATTACTAACATACACAACCAGTAAATCCAAGTGCTGCTGCGACCTGAAAAAATGCTGTTACCTTTTCCCACTTTAATGTCATTTCAGTAAATTTTCCCACTCAGCAAGCAAAAGTAAAAATTTAACACTGTCATTCAGCAAGGAAAAAAAACCACTGGATTTCTTTATTACTAACACAAACACAAATTGTGGTGAAGCTTTGACAGCTCATTATTCTGGAGACAGCAGCTCACAAGCACAGATGCCACCGAGGCAAGGCTTGTCACTTTATGTGTATGTTTGTATCAAGAGGAACACTTTATTTTTTGATTCCAAGATTGCCAACATCATTAATAATTTTCCCAGGGATGGAACAGGGAAAGATCCAGGGAACATGAACCATACATAAGTACAGTGATCTTGCTTCTAGTAGTACAGCCCAGAGCTGAGTGTCTGGGAAGAATAACCCGTAATATCCATTTTGTTGGTGATAGCATCAGAAACACAGGGGAGGTCATGTTTGCAGCAGTGTTCTCTGAATTTAAAGGAGCATTTTTAGTGGATTCCAGATAAATCAGTGCCTCTGGTGTCTGTTAAAAGGAATCTTTTCAGAGCAACTAAACAGACTAAAGTAATTGCAAATCATCAGTCCCTGCCAGTCTGTGCTTTACATGGTTTCTTGAGGAACTAAAACTGCAGTGCTACTGATTACTGCTATGACTTCAGAAGGGGTCAAAAGAATAAATAAACCAAATCAGAGTTCCAGGTTAAACTATAGTAAGCTTAGCCTCAGAACAGATGCTGTAAAAACTGCCTATAGACATACAATTTTTTTTCATTTGTTTTTAAAGGAATTGCATTGTGGGGGGCGGGGGGGGGTAGTCTTTAACAGCTTCCTAATTTATAGATACATATATCAAACCACCCTGGGTGAGGAATTATAGGTCTTTTTGGAAATAAAGAGGAATACCACTGTGAACAGAGTGTTCTCAGAAGTCATACTGACCTGCAAGACACGTACTGTGCATTGCACCAGTGAGGACAGGCAGAAATAACAGCAAAGGGATGGAGGGAAAGCTTCTGCCCAACTAAATGCCCAGAGATACTTTTTTCCTTCCTCCTTGGAGCCAGAATTTCATTTTTACAGAAAAGTCTTTTTGATTGGCTGGGGAAAAAAAGTTTTAATAATTCCATTTTCCAGGGAGAGAATGCAACACATGTTTGGCTTCAGGCTCTGGTCATTCAACCTGTCATTGCTAATCTATCTTAGTCTGGATATTGGAAGTTTGTACTAGTTTCTGTGTAGATAAGAAATATGTGTTCAGCCTTTCCCAGTGGTCACCAACCCTACTCACCTCCCACTGAGTAAATAGTGTGGTGGCATTTGCCTTTTGTGTACTTCAGGAGGCTTTATGAGAGGGGCCTTGAGGGGAATCAAGGACAGAAATTGGGAGGATGTGCAAACAAAAGCCCACTTGATTCTCTTTGAGCCAGAGACCTCTATCATAAATCTTTGCGTGGAACAAAGAAGCGGGGGGGGGGGGGTGGGGGGGGGGGGAAGCCCAAACTAGCCTCTTAATTGGAGTTAGAAAAGATTCAGCTAATCACAGCTGCAGAAAATCTCTTCTCAGAATGCCGGAAAGTGGGGAGAATGTTTCTACTTCAGTTCTCTCCTCTGGTTCTTTAATTTTAAAGTCCCTTGGAGACAGAAAGAGCCAGAACTCTGCTGGGACAGCACTCATTCAGAGCTGGCCAGTAACAAGATTTTCTCATTGCTTATCCAATGCTGATTCTCTGATGCAGAAAAGCTGAGTTAACATCAAATTCAATACCATACATGATGTTTATTTTGGGTTTGGCTCTTTTTTTCTATTCTGGGTGTTCACATAACAATGTCTTCCTCACTGCTAGAGCTTTCATAACGCACTGCACAAACTCCTGTCAGTGATGAGTGATTAAAATATGACAGCATTAAATCATTGATTATTCCTTCACTGAAGGACAGACATTGTCAGAAGAAACATCAAAGAATACTTGGCTTAATCCACTAAGTAAAAATTATAATTTTGCCTGGAATTGACAAATTTAAAGACAACCTGCTGTCAGATTCTATATGAGTACTGTGCTGAACAGATTGTTAACAAAGAAAAGTAAGTTAGAATATTCAATATCATTTCCCCTATGAATTTGTCCACAGAAGCCAGTGGAAGTAGAGCTCTAGAAATTAGAAAACAACAAAGGATCTTGTGATGTGTTATTCAATTTTATTGCTTATGATTAAATTCAAAGACTACTTACAAAAGGTCTCTTGTAGGGTATAGTTAATAAATTGTTTACTATTTAAACCCATGAAAAGTTGAAAACACATAGTGTTAGGACTTTAGGCTCTGCTGGATCTAGTTACAGTTTTAAGCCCTCAAATAAAATGTTTATCTCATGTTCTATTATTTCCCTCTCTGGATTTCCAATTAATTTTTAATTGTGAAAGAAAACCAGGCATAAAATGGCTAGAATTTATGTATTTATTTTAATCAGCAGAAAACTGGAAAAAGCAGTTTCTTTTAGAAATCTTAATTTGCCTTCCAACAAGGACTCAGACTATAAACCCATGTTTCTGTAGGTCTTACTGAAGGGTTTTTAAACAGTGGAAGGGTTGTCTTCTCAATTCGATTGAATGAGAAGGTGCATCAGATCTCACTGCAATACAAATACCTATGCATTGCAGAGTTTGTTCTGAAGAGCTGAAAGCATCCAGAGAAAAGAGGAGGAAGAAAACAAGAAAAGGAAGCAAGAAAACTGGAAACATCACATGTCAGTGACGCAGGGGGAGAGAAGGAGAAAATGAGCTGAATTGAGAAGAGAAAGAAGAGGTGCCTTTCCCAATCTCTTCACTTTTTGTGATTCCAGCAGCATAAAACAAGGGAACTGAATTTTGCAGGAAAGCACTGGACAAAGAGCTGGGATCACCAAGCACAGATAATGGCTTGCCCAAATCAGTGTTGAGTTCACAGGGCTGTCTTGATCCTTGGCTAAGAATAGTTAGTTCCAGTGAGCAATGCTTGCCCAAAAAAGCATTTTGCTCCCCCAAAATGTACTGTCTTCCCTGCAGACTTCTCAGGAAACTGATTAGGCCAACATCTAGGAAGCAGTGATGGGAACAGGGATTATGTCAAAGGTAGATGGTGATTTACTGCTGTTGTCAGAGGGACATCTTGCAAAGGGTGTGAGGCCTTAGTGTGGTTGGGTATCATTAATGGAAGCTTTTTTCAAGCTTGATGCTGAGAATTACTATTAGAGTCCCTTGTGATGCTCTGGGACCCAGGGCATAACCCATCTTCTGGTTAGGATTTCAGAGCACCAGGTTACTGGGATGCATATAGCATCATAACAGTAGGTACCCAGAAGGGATTTCCTAGTAAATGGGAGCAGGTTCAGGCACAGGAACTTTAGGATTGGAGCTTTGGACATAAGTGACTGTTCTTTACTTCTGGTCTGGCCCTGGAAGACTCCACATTTTCCCCAAAAACCTGTCAGTCAGCCAAATTGGTTCTCACCACCACAGGGAAAGGATGTGCAGATGGTGGAAGTAGCAGGAGAACTGGGAGAAGGATTTAAGCTTGAGTAGGCAGCACTGATAGATGATTCATTTATTAAGGGAGTCACACTCGAGCAAAGCTGCTTGTTTAAGGGGCTCCTCATCAGTGTGACTCAGAGGTTCACAGCCTGGCCCCAAGTGCTTTGCAGCTGTCACAGCAAGCTGATAACATTGCTCTTGGTAATTATGGACAGCTCCATGAAGAACTGAGGCATACCACAGCCATTCTTACATTACACACTGCCCTGGTGGGGCATTGCAACCAAAAGTTTGTGTGCAGCTGGTCGTGAGACTTGGATTTGGCTGCAGACAGGGTTCCAGGGCATCTCTCTGTTCAGGCTTGATGTTCACCCCTTAGACCTGAGCTCTGTGTGTCGTTTCCCTGTGGTGTAGGTCCATGCAGCCACTGATGAGCATCTTGCATCCCTGGAGCACAGGAATACCCTGTTGGTACAAGCAGAGAACATTGGTGCCACCCCCATGCCAGGCAGCCACCCCCGTGCCTCTGCGAGCTATCAGTGCCTTATCAGTGAGTGGGGAGGTGATGCTGAACCTCTCAGATGCTCCCTGCTGCAGGAATGGTGAGCTGGGAGAGCCCTCAGAATCTGATGGGAAGGTTTCCAGTTGGCAGCAGTTTGGAAAGGTCTGGCGTGCAGTGTTAGTGCTGGATAATTAACTTTTATCTGAAATGTTTCGGCCTGGGTGGCTGCAGGCTGCAGATGGGGGGGTGGAGGAGTGGAGGTAGGCACAGGTGCACCCTCAGCTGACAGTAAACCACAGTAAATGGGGAAATCACTCTGATCGTTCCATTCTTATTATTATACAGGAAAAATAAAATCTTGGGGAGCTCAGAAGAAGCAGCCACCATTTTCCCCTCCTCTTTCTATGGTATTTTTATTACTCTTTCTCCTCCAGCTTTCGTCTGTGATGATGATTTCCAAAGCCTGTTTTACAATGTGGAGAGTGTTTGAACTGGATTATAAAAATCTATGAATGTGCTGCACAGGCATATTTTAAACTCTTAGTATTTCCCTGAAGGCATGCTATCCCACTTGCAGCTTCTTTAAGACTGTGAAGGAAATGGTTGCCCATGCTGTTCATAAGACATTTTACAAGACTTTCTAACTTGAGACAGAGTTAAAAGACAAGACAGAGCTTCAAGCATCAACTGAGATTTTAAAAATGAAGTTTTGCATTTTTTGCAAAGAAAGAGCTATTAGACATAGGAAATAATAACCAGAAAGAGCAGCTGAATTATGCGCCAGCCTTTCTCAATGATGCTACTGATAAAGCAGTTCCATTACACTCATTTTAATTGCATGCTTTCTCAAACTGGCTTAAAAAGATCTTTTTATTTGACAAATCAGATGAAAAGTTTGTATCATTGAGTTCAGAGTCTGATAATCTTCCAATGCTATTTTAGGTGAATGCATAATTATTTATCACTTTCGGATGTTCACTCATGTGTAGCTGCTTTCTGTAGGACAGCAGTTGTTTTTAACAATTTTCTGTACTCAGTGTAAGTATCAAAAGTGGGAAAAACAGATCTGACCTCTACTCTGCTTGGAGCTGCCCTCCTTTGAGAGTGTACTGGAAGTGTTTTAGCTGTGATTTACATTGTTTTAGTGCGCTAATACCATAGAGGTGATTTTACCCCTACCTTGAAAGGGCAGCAGGGTGAAGGGTTTATGTGCCTGGGTTTCCTCTGCTTAAATTTTGTGCGTGATAGGTAATAAACTACAGAGCTCCGAGGCAACAAATAGATACCCGCTGACAGCCTTGAGGCAAATCCAGGTAAATAGTTAGAGCAAAAAGCATTGGTGTTTTTGGTTTAAGCATCGAGGCATGCAAATTTCAGATGTCTCATCTTCTGTCCATGTGAGTGTTGAAGGGCAGGTCGGATGGAGCTCTGAGCAGCCTGGTCTGGTGGCCCCCTGCCCGTGGCTGGGTTGGAATGGGATGGTCTTCAAGGCCACTCCCCACCCAAATCGTTCTATGATTCTGTGGTCTGTGAAAGTGTCTGCTGCAGAGCTCATGACCAGGGAAATGGCAAAACATGGCACCACTTTTTCTTCCTCTGAGATTCTGGGGAGAGGAAAAGCACTTATTAATAACCTCTATAAAAGTTCCTATCACAATGTATCAGTATAGAAATATCCTGGATAGGCTGACATGGTTAACAACACTCCTGTGGCATCTGATTAGGAATCTTGCATCAGCAGGCAACACTGGGAAGCCAAAATGATGATTATTCAGTCATCCTTATGATCATCTTTTTATACACATGAATTATTTACATAGTACAGGGTGCTTACAAGCTTGTTAATTAAAACCTGCTTTTTCACTTCAGTTATACCCATAAGATTTCTTCAGAACGTGTCATCCTTCTAATGACTTTTATTTCATGTTCATTAAGCCATATTTTGTTTAATGTTATCTTCTGTTGTCTAAATTGAAAATCCCTTAGTGTGGAATACCCTTGGGAAAGGATTCCTTCACACTGAGAGTTTGTTTTAAGAGAGGGAGATGGGTCATGGGGTCTGTTTTGGATATTGATGCCCAGAATCCCCAGGAATGCTCAAATATTTTTTTAGATGCTCTGTTATCTATCTACTATTCCATTTTCAGTTTGGCATGCTCATTTCATCCTTTCTTTATCTTGCCCACTGTTCTTTATCCTGAGGTCCTATCTTCCACTATCCACTGTAGGATACTACAGATCCTGAACTTACGGAGTCTGTAAACTGCAGAAAAAGACTGCAAGGCTCTATTGTGATACAAATGATCAGTAACATAAATTGCTCATCATTCACTGTTCATCTGCACTGAAGAGCACCAAAAATAAGGCACTTATTTATAAATAGCTCAGCCTGCTAGATTCCAGTGAAACAGTTTCATATCTTCCCACCATTTTGACAGTGCATATAAATATGTAACATGCAGTTATGTGGAAGTGAGCTGTGCCACGATGTCCTCCTGGGGTGTTCACAACCCTTACAGGTTTATAAGTGGCAAATTTAGACCCGTGGTGGGATGCAGCAGTGCCACATGATTAGCAGAAGAAAGATGCTCTGTTTGACAGGGAATGGGAGCTTGTTGGCCAGCTCACACTGCCCTTGTATTCCTCCCCAGAACTGTACTTTAAGATGAAAATGAAGTGAGAATTCACAGTGAATAATACATCTGATAATCACAGACATTTTATTTTTTTTCTGCCCGAAAGCCACCTGAAATTTCTGGAACAAGCCAGAACAAAGGAATGGCAGCATCCCAGAGCCTTCCAAAACATCTGTGAGAGTGCTTCCTTTTACTTCACTGGCTTTGAGTAAAGACCAGTTTGAGATACAGTTTTGGTTGTTTTAACTAAGCCCATGAGTTTGTTTTTTTTTATCCCCAGTCCAATAAACACAGTAATTGGAGGTATAAATGGAATCTGGAACTAGCAAATACTCCAAGTGTTTGGTTTTGCTGTGCATTTTCTATGAGCATTTGTCCTAGTTAATTTGATTGCTGAAATGTTCATAGTTAATTTGATTACTGAAATGTTCATGTTGAGGAGAACAAGAACGGCTGAAGTGAATCTTTTCAGTTTTGTGAGTGCCTGCATGCTGTTTCTGATGCAATTGAGATCATTAAAAAAAATACACCAAAAATTTCCTCAGACTTCATTTAAGTGTGGTATTGCTTTGCTTTGCATGAGGAACTAGTTCAATAGCATCTGTGGTTTGTTGCTGTGATACTAAAAGTATATTCATAAGCAAACTTTAGACTTCTGTCAATTCTAACCTTTCATTTTACCTGAATTTGACTTATTTTCACCAGAGAGTTCCTGCTTTGGTTAAAAACCTATAGAAAGCAGTTCACTATGATCAAGAATAATTCAGACAATTCATCTTTTTGTGGATCCATATTATCCTAGCACTATGAGAGCAAATGCATGTCTTCTGAGAGTCATACAAAATTATTACAATTTTATTGGAGAATAATAAGCAGCAAAATGGCTTACTATTGTGAGTAAGAGCAGGAGAAATGAGTCAGCAGTCTGACCATTGAACAGGGAACTAAAGTGGGAAATTCAGTCCTCTTCAATAGAGTTAAAACCACGGGAAAACACACTGGACTGAGTACTGGAATAGCTGCTGGTCTACCAGCCCAGGCGTGAAGAAGTCCAAATGTATTTCTGTGCTTTGTCAGAAATCTCCCCTGGAAGATTAAAAGTTGCCAGGGGATGTCAGAATTACCCATGGCATGTTGCCTGTCTGTAAACAATAACTGCCCAATGTGACAATGATGTAGCTGTCACTGTTTTGTGTGGTGCTTTTTTGTGCATACTTTCCATGAGTTTTCATCCTCACACCTCCTCTTTGCCTGGCCAGCCCTGCCCCGGTTTTGCAGTTCACATGTGTGTCAGTCAGTGTGCTCAAGTGTGCATAAAGTCCTCAGTCACTTGAAGAGTGCTCTCCAAAGATTGCTTACCTTCCAGAAAAGACAAACAAACCTTTAACAGAAGAACCTGGTTTCTGTGAGTCTCCCTTTGTTGCTTTTATTCTCACTGCTGGCTGGCTGTTTCACTCCAGTTTGCCAGGCATCTCACAAAAGCACTTCTGGGGTATGAAAGCTTTAGTATAACAAAATTCAATTCAGCTTATAGTTCTTCACCTTCTTTAGTTCCATCCCAGGTCACTAAAGTGTGTGGAACTATAATTCTGGACATTGCTGTAATAACTGTATACATTCACCATCCCTGGAAGTGTTCAAGGCCAGGCTGGACTGGTCTTGTAGCAAGCTGGTCTAGTGGAAGGTGTCCCTGCCCTTAGCAGGGGGTTGAAACCAAATGGTCCTTAAGGCCCCTTCCAACCCAAACCGTTGTGGGATTCCGGATCTTTGACCAAGACTTGCACACAAGTGCTGATATCATGTAAACAGTGAAAACTGAAACGTGGAAGGAAATAAAATCCCGATATTCTTGCAACTTCAAGGAACAGGCTTTCTTCTTTGTGACTGTTTTTGCTGGAGTTCTCTCTCCCTGAAGCAGTACCGTTTCCTGCAGAAAGAGACAGCAGCTTGTATGCTCTTGCCAAACTCTTAGGAGCGGTGATCTGTCATCCCTTCCTCTCAGGTTGTCTGGGGGAATTAGATACTCCTCTGCAACACTCCCCCTTGTTCGGAGCGCTAAAAAGAATAGCGGTGCCAGAAATAGCCAACGTGAATCCCTCGTCCCCAGGCTTTGGTTCACCAGACTCTGCAGAGTCATCGTGGATTATTTGCATGGGGATGGGGAGACTCAAAACATCTTGCAGCGATTAGTGAGACGTGACACTCCCGTAGTTTGTGGAAGGCGCTTATCTGTGTTAAACTCCTGGGGTGCGCCTCATTTTCTCTGGTTCTTACTCTCTCCTTCAGGAGGATACAATCACCCACTCAAGGAGCAGAAATAGTGCATGACTAACTATGTCACGGAACAAATGATTAACACTAAGCAGTTTGTGCAAGCTGTTTGCAAACAATCCACGTGCCGACAATTACACTGGAGCAATTTCGTGAATACCTAACTCAGTGTGTTTTGCATAACCCAAGACTGGCTCCCAGATCATTAAATTCATAACTTCTGTCTCGTTTGCTAAACTCATGAATGTCATTGTTTCTTCTAGCCTGTGGAACTGGTAGTGCTAGACTTCACTGCGTTAATTAGTCTTGGTAGCACCGAACTGGCAAAGCTGTCAGAGGGATGGTGGCTCTGATGACTGAGGAGCTGTTTAAGAGGAGCTGCTGTGTTTTTAGAGTTTCTAAGTCGCTTGCAAGTTAACTTACAAGTTTGTAAGTGCAGAGGAAGGCAGGCTACGTAGGCGGGTCCATTAATACGTACGATGATTTCAGATTTTCAGCGGCATGAATGAAGATGCAGTTTGCCCCAGCTGCAGCTGGCATACCCACAGACCCAACCACTGGCTGCCCAAGTGCATCAAAACACTCTTAGAGTACATTTCTTAGAGCTAAGAGCCTCTTTGTCAGCTGAATAACTCATTAGCTGTCTTCAGGGTCAAAAAGATGACCTGTAGAGAGGATAGCATCCGTAGGCATCATCCTATGGATCAGGATAGGGAGAGCTGAGCTGTGAGGAAGAAAGATCTTGTATGTTTGCAGGAAGCTCAAGCACAGACAAGATTCGGTTCAAAATGTTTGGGAGCCTTTTGGCTCACAGAAGTGTGCAGCCCAAGCAGATCCTAAAGCTCTTAATAAATTACCTAAATGCCCAACATGCTTGGGTAATTGGTGCTCTGCAGTGAGTGTAGCAGCATTTCAACTGTCAAAGAGCTTTTCAGACCCTACGTAATTATAAGGAGGAAATACATTCATTTTTAAGGGAGATTATAAGATACAGTTTCATAATAGGAGGAGAGGGAGGCAATGGTAATTTAAAGGAATTGCAACAGAGAAGATATGACCAGTACCAAAACTAGATTTTGTAGGCCTTTCTCATAATATCCATGCTGCAAAGCAATCTTCCCATCAGTAACATTCAGACTATCAAATTGTTGCTGTTACTTTCATTATTTTCTCATTAACATGCCAACCCTGTTACCCTGCCACAACAGGTTTTTTCCCCTTTCCCCCTCAAGAAACATAAGGTATCCATTTACATAAACAGGTAGGTTGGAGAACTTTGAAAAGAAGTTACATCAGTATTTAATTCTGTCTCAACAGTTTGTCCATGTTCTCACTGTTTTTTTTTTCTACAAGTGTATGGACCGTCCCTACCATGAAAGGCCTGGCCTGGTAGGAGCAGTACGCTGAGTTATTTATGGATGGACACATTGCTTAAAGCCTCAGTTACCACTGGTCCACTGAATCTGAACATGATTCAAAAGAGGGATTAATATGTGTGATTCATAGTTCATTGTGATTTACAGATTTTGTTCAATCACTTCATTTTTGATCTAAATGACCACGATAGGTGCAGAGTTAAACAAAACTGGTAGCAATAGTGGGTGCAAGTATTTGTGTGTAGTAGGGAGGTGAAGGTGTTGTATATTTTCTGTCTGGCATTTAGATGAGCCCAGAAGACTGAGTCATAAGTAGGAGCTGTAAATGCTCACTTGATGATCTTGCACATTATAAATCCAAGAGTGAGACAGGAATGGGTGATATTTTTGACACATTCTCCCAAAACTCCCCATAATACTGGCTGCCACTTTCTGCCCTCTGATGTACCTACTGCAGCAAGGTCTCACTTTGTGGCTCCATCCAGGACTCTTTCAGAATACAGTGAACCATTAGTAACTTGCTTATCCCCTTATAACTAACAAGGAAATCACACTACTAAAATGCCTGTAGACATGGGGTCCTGATTTTCAGTGGGATGTTGGAAGGACTCACCAGTGCACCACAGTAGTGTAATGGTGCAAGTACCCAAATTATTTAACAACATATGAAACAAATCATTGTTACTTCCCTTAGTTTTTATATATTGAGGCAGTTGTGTCTAGCACAGCAAAGAAGTGGAGATTTGAGCCTCAGATTCTGCTTCTGGCAAAGGCTTGATGTATTACTTACCCTCTTAATTTTTCTTGTCCTTTTTTTCCCCTCTGATCCGTGCCTGTGTAAAAGCTGGTGAAGTATTTAACTTGGTGTAAGCTTTACGGTGGGTGAAAAGCCTGGTGGTGATGTGTCTCACTTGGGGCACTGTGGAGGGGCTTATCCTTATTTTACAGTGGGGTTTGCTCGCTGAGATGAGGCAGGAATCTCAAACCGGATTGCTCAGCTTCTGTATTTAACAGCCAGCCGGTGCCCCTTCCT
>VZTR01012362.1:32007-53405 GCA_013400775.1 Chaetops frenatus | reverse complement strand
TGGAACCTCAAATGCTTCTGCCTTTGGGGGCGGGCGGTGGGAGCCTCCTGATTACAGGATCTTGCCTGATTTTGTGGTTTGCACACCCAGAAAAAGCGATTTCCAAATATGGCCACGAAACTTCTACACGGTGGCTCATCATTCAGGTTTTTGTTTGTTTGTTGATGACAGTGTTTTAAGTCAGTATTGGGGATTAAAAGTAGGGAGCAGTGGTTAAAACTTTTGCAGTGAGTAGAAGCCATTAGGCTTCAGTGCATTTGAAAATGTTCGGATTCCTGTCTTGTGTTGAAAGCTAGTAAGTCTGCAGCTGAGGACCCAACAAACATCACACCTCTGTGTTTATTTGGGTTTGCTCCCTGCTGAGGAAGGGAGCATCACTGCCTGATTAGTTAAAGGTACCCAGCAAGCTGAGGATGCCCATGCAGGATGACACCCTCTGACCCTGGCCAGCACTGTGGGCTTCAGGTGGACAGCAAGAGGCTTTTCAAGTCCACTCAGGACAGCACATTCCGGTGACCCATCCCCTTTTTCAGCTCCCTGCATCCCGTCACATGCAGACTGTATTTTTTTTAAAAAGAGATATCTGATTTTTATTTTTTTTTCCCCTGCTCATCCCATGCCCTGAGAGCCAATTTTAACTTTTTTTTCTAATTTCCCATCTTTCTAATTAAATCCTTGGTGTATTAAATAAGAAACCTCAAGTGAAGCTGTTTAAATTCGGATCCTGATTTTAAGCCAAGCCACGTACACGCAAGAATTCACCTTAGAGCCATGTTTTTAATGCCTAGCCTCAGAAAGATGAACTACTAACTTAATCTACCCTGGCCTCATTTAATAGAGTTAAGAGATCAGGCTTTGCAAGCTTAATTCTCAGCTTTCTTTCATACAAAAAAATCAATATAGAACAAAATGCCCTTGTAGCTAAAATTAATCCTGTGAAACATGCCTGGAGCAAGGCCCAGCAGAAGAGGATGCGATGATGAGCTGGTGCTGGCTTTCTGAGGAATGGGACATGGGTCAGGATTAATTTCCCCTGCTGTATATAGCCATATACAGCTGTCATTTCAGGGGTGCTCCATGGATCATTGCATGGGTGTTTCTTCTACAGGCAGAAGAAGGAAACTGTAGACAAGAAGGAAACAACTTCTTGGGGGCACAACTGCTGAGGGTTTGGGGAGTGCCAATGCTCAGGAAGGGCTGAAAATACTTTCAAGCCATGCTGTGATTGCACTGGCAAGTGAAAATGGTGCTACATTAGATTTTACTCCTTGCTGCAGGTGTTAATGGTGGATATAATATAATTGGATTGAATGCTGTGTGCATACATCAGGGTACATCTCAGAAAGGGCAATAGCTGATTTTGTAAAATGGGACTAGGCTCCTTTTACCAACACAGCATGAATCAGTCTTCTCCACACCTTCTCTCATTCTATTCTACATTTCCTTCCAGAATTAATTTCTTCTTGTTCTGTCACTGTTTTACTTGTGCCAGAAAAGTTAAGTCATACAGAAAGAGTACTCACAGCCTGTGGTGCCTCTGAAAAAGCAGTATTTTCCAGCAAAATGCTGCAGCATGTCCATCTTGTCGATGGGAAGGTGGAAGCTGCTGTAACAGGGCAAAGATGGGAGTGCTGTTTCAACAGCTCTTTGTGCTGAGGAGCCTGGCAGGGGTGACGTGCCAAGGAGGCCAGTGTGGAGCAAGGCTTGGCAATGTGCATCATAATTACAGCTCTGGCTGCCAAATTCTCTGCCAGCTCTTGTGCTGTGTTAGCAGCAGTCCTCAAGAGCAAGACATCTGAGCAAATATTGCACTCAGTTAATGTGAGCTTTAGAAACCCTTTCTATGTGCAAAGCCAGGAATTCATTGTTAGCCTAATCGAGGTCGTAGCACTGTTAGCAAAGTAATATTGTTGGTCTCAATGATTCAGGGGAATTATGCAAGGGCCACAGCTCATTCTTGGTAACAACACAGTTCAAAATGTCATAGTTGGAGTCCCTGTATCTCTGGGATCATCCTCTGGGTTCCTAGATCTTCTTCAGAGAGACAGAACATGTGTCTGTGTTTTTGGGCTGGGGGTTGTCACTGGCAAGTCATCTGTCTTCCAGGATTTTTAAAGGCAGAAGCATTATGTTGATGGTGGGAGTTTCTCCTGCTTTTGGTCTCTTCTATATGTTTGCTAATGCTGTCTGCGTGCCTGCTGTATTCACTTGCCCATTCCTCATTTGTTTGCAGTTGTACCTAGTGTCCATGTTAGTGGTACATGGTATATTTTACACGCTGGATAGTTGTCCTTGCTCTGTGTAAATCCTGTTTTACTCAGCTCTCAAGGTTGTAATCTCCTAGTGACCAGTAGCTGACCACTGAGGAGTGGTGATTTTTTAGCCCTGGCACCTGGTGCCGTTCTGTGCTGGCAGTGTTGAGGTTTTTGTGGTTACCTTGTGACTTATGCCACTTCTGGGGATCTTCTACAAAACCCTGTTTGTTTTTTTTCCATCAGCCTTGAAACTCTTACTTCTTAATAATACAAATCACATTTTATTCCTGCGTCCCTGTCATACCTATATCTTTGATCTGGGGTTGTTACTAATCACTTCAAAAGGCTAATGAGTTCTTCCATTAGCAAACACACACACAAAGTGCCCTTGTAGATGCTTAAAAAGTTTTCTTCAAGTTAAACCAGCACCACTGGTGTGTTACCAGAATTTCTTTACAACAGAGTCTTCTTTTGTCACACCTCAGATGTGACCAGCAAGGAAACAAATTTCAGCAAGCCCAGAGTACTTGTACTGTCTGCTTCAACGTGCTGCTGCTCTTCTGGCTCTTCTGAATTACTTGAACCAAAAATTAGGAGGAAAATGCCTCTTCCAGGTGCATTGCCTAAATAAGACATGGGAAAACTCAAGACTACCTGCTTCAGAACTCTTCTGAAATGGATCCCTTTGGACTGATAGTCAGGATGTGCAAAGCACCAGTGTTTGCAAGGTGCGTCTCTACAGAAAAAGATTCAGACATCCTTAGACAGTCTGCTGAAGGCCTTTGATTCAGTACAATGCTGTTTCTCCTTAAGGGGAGGATTAAACTCTGTTAAACACCATTTTCCAGTTATCCAGGCCCGTATTGGCAATCAGAAGAAACCCCAAAAGATGGTCTTAGTGGAGCAGCCGCTGTGTTTTGTATTCTTTACAGGTTGTGGGAAGACTAGTAGTGGGGCAGCTGCAGCAGCTCACACACCCTGATCAGGGCCAGCCTTGAGGAAAGGTGTTTGTCTGGGAGGTGGCACTGCAGAGAAGGTCTGGGATAGAGCTATCCATGACCACCTTGCTCCTCCTGGCAAGTCCTCACCCACTTCAGTTGTCCATTCTGATCTCCACACACAGCAGCTCCCGGCAGCTTTTGCTCAAATGTTTGCAAGGGCTTTTTTGGACACTGATGACTGTCCTGGGGCCCTTGGGAGTGAGTGCCACGGACACGGACCCGGCTACCGCTTCCTCCCATCCAAATTGTATTGCCATTTTAAAGGTATGTCATGGAGAATTAGCACAGCTCTTCCTGGTCTATTTGCATAAGTGATCATGTGCCCTTTTTTAAACTATAGAGACAAATTTTAGGGAAGGAAAAATTATTTCCTCTCTTGAATCTCTATGAATTGTTCTTGATCGAACTTTAAAGCTTGGAATTTTTTTTTCTTGCTGGAGCAAACACCTTGAAGTTTTTGAAGTAATATTACTTAGGATAATTTATAAGTGGCTATTCATATAAATAATGGGTCATACTTTCCAAGAGCAGCTGAAAGTTCATATTTTACATTGCCTCTTTGACCTTGTAGAGAGCTGTACATATTCAGATTAGTTTGGAGTATTTCTGTGTAGCATTAGAGAAAGCGACTTCAAGTCATGTCTGTCTGGTCTAATAAAAGAAATAATTTTCATGACAAACTAAGTTAAGATTTAAATTAAGCTAACTCCTGTAGTATAGTGATTTTTAAAATCAACAGTCAGTGCATTTTTAGGATTTGCATGTAAGCATTGCCTGGATGGATGCCAGACTTCTCTTGCTGCAGGAATCAGGATAGCTCTGGCTAGTCTAAGATAGCTTTTCTTTCTGAGCTTTTAAACCCTCTGCAAAAAAATAGTTTTTAGTGTGGGGACCAACCCTGTTTCAAATTATGGTCTTGGTCAGACAAAGGTGTATAAGGAGACAGATGGACAAGACAAGGAAAAAAAGAATTTTTCACATCATCTTACCAGATTTTGGTTCAAAGCAGGTCTGGGATTTTCTTCCCCAGGGAAGCAGAGGTCTGCATAGCAGAAGCAGCACCATGCTGAGGGCAGAGCAGGTGTTTTGCTGCAGCTGGAGCATACCTCCCCTCTGCAGCAGCTGGTAGGCTGGGCAGGAACTGGGATGGCACTGCAGTGGGGGCACCTCAGCAGCTGATCAGGAAGAGGAGCAGGACTTCCCACAGTCTGTCAGCTGCCAGCACAAACTCCTTCTTGAAGTATTGCCTTTCAGCAGAGGCAGCAGACATGAAAAAAATAAAATAGCATTTTGTAGCGTCTTTTCTCTTAGTATAAAATCAGGAAGCAATAGGTGTGCCCATAGAGTTT
This sequence comes from Chaetops frenatus, assembly GCA_013400775.1. Classification (NCBI taxonomy): domain Eukaryota; kingdom Metazoa; phylum Chordata; class Aves; order Passeriformes; family Picathartidae; genus Chaetops; species Chaetops frenatus. Next base: position 48,800 of record VZTR01012362.1, on the reverse strand, counting down.
AAGAAATTGGGTGTTAGGCCTAAATTTTCTAATTTCAACCATGGAAAAAATAGTCTTCCCAGATTTTGAAGCTGTGGCATCAGCTTGCTCACAGCTGCTGTTGAGCTCTGTTTGTAGAGCTGTGAGTCCCCACAGTGGCACTGCAAGCCAGGACTGTTTTTTTCCTTCAGTGGAACTTTTCCTAATGTAATTACATAGCTTGTTTTCTCTTTCGTGTTTTTTATTGAAAATGTATATTTATGTATATAAGCGCTACCTTTTTCCCCAAGAGTCAGAAGGGAATAATATTTTATGTGTGTTGTTTACTTTTACACAGTTTTACAACATTCATGTCTATGCTTTCAACTCTGCTAATGAAGCTATTGTAATGTCAAATAAAATGTCACCGTGACTATGCCTAATTAGCATTACAAATTCGGTTGAAGAGATGAATGACCAGATCCTTCAGGGTGCAACTCAGCCCAGCTCCAGGCGCTTGTGCTCACAAGATTTACAAGGATGGGTCTGCAAACTGATGAAATTGAGGCCTGGAGAGTGCTGCTTTAATGAAATGCAAACTGTGTTTCAGCTGAATGTTCATTTCAGTTTAAATGAACCTGCTCTCTCAGGTGTCTCAGGCAATGGGAAAAACCTGTAAAAACTGCTCTGGTTGGGATGCAAAAAGCAAATCAGTAGTTGCAGTCGCTGGTGATGGGCAGGAGAAGGGATACATCAGACCGTGTAAAGCTTAACATTCCATGAATGGCTTGGTCCAGAGCCCACTGAAAGTCAGTGGAAAGACTGTCAGCATCTGATCCAAAGGCAATTAGTTAGAAATTAAGGATTCAAGGCCTGTCCTTTGCCGAGTAAACACTGAAGTCAGGTGGTCATGGCTGGTTTATAAAACAGGAGCTAGTGACATCCAGTAAGAAATTAAGCAGTCATAGACATAGAAGATGTTTCTGCTAGTGGCACTATGTAAACACATTACTAAAAATAGATAACAATTAGCTTTATTCAAATAAGGTTTAATTGTCTCTTTGTGTACTTTGAAGAAAAACTGGTGCAGATCATCTCATCTCCAATGGCAGCCTAGAGTCAAACTTAAAGAAATTTAAACTGAATTTCCATATGACCTTTACTTGTCATTTTAACTGAAATAGTCAAACTCTACTAATTTCAAAGTGAGTTAAAGAAGGAGTTTGCCCAAGAACTTTAATAAGGATGGATCAGAGTTCAATACACAGATGAAATCCCATAAGTCTCTGTTCCATGATTACTACAAAGTTATGCACATTTAAATGATCATTTCAGTTGTCAGAAACCTTCACTATGAAATTACACTGTCTCAGCAATTACTACTGAATGATTTAATAAATAATTTGCAGACATTCCTCATTAAAAAAGAGTAATTGTTGTCGTTAAAGACATATCAACAAAAAATATGTGAAAGCATTAAGGACACTTTAATATCAAAGTTTGTCTACTGAAATGTGGCTTCTGTTTATTTTTTTTCAACTGCAACCTACATACAAATGGCAAATAAATCTTTCAATATATAATTAGGAAGGCATTAAATCCAAACACCTCCAAACAAGCATTCCCTTCCCTCAGTCCTAGTACAAAGGAAACATTGATTACTCTTCCTTCCCAACACCTGCAGGGGAGCTCTCATGGTGTGCAGAGACAAGTAGCTGAAACCTAAGCAGAACTAAACCTGGTGACTAAATTTTATGTATGTAATTGCATCAGAAAAATTCTGGAGATAGGTTTGCAGTCCAATACACTTAATAGAGAAAAGGGATTCTGTTTGCTACTTTTTCAGGGCTGAATGTTTCTCTTTCTAGCACCTTAGCAGGGAATTTAGCAGCTAATAAATCACAGTGATGATAAGTGCTTGTGTCAGTGCATCTGTGGGCTCCTGAAGGTGATAGCTGAAGCACAGATGGTCCCACTCCAAGGAGCACTTTTACATGCAGGCTCAGTCTAAGCCAGGTTATCCCAAATAACACCTCTGTTCAGGGAGGAGCAGTGTCTCAGCATGAGAATAGGCTGTTGGACCACCCTGACACATCCAGATGTGCTGCACATCAGACAGGGATCACAGTGCTGGAGCTCCTGAGGACTAATCCTGTGAGTCTGGTTCTGTAGAGAGTCCAGCCCTGCACCTGAGAACTCCCAGTCAGGTGGAAACTGCCTTCACCTGCATTGCTGAGTAAAACTGCATCAAATTTTCTGGCCCTGAGGCAGGGTTTCGCTTTCTCTGGACTGTTTGTGGTTGGTGCTATGCTTGCTCTGGGCCTGAGGTAATGCCCAGAGATCCTCGGGTGTGGATATTCATCAGTTCAGAGTGTTCTAATACAGGAAGAATGGTGCTGCAGAGGAGCAGGAGCAGTCCTGCATATATGAGAGTGCACATGTGGTTTGGCAGGAGGGCATAGAGGTCTTCAAAGAGCTAAACCTGCTGGGTGAGGTGGAGAGTTCACACAATCTTATCCCTATGAGGAGACTCCTGGATACTCCCCAAATATGCTGGGGACCCTAACAGCCAGTGCAGGGTATGAGAGAGCTTATTGTCAGGTGCCAAAACCAGACCTCAGACAAGGTAAGCTATACAAAAGTTCCAGTTTGTTTTTTAGCTTCCTGGGCTGTTTGATGCAGCAATATGGACACAGCTGTTACTGCAAACATATGTCACTCTCTGGTTGTTTTTCTGCATCCAGTACATTTCTTGAGTTGATTCCTGAGCCTATCTCATAATAGCCATAGTACTGTGCTTGGGATATTATCCTTCTGGAGTACTGAAGGTGTTTGCTCCTCCTTCCACAGGTATGGTCAGGTTGTATGCTGTCCTTTATATGTACACGGAGTATGTTCTGTGTATACTGGAAAACTTGTTTCTTCTCACTCATATTAACACTCAAAATAACTAAAGCTTGCAGAGTTTTGCTGACAGGAGGTGGATCACTGTGTGAAAAATATTTGTACTTCTTAATCCTGGACAAGGAGGACAAGGAAATCCTTTCTACTCCCATCTATTTGCACTGAGAGACAAACTGGAGTTAATTTACCTGATTCTCTCATAACCTCAGAAAAACAGTTTGATGTGATTGAGTTTGCAGGGACCAGTTTATTCACACCAGCTTTCCAAACCCACTTTGCACAGTGCTTTATTTCCCTCCTCAAATAATCATGTGTTTTAATTAGCAGGCAATGTTTTCCAGCTGAGAACTCAGAGATTCTGCACAGGTTAGCTCCTTGTGCACTGAGTAACTTGCCCTTCATCAAAGAGTCATCCCTCTTGTGTCTTGCTGGAAGTGCATGATGTGCATCGATTGTGGACAGTGATCCGTTTAATTAGCTTGCTCTTATGTCTGGGTTAAAAAAAAAAAAGGGCCACAGGTACCGAACCCCAGAGATAACAAAAAGAACTGAGAACATCTTCAATTACAGCATTCTTTTTGTCAAGCTCTGAATTTAAACTATCTGGAAAACAGATGATGGGTTCATGTAACTGCAGATTAACACAGTGAGGGCTTGCTGCTTATAAAGGTGCACGGCATTCAGGGTCTGGGGGTTTTTTTTGTTGTTGTTACTTCACCCCTTACGTCTGTGTTGGAGAGCCCTGGGTTTTATTTAGTAAAACCAGTTAAAATTGACAGGTTATCATATTATTCTGAATTCAGAATGACATTTCTTAGATCCATACAAACTGAAGCCTGTTACTAGCAGTAAAGCACTTTTAAAACCAAAATAACTTTTTTATCAACTTTGAAAAGGTTTGGTCCCCCACATAATACACATTAACTACTGAGGATGTAAGAGAAGGATGAACAGACCTAAAATGTTTAGAAACATGATGGATAAAAAGATAAAATCCAGCTACCTGTGTGGGGTAAGATACAATTTGAGTGCGCACGAATACAGAAAAATGCTGACATAAAGACATAATAAAGATGTTACAGACCCAAAGATGCCCTGAAACAGGCATGACATTTTTTTGGACCATCTCATGGCTGGAATCAAATGCCGGTGTAAAGTGATACAGCTTCTTTAGGAACTCTTAAAAGAAGACTCTTAAGAGAGACTAGTTCTCAACTAAAAGCAAAAGTTGGAGTGGTATATAATATGCTAGCTGAAAGCCTGGTAGAAACATTTTTGTAGAGCAGAGAATTATGTCATAGCAAATGCCAGAAATTGCTTGGATTCTTTACCTTCTTTCCTTTCTTATTAAAACTGTAAATAAAAGTTTATTTTTAAGACCAGAGAAAGGAGAGGAATGAGAGTAAGGGAAATTTGATCAAGTAAGAACTACTCATGTTAAGAGAACAGAGGAGTTAGCCTCAAATCCTTCCTCCTTTTCTGGAAAAGATAAAGCCAAGGGCAATGGTGTTGGGAAATGTAATGGGTTAAGTTGTGTAACAGCATCAATGACATGGAAAAAATTAGTATGGAATGCTTATTTATCAAATATTTTTCAGCCCAGCAATCACAGCCTGTGTATCTTAGCCTCTTGTGCATTCAGTAACTTGTCCTGTTTTATTGGCAGTACACGATGTGCCTTGGTTGTAGACGGTGATCCATTTTATTAGGTTACTCATATGTCTGTGAAAAATTCCCCAACTACACACACGCACAAGAAATAGCTATAATAAAAGAAGGGTTTTCTTTATTTTTTTTCTTATTGTTTACCAAAGAACTTTTCAGCATCCATTTGTAAATGGGTCTGGCTGAACTTGAGCAGTAAGGAAATACCCTCTCATACCCCTGTTAGGGGTGCAGGGTAGTCTTTGCTTGAGAAGATTTTGCTTAGAAATGCGAAAGGGCAAATGGGTGGAAAGAGCAACATACAGGTAGAAACAGGCTCGTTAATGACTGTTGCAGTGGAGTCAGACGAGCAGAGGAAGCCCATGAATCACAGTCCATTTAAACTGGGTGGGTATAAATTTTCCTGTCACTCATGCAGTTCTACTGATTGGCAGGTGATTACTTTAAAATAAAGGAGTGTATAAAAATTAATCACACTCATTAGCTTGTGTCCAGTATATTTCTGATCATTGTCTTTCATGTTTTTAACCACAGAACCCGCTTCACCTGCAGATGAGTTTAGAAAACTCACTGAGTTCTGATGCTGATGTCACTTTCTCAATCCTCGCAATGAACAACTGGTACAATTTCAGCCTGATGCTATGCCAGGAGGAGTGGAACATCACAGATTTTCTCTTCCTCACACAACAGAGCTCCAAGTTCCACCTGGGGTCCATTATAAACATCACAGCAAACCTCACTTCAACCAGCGACCTTCTGAACTACCTGCAGTTTTACCTGGAGAGCATCAAAGACACAACGTCGACCATGGTGATGTTTGGGTGTGACATGGAGAAAACGCGGAGGATTTTTGAGATAACCACACAGTTTGGTGTGATGCCTCCAGAGCTTCACTGGATTATTGGGGATTCACAGAATGTGGAAGAGCTGAGAACAGAGGGTTTGCCCCTCGGTCTCATCGCTCACGGCAAGACAACTCAGTCAGTCTTCGAGCATTACGTGCAGGATGCCATGGAGCTGGTAGCCAGGGCTGTGGCAGCAGCCACTATGATCCAGCCTGAACTGGCTCTCATTCCAAGTACAATGAACTGCATGGACACGGATGAAAGGAATATCACTTCAGGCCAGTATTTGTCGAAGTGAGTTTTACTTTTTAAATTTTTTTCCCCTTAGGTAATATTTGCTGCACTGCAAGAAAAATAATTTTCTTTTCCCTTCCACCATTCACTGTGAGTTAACTATCGTGCTGCTAACCCTCCCTCACAAACATGTTTCTTTCAGTATTTCCTCCTGCTTCTTTACTTCTGGGCAGATAATGAAATTTTAACTTTGCCACAGTGGGAGAGAACCCAGAACTCAGATGCTGGTAGAAGAAGACACTGTTTCACAGAAGTAGAGGTCACATAGTAAACATAGGCTAGGCTACAGACTATGCTCTGAAACTTGTATTTATATTTATGCACTTAAGGTGGGCTACTGTCAAATTGTCTGAGATTTTGAGTGTACAAAACACAGAATATTTGCACTGTCAAAGCCGTCGGACAATAAAAAGATGTGTAGTAGCCCTTGCTAGTGTGTTTCCATGGAAAAGAGAGGAAAAATATGAACCTTCATTTCCTCGGAGGGCTTCTTCTGGTGAGAGCACTCGAAAGTACAAAGTGCTGTCTCTGCTGCATGTCACTATATAGAAGTTATTCACAAAACTACTTGGGTGTTCCTGTCTGGAAATATTATCATTTTTAACATACGAGTAGAAAACTTGCATGATACTTTTTGATAACAATCATAAATGTCTTGGCTAACTATGTGCATTCATCACTTAATTTACATCCAGCAATTGTTGCATGGTTTTCCCCCCAATACATCTGGTTTTCAACTTGAATATTTTGTTGGACTAAAGAGTTAACTAAGAGTTAGGATAAAAGCTCTTGAGGCTTTTCATATGTGGCCTTTTTTGAAAAATAAAACTTTTTTTCAGGTATGTCTGCACAGTAATGTATTAACAGCACTGCTCAAAACACAACCATTTGAGACCCCAGCATTTCCTTAGTCCACTCATCCCTTCAGAGTCCAAAACTCTGTGTTTCCAAAGAGTGAAACAGGGCTTGAGAAATAAACACTGGACTAACTCAGAATACCCCCAATGACTTATGCTGTTTATTTTGCCTCACTATTCTGGATATTTTAATTAGATCATGACTGAAAAGTAAAACTCAGCAGAAGGCTTCTTAAAGTAAAAAGAGGACAGCAGTTTTTTGAAAAGGCTTTTTGAGGTTTGAAGAAGGGGTAAAGAAAAATGAAAACAAAAATAAATCACAAAAGTATTAATGAAAAATATTTCTTCATCATTGCTCTTTGGGAGACAATATGTGATTTCACATCAATGAAATTTATGTTCCCTTCATATTGATAAAGTTATTGGGGAAGTGAAAGAAAGGGTTGTGTGCTTAGCCTTTTTTGTCCTATACATTTGCTTCTGAGCCCTATTAAAGAGAAAATAACAGGTTAGAGAAACCCTTGTCCTAAATCAGTGCAGCTGTTTTCATAGTGTATGAGCGAGACAGGCATCTGACGGCCAGAACTGATGTATTTGCATCAGCAGCACAACTATTAACTCTGAGGGGTGCCATTAATTTCTCAGGTGTGACACGTTGATGAGTGGCTTCACTGTTACCAACCAGGCCCATCTCACCAGGGCTTTTAGGCTTTTTTAGCCTCCAAAGATGAAACTTTTGTCTGGTGCTTAACTGCTTGTTTACTAATGAGTGCATTTTTCTGTCTGAATGAACCCATCTGTCTTGGTGTGAAGCTTCGGAGCTGCCGTGGGTGGGGATGGAGAAGGGGGTGGAGAAGGGGATGATGGAGAAGGAGCAGCACATAGACCTCCAGCTCCCCTCCCTGCAAAAGGTGGATGAACAGCAGCCCCACTCTGGTACAGCCAGAGCTTCTGCTGCCAGCACTGATCTCATACCTTGGCTGTGCAAACATTTAAGTGCACCCAGGAGCAGAATAATGAGCTAGTGCATGGCAGAGCATGCTTGTATCTGTGTGGATATGGGAATAGATATACAACCCCGTCAGGATTTTACTGTTGTAAGTCACTGTCCATCACTCCTCTTAAAATAAGATTGATTCCCTCATCTATTCTTGCCTGCTCACGAGAGCATCCTTGTTGATGGAACAAGGCATTAAAATTTCAAAGCCTCATCTTGTCTTCTAGCTTTAATTAGTCTTACAGCTTTACTCAGCTTCTTGGGTAATTTCACCAGCCTGCCATTTCATAGATCTATAAAATCACAGAATGGTTTAGGTTGGAAGGGACATTAAACATCACCTCGTTCCACCCCCTCCTATGGGCAGGGACATCTTCCACTGTCCCAGGTTACTCCCAGCCCTGTCCAACCTGGCCTCAAACACTTCCCATAGCATCTCTGGGCAGCCTGTGCCAGGACCTCCCCACTCTCACAGGAAATAATTTATTCCCAGTATCCCATCTAACCCTGCCCTCTTGTCTTGTCAGTAAGAAGTCCCTCACCAGCACTGTTGGAGTCCCTTTAGGTACTGCAAGGCTACTTCAAGGTCTCCCCAGAGCTTTCTCTTTTTCCCTGCGAGTTCTAGTTCTTGCCTCTGTTAATCTTCCCAAAAGGGAGGTGGAATGACCTAACCATCAAGCTTGGGAGAAAATTATTTCATTCAGTCATTCTTAAATACACTACAAAGATACCACTACTGGAGAGTGATAGTACTGCTAAAGATCTAAGGAGCAGTTTTTGCAGCAAAGCACATGAGAAACAAATAAAGCTGAAATGAGCAAATGACACGCTTTGGACTCATTGTTCAAACTGAATTGACTCTGATAGAGCTTTGATGCAGTTATCACAGACTGTCAGTGTGAACGTCAGCTCCCATATATTGACACAGCATCAAGAAAATTCATTCAGCTGTCAGACTTGAGGATCTGGCCCTTCACCTTCTGAAATTTGTGCAGGCTGTATTTCCATACAGATCTGTCAGTAGCCCTTCTGAAGCAGTGGCGCTCAGATACTGCCAGCATTTCTGTGCAATCCCCAACACTTGTAATTCCCAAAGATTCGCACTGGAGATTTCCAGCTTACGAAGTGTAGTCAGAGCCTCTTATCTATTTCCTAAAGTTATCGAGTAAAGGAGTTTTCACTTGAAGTTGCTGGCATGAGTTTCACTGGTGCTGCTCACAGTGCATGCAAATGCTCAGCAGCCACAGCTGCCTGCGTATAAAACAAAGTGGTGTTAAAATGGTTCTCCAGCATGATTCCCATAATTTATTTTGATTCATGTTCTGTCCCTACAAAAAATACAGAACATGCAAATCAACTGCAAAGGTAAGCCACTAACTCAATGAGGTGATGAAGCTGTACATTTAAATGCTGCTAAATCTCTCTCACGTACTGGCTCCTAACACAATCACAGGACAGGTTCTGCACTCTGGGTGTGCTTATTTCTACTGTGCAAGACAGGGGACACTGTGCATTAATTCCACTGGTCTCATTCTGCCTTCAGAAAATGAAGGTAATGCATTATTCCATAACTTCAGTTACTCCCCAGAGAACCTGCTTTGCAACATTCTCCTGCCCAGGTCGTGCTGTACCAGCAACATGGGGCCAAATTTGTGAGAACTTTGCAAGCTTATTCCACCTGACAACCTGTCTCCCTCAGTTTTTGGCATTTTTGTGAATTGCTAACAGTCTTTTGCACACAACTCCTAAAAAAATTTTTGTGCAGGCCCATCTACACACATGGGATGGTTTTACTGTTACTATCACAGTGTTGGCTTCAGCCTGTACTCCCAGCAAGGCTTGTAAAGAAGTTGCACAATTTTTTACAGAGACTGAGGGAGATAAAAGTAAGAGAGACATAAAACCCAAACAAGTTAATGTGCACATAAACCCTTCTTTAGTGCTAAAGATTGCCTGCTCCCATAAACTTTGTCTTGATAGTGTTTACATACACGAACAGGGAAGTTACACCATCAGATAGGATGCACGGGTTAGGAGGGAAGGAGAGGGCAAACGGTGGCAGACACCAGTGATTAGTGGAGTTATGGTGTCCTTTAACACTGGACTAAATGATAAAGGATTTAAAAAATGAAAACTGCATTTATAGTTTATATATGTTTATATTTATAAACACCTGTCTGCCTTTTTAGACATGATTTCCAGACCCAGGCTAACACATGTACAGATCATCTGCTTTTGAGAGTATTGTCTGTATCATCTTTCTCCAATCTCAACCTACTCAAAAAAGACTGAAAAAGAACTGTGAAGCTGCCTCAGAGAGGGCTGTCACACACACAGCCACACTCAGAACTGAAGCACTTACTTTCATAAATTTACTTTTGCAAAGGCCTAAAATTGATATGATCTTGAGACTTAAACACTGCTGAAACCCCATCAAAAATCATTAAATGTCATCAGAACAGAGGGTAGAGACTGGACCCAAATGTGCATGTACACACACTTGGAATTGATTTATCCTTTTCAAAGTAATATAACTTATTTTTAATCCTCTGTAACTATTGATAAACAGTTAACTCTCTTTAAAAGTTTATGTCTTCCTTATTGAGGCTGGAATGACAGCCTTAATGCTTCTTCCAACACTTACTTTCATCCACTTCTTAGGTCTGATGTTAAGCACTATATTCTGCTGTGACAGCTGAATAGTCTGTCTTCTGAATGCCTCTTACTGAAAAACAAATGCACATGACTTGCCCTACACCATATTAGCAGCAGTTTAACTCAGTTGTTTTTAATGGAACCACTGTTGTAAGGCTTGTGCAGCCCCTGCCAAAGGCACAGCAGCTTTGCTGTTAGCAGCGTGCAGTTCAGCTGAGCATGGTGCTCACACTAAAAAGGATTTTCTGCTTCAAACACTTAATTCCTGCTGAGTTCCCAGCTCCTTTATCCATGTCGTTTTTAGCCTCTCTGATGATGGCTTGCCAGAAGCTGAATTCAGCATGTAGAGAGGACAGCTACTTGCAAATACTGCCTTCCAATACGAAGGAAATGCTCAACTTTATTGTGTATTGTATCCGGAGTAGTAAAAGCCCGAAGTTCTCAATGCAAAATGTGTAGTGCAAAACTGGCACACGTCGTGAGATCTGCTTTGATGGCAGCATTGCACTTTTAAGAACATTACTTTTGCATGTTTTTTTAAAACTGCTTTTTTGAGTGTTTATTTTTGTAATAATTAAAACTGACTGTCCTAGAGCAACCATCTTTCACTTTCTTCCCTTACTTCATTCTGAAGTGTCTAACAGTGATTTACCAATGCCAAATTTGCATTTTTGAATCCAGATTGGTTCACTTGAGAGTGCTTGAAAGCTGTTGACAGCACTTCAGTAGCCCCTCTTATGTAAGCTAGATCTTACTGAGATTATAGCATTTTTCTTGTGGAAGGACATTTCATACATAATTTCCACTCTTCCATTTTCGTATATATTTTTATCTAGGAAAGTGACAGCAGATCTGGTGAGTTCAGCTTAGAACTAACCTGTGTTTCATCAGTCTGTGAGGAAAAGGTAACTGAAAAAATTACTGTTCTCGTACTCATTTTTTCTAGTAAGTAAAAAAATACTTATTTCCTGAGGAGTTTTCATTTGCATTGATATATAGGGGAGCATTCCTACATAGTTTAGTCATAAATTATGTGTCTGGTTCATTTTGCCATAGGATCTATGTGCTGTTAATGGTCCAGTGCTCAAGTTTACATCCCCATATACCCTCTCTATAAATTCATGGTTCAGCTGTCTACTTCTGATTACCCTGCTTTCTCACTCCAACAGGTTTTTAGCCAACACAACTTTTGATGGTCTCAGTGGCCACATTAAGGTGAAGGGCTCATCCATTGTCAGCTCAGAAAATAACTTCTTTATCTGGAATCTGCAGCACGACCCTGTCGGGAACCCAATGTGGACACGCCTAGGGAGCTGGCAAGAAGGGAAGATCATCATGGACTATGGGATATGGCCAGAACAGGCACAGAGACATAAAAGTCACATGCAGCACCCGACCCGGCTGCACCTGAGGGTGGTGACTCTGATTGAGCATCCCTTTGTCTTCACAAGGGATGTAGATGATGAAGGACTTTGCCCAGCAGGGCAGCTGTGCCTGGACCCACTGACCAATGATTCAGGTGTGCTGGACAACCTGTTTGAAACCCTCCAAGGGGGCAATGACACGGTTCCCATTGAGCTGAAGAAATGCTGCTATGGCTACTGCATTGACCTGTTGGAGAAGCTGGCTGAGGATATGAATTTTGATTTTGACTTGTACATTGTTGGGGATGGAAAATACGGTGCCTGGAAAAATGGCCACTGGACAGGGCTGGTGGGAGACCTTCTTGCTGGTACAGCTCACATGGCAGTGACGTCGTTCAGCATCAACACTGCCCGAAGCCAGGTGATTGATTTCACTAGCCCTTTCTTTTCAACCAGCCTGGGGATCCTGGTAAGGACCAAAGACACTGCAGCTCCTATTGGAGCCTTTATGTGGCCACTTCACTGGACTATGTGGCTGGGGATATTTGTTGCTCTTCACATCACAGCTATATTCCTCACCTTGTATGAGTGGAAAAGTCCTTTTGGAATGACCCCTAAGGGAAGGAACAGAAACAAAGTCTTCTCCTTCTCCTCTGCCCTCAATGTCTGCTATGCGATCCTGTTTGGAAGAACAGCTGCCATCAAACCCCCAAAGTGCTGGACTGGAAGGTTTTTAATGAATCTCTGGGCTATTTTCTGCTTGTTTTGTCTGTCAACGTACACAGCCAACCTAGCTGCTGTCATGGTGGGAGAGAAGATCTATGAAGAACTTTCTGGAATACATGACCCAAAGGTAAAGCATGTCTGTTGTTATTAACTCAGCCTTTTCTTCTCTCCACTCAAAATTCACTGCTGCGTAATTTATGGTTTCTAACAAAATCAGAAATCAATCTTTGTGAAAAACAGTGGTTGCACTACGATTAGTCACCACCTGGTGGCATTTCAGGAGGAAAGTTCTGTGAGGGAGGACCTTTAAAAACCCATAAGGGTGTAGGGAGAAGGATTTAAAAGATTGAAGGTGAGGAAAAAGGTGAAGAATTCCCGGGTTGTCCACTGCAGAGAATAGTGGGTTCTACATGCAGATTAAGGGTTTGAGTTCAGTTCCAAGTTCCCTTTGATAAGAGTTGTTTAAATCAGTTGGATGATTCAGGTCATCCTGAGGTCTACTCAAACAAAACAACTGCACAGAAAAAGATAAAACCATCAATTGTCTCTAGGTAGGATTTTTCAAGTATTTCACTGGTCAGAATGCTGCTGGCAAAGGCGTTGCTGGCAAAATTTTGCATGCATGCTAAATGAACCGTAGCAGAACTGAAATATTTTGAAAAACCCTGCCTTGTGCTTCAAAACAGTGGAATTCACTTTACAAGTAGTCAGGCGTTTGACTTGTGGTGTTGTTTCTGCTGGGGAGCCATTGTTGGAGGAGATGAGCAGTGTTGTAGACAACCCATCTGCAAAGAGCTTGGACTTCCCAGAACTTCCTCCGTGTGCTCTTTCCCCCTTCCCAAGGGGTCTTCAGTTGGAATTTAAGTCAAATCCCTTCATAAGACTATTCTTAATTTATTTGCCACTAAGTAAAGATTAGGAAAGCAAGGGGCAGAATGGCTTGTAGAGACAATAGATGGCTGCAGGTGACACCAGGGCATCCTCTGCACCCGACAGTCGCTCCAGGGGACACAGTGGCAGCAGCAAATGTCCCTTGCTCATATGGCACTTTCTGCAGTGAAGGTGTGATTGCATTACCCACAGTTTTGTACTCATGACCTAACTGCCGGTACAGAAATCATCCATGTGTTTGTCTCAAGGGACTGAGCTGATAGATTACTGTGCCACTGTAAAAAAAGTCATTTTAATAACACAAGAACAGGGCATACATCTTGCTTTTGTAAACAGTGTGAATAAATGGTACATATGTCCCTCCAGACAGCAAAGGCCAAGCTCCATCTGTTACATCAGTGAAACCTTGCAGTCAGGCTAATGACCAGACAGTTTTGACTTTGTGAGTACAGTGCCTAACTCACTCCCTGCAATGTTAACTAGATGGTTTCTACCAAAAATGTTTTAAACAAAGAACTGCAGTTTTTGTGGCTGACCTGAGGTGCTCTAAAATTGATTTATGGCTTAAAGCAAATTGCTTCTAATAATCTGCCATTCCCCTCCCAGCAAAAAATATCATAAATATTACAGTAGTATCTTCATCAATATAACACACATATATGTTTTCTTCAAAGAATTCTGAAGAAGCAGATGAGAGCTTTCAGCTAAATTTCCCCAGCTCCAGAGACATCTCTGTTACATTGTTGTGTGAAGCCGCAATGTTGGTTTGAAAATGAGGTTAGTCCTCTACTCTTTGCATGGGCATCTCCTCAACCATCAAATAAAATTTCATCAGATTACATCCTATTTTTCAGCACTATTATTGTGACCACATGCAAAGTTTTTAAAACAGGGATTGGGAAATTTCTGCAGCTCCAAGGAATTTAAATTATTCTAAAGCTGTGCTGTGAAAACTTAGTGCAGGACATTGAAGCATGTCACATGCTGCAGACACAGATCTTGGTCCAGAAAAGAAACTCCCATGACTCCTGGTTAGTAACCTCAGTGATTCCATTAAATCAGTGGGATTTCTGGCCTTTCCTAGAAAAGCACTTTCCTGCTTCATGGAATAAATCTAAGCCTCTGAGTAGTTACCAGTTCCCACTGTGGGAGTAAGACAACACAGATTTTCAGGAAGAAGAAGATTGCCTGCCATTACATGAGCTATGGAATAGTTTTGTGTATTTCATTCATGCATTTGCCTCCAAAGTCTTAGTCTGAAGTAGCAGTTGTAATAGAAAACGCATTGGTTTAACCTTTGCTCTCTTAGAGCCTGAGCTGTGTCGATTCAAACTTCTCTCTAAGAGTTAAAGTTTAGGTTTAGGAAATGTTTGGGGCACAATAGTCACAGACTCACAGGCACCATGTTTTAGTTAGTTACTTAAAGCGCTTCTTATGTGACTAAAAGATTTTATGCTTGGGTTTTTCTTCCCAGGTATGTTCACCTCTTTCTTTTCAGTGCTGGAGACTCATTTCAAAAAGAAGGTAGCAGGAGGGAGAAACAACCTTTTTAATTTAAATATACTTCTAAACATCCTTCTGCTGCTTTCCGTATGCATGTGCCCTTTGTACTGTGCTTTTGAAATTTATTTAAAAAACAAAGCCCAAAATAGAGGATCAGCTTTCTCGAGGTGATGTAAGATATGTAATTTTTTCAGGCTGTCAGCCATAAATGGCAAATCCCATCTGAGGTTGCGAACAGTCAGGAAGGACAGAATTAGAGCTATCTCAGTTGGACCTTTAAATGCACTAATGATATAGAAGAGAATATAGAAATATCATCAAGCTGCTGAAAGGAGGAGCAGCCAGCGAGACAGGAATCAGAGCAGAAGGAAAGCAGTGAGAGGAAGGAGAATTAATTTACTGGAATGTGTCTTGAATTTGGGGAGCTTGCTATGTATTTTCTGTGTAAGAATCTTAACCAGGACAAGTCACTAAAGCCACACTCCTGCAGTGTCCATCAAAGGTGGCTGCCCCCTTACCTAGGGCCCCTTTCAGTGACCTTTTACAACAGGAGGTACAACAGGAGCCAATAGGTTGTGGAGATCTTGAAGCAATGTCCTGCAGCCTTAAAATCTAATTCTTCTAAGAAAATGTGCAGTTTTGGGCCACAGCTGCCCCCTCCCCTCTCATTTTCTACCTGTACCGGTTTTAGACATCATCTCTTGCTAGAGGAAACTGGCAAATACAGCTTTTGCATCCCCTGGAACATGTTCAGCCTCCTGTTTGAGGACAAGAGGATAGCTACAGGATGAATGTTCTGGCTGCTCAGATGGAACATGCATCCATGTCCATAATCCCTCTTAAGAAGCTCTCTACAGTATGTGGCAAAGAAATTTAAAAGCTTGTCTACAGATAGACGAGACAAAGAAAAACATATTCATATCATTTCATCTAGTTTTATCCCTTCTCTCGCCTGAATCACAGAGGCTCATTTCACTTTTTCTTCTAATGTTACCTCTTAGGATGCGCAAAAATATTACAATATTATTCTTTCTCAGAGTACCTGGCAGCCCAGGTACTGAGTTCTTTCCAGGGTTCAGATATTTCTCCTCCAGGCATGCAGACCAGCAGCCTTCCTTGGGGATGGTCTGATCACAGAATGGTTTGGGTTGGAAGAGACATTAAAAATCACCTGGTTCCAACCCGCTGCCATGGGCAGAGGCACCCTCTGCCAGGTTTCTCAATTTTATATAATTTACTCTTTGGTACAGCCAAATGTTTTCTTTTTCCTACAAAGAAAACATTTTACTCTGCAAAATAACTCATGGCAAGTGATTCTGCAGGATCTCCCCAGAGAGTGGGTTTTTTTAAGTGGCAAAGGGACTTGGCTTTCAGGTTTTTCATGCAAGAGCACATACTGGAGATGCACCATGAAGTCCTGAATATGTTGGGTAGTTCAGGTTATTTGAGGCACAAGATTTCTACAAGCCCACAGGGCAGAGGAAATGTTTCAAACATGCCAAGATGGAAGCAGACAGCAGCAGCAGGAGAGGAGCTGGACAGATATTCCATAAGGTGGTCCAATGCCTGGCCTTCCTTTCTGTAAACCATGTTGTTCTTTCAACAGTTTAATGAGCTTTTTGGGTGCTATCCAACTGCTGTGAGTTTTGTGACAGCTGTCAGCTTTTCTTTCCCATCTTTAGTACACACTTGAGTAGCCATGCCTGTTCATTTCCTCTGGTTATGGTTTTACTTCTCTGCATCACTTTACCTTCAAAAACGCCCCTTGGCAGTGGCAAAGTTTCTTTCCGCATTATATTTTGACATAAAATATTGGACCTATTTAGCTTCATTTAACAAAAAAAGGGCTAGTCCTGTGGGTCCCATCACCTGCAATTTCACTCCATTGTCTCTCCTAACTTTACATGCCTCCAGTGAAGGCAAGATATTATTTACTCAGTCTCCTATACCCTTGCAGTTATAGTTTGTACAGGTAGGGTGCTGTTAAGGCACTGGCTTCAGGACAAGATCACCTAAACCATTCCCTGGAAGTGCCTCTTTCTCTCCACCGTGAATTATGGTGTTTTCAAAACTCACCAGAAAAAAAAAAAAAAAAAAAAGGGGCCAAAGGGAGAAAACAAAAAACATTAAGAGA
>VZTR01012362.1:15432-31910 GCA_013400775.1 Chaetops frenatus | reverse complement strand
CCAGAAGGAGTACACTACAGACACTTAGAGTGACTCTGGCAAATTCTACCCACCAAGTCCTTTAAACAGCTTTGGTGTGCATTGGGATTAGTCCTCAGAAATCTCTGCTCTTCTCCTAGTTCAGTGTCTGAAGACTTGCTCTTATGAGATGCCCATCTTTTTATCACAAAACTAAGTACTTCAAGTGATCCAGGCAAGGTATTTCTGAGGTTTTGTTAAACAGGAATTCAGTATGTACAACCACCGAGATATTTGTATCTATATGTATGAAACATGAGGGTGCAAGCTCTCATTTCTGATTTATGAGCATCTCTGTTAATTTAGAGGCCTTATGGCCCTTATTATATCAGGTAATACAAGTAACACAAAGTTGAATATTTTGTGTTACTTGGATTAAAACTGTTCTGAAATACAACTGGCAAGTAACTGCAGATGAGCTTTAGCAACACCAAATCACAGAAAAAGAAAGGTCAAGCCACTTTATTGGCCTTTTTCATCATTAAAGGCACGATTCAAATACTCCTGCTTTTAATGATATTTTCCATTGAGTTCAGCAAATTTTAGAGTGAGGCCATAACTGTTGTGTGTTTATTGGTAAATATTCTTCCTGAAAAAGGAGTTTTTGTAGGAATTACTCTAACAGAAATTACTGCTGTGGTCTTTCACTGCAGCAGCCTGAGATGAATCATTATAAGGAGCACCACTTGAACTGCTATGTGTTAAATAGATAGTGAAGTAGCATTTATTTAAATATGCATTAAATGCATTAAATTAAATAGCAAAAGATCAAGTTACAAACTCAGTGGAGTTTAAAGAAATCTTACTGCTACCATTGGGTTTAGTATTTATACAGGACCACAGGGTGCTTTTTACAATTAAAAGAAGAAACTACAGAGCATGTGTTTCTGTGGAGGAAGTTACTGGGCACAGGAAGGTCATGATTTACAACATCACACCCTGCTAATTAATACATGGTGCTTTTCTGAGTATTAATGAATCAGTGAAGGATTTGAACTCAAGAGGACTTTCAATGTCACAGAGAGCAAAGTGAAAAACTCTCAGACAAAGACAAAACGGAGTATCAAGCTCCAGCCAGAATCAAAGAATTGTAAAAAGAGCTGTCTCGTACAGGAATGAAAGGCACCTGCAATTTATGGAGGTGAAATCTTGACTTCTTTAGCTTCCCCATGCAATTTATAGTGGTGAACACTTGACTTGTTTAGCTTCCCCATCACTTCATTAAAGATTTCTTGTTAAAGTTACGGCTTTGGAGGCACAGAATCTGTCCAGCTCAGATCTGCATCATTCTAATACCCATTTTATCATACAAAGCACTGCAGTGTTCTGCAAGTCAAGTTTCCTTTCTCGATGAAGCATGCTTTTTTATGCCTTCCCAACAACAATTATCTCTTTGCTATCTTTGCATATTAACCCTTACTGCTTGAGGTCTTCACCTACACACAATGCCTCATGCTGTCACCGACTGCCCTGGCCACTCTTGACCTCACCTGTTTGTTTGATCTAGAGAAATTAGGGGTAGGTGTGGAAGAGAGGAAGTCCTGCTGTCTGCATTCAGTGTGATGAAGGTTGTTCTTCAAACACCAGAAGGAATTAATGTGTTTTAGCATCTTCCCATCTATGTAGATGTCAGTTTCTTACTCTCAAGCTAAATACCTAAATATCTAAATGTCATAACATTTTTTTTTTAAAAAAGGGAAGTGAGCCCACCACCAGAAATAGCAACTGCATTGTAGGTAGGGCTCAGACCCTTGGAAGAAATAATACAAGCGGAAAACTACAAGAGGAAGTTACTGAAGTAACTGGTAAAAAGTAGCAGAGAACAGTGAAGGTGCCATAAGCTAATCTTACCACCTGACAGTGGAAGATCATCAGGTAGCTGACTTAGCAGCATGGAGAATGTTTATTATTGTTGACAAGAGTCATAGCCATTATGATCTATTTAGACCAGAATGCTAGTCTGGCTCACCTTCCTGGAGGCAGAAGTCCTGCACTGATGCAGTGGATTTCAGGGATGACAAGGGTCCAAGTCCTCTGGAAGAAATAGTGGTTTTCACTGAGTGCATTAAGATTTGACTGAACACCAGGTAAAGTCAAATATTAATGTCTATATTTCACTGTGCAAGAGGCCTAGCTATCCAAATATGGCTGTAATTTTTTATGCTTACTCTTCATACTTAACACATTCCCCACTGATTCCAAGAAGGAAAAAATCCCTTTCTGTTCACATGTTGGATCTGTCAGTAGCACTAGACTCCCTCTGATTTACCTTCATTTGATGCTCTTGAACCCAAAGTGAATAGCAAATAATGCTAATAGCAAATAAATGAGGACTGTGCAGGTAGACAGTTCCACCGCCTAGAATTGGAAAGCTCTGGGAACTAATGACCCCTTTACAAAACAAACTCATTGTTTTTTCCTTTCCTGGAAAGTGCAGAGCACTGTTGCTGCCTTACAGGTTTAGGTAGAGGACCATTTTCAGCCCTGGCACCCAGGGGACAGTTGCTAGGGAGTATCAGGACTCACCTTCAACCAGCAACAGCTGAGGCAGAAGAAATTTGTAAGGAAAAGAATTTTGAAGATGATGGTTTTGAAGGTGGAAAAACTACCTACACTTCAAGTTCGTGCCACATTAGGTTCCTTCCTTCAGGAAGGCTTGTAGAGACCTGTGATAGCTTTTCATCCGGAAGCTCAAGACTCCTAGAGGAATCCTCTAACCATAAACCTCTTTGGTACCTCTTTAGTAGCTTGAACATGTTCTCAGCCAGACAGCTCTCTTCCCCTTGCTTGTGATTTGAAAAGGATTTCACCTGCCTGACAGCAGCAGTAGCCCTGTTTTACAAGGAGCAAACAGAAGAACATGCTGGATGAAGTGACTCCATCTGGAACATCCTTACAGCTGCTTTGTGCTGCTGAAGTGGAATTGGAAGCAGTGATCTAGTGCCTTTTGGGAATTACATCCCTTCTTTTCCCTCAGACTACCCATTTTTCCTACAATTATTTAGACTTTCTACCTTACAGTTCTCAGCTCTCCCAGAATAAATCACAGCTCAAAGATCCCTCTGTCCAGAAGACTCTTAGAATGGTACTGAGGAACAGGGATAAACACACCTGCAAGTTCATTCTCCAGAGTGCTCTTCTCACGGAGCTTTTTGCAGTGCCCAGCAACTCAATCATCGGGGCAACCCTCAGAAATTAACCACAGACCTGAGTCTCCAGTCTCATCCCTGAGCCGAACGGCTTTTCCAATACACAAAGGAGCAGAGCAGGTCTTACATTTAATTATTAGCACTCACACAGGGACCATCAACACAGTGGTTCATATTTTTGAGCAGAGACCTAAGTCACAGTTCCTTTCACGTTTTCCCTTGTTGCAGTGAATAGAATAAGCTGTCAGCAGTGGTCTGTGCACTTGTGTCCAGATTGAAGCTGCTCATTAACTTAGTGCAGCTGTCAGGTTTTGTGCCAACTAATGACCTGTCTGAGCTGAATTCAAAGTGTCAGAATTTTAAGGAAATCTGTCATTATCCTGGCAAGGAAAGAAGTGGCTCCACCGGCACTTTTTGCTACAGAGAAGCAAAAGCGTTGATTCAAATGTATTCTGCAAACACCCTCTCCTGGAGGCCTTGGGAACATCTCAGTTTCTGATGCTTAAACACGTAGGACAGTTCCTGATCAAAACCTCCACTTCCAGAAGTTGAGCTGTGAATTTTCATCTGCTAAAATCTGAAATTCATGTGCTTCACTGTGAATAATTTTCTTTCATCTCCCTCTGTACCCCATAAATATTCACTTGTTAGTTTCACTAGTTAGTTTTCAAAAACTCCTGCAGATAAGAAGGGAAAGCCTATGAACAGTTTTATATTGATTTGTGGTTGGGATTTCTCTTTTTTTATTATTCCATTTTTTTGTTCATTTTCGCCTGAAACTTTGCTTAGCACTTCCAATTGCTTATGTTTTGTCACTGGGCTGTGCAAAATCTATTGGTGTTTGGGAGACCACCTAAATGTGTGGGTCACATAAGACAAAGTAAAATACTATTGCTTTATGTGCCAGAGACAGAATTGTCATTGTAAAACAGCAGATTTCTAAAGCCACATCATTTCTTCACCTAACGTTACTCTTCTCCAGGGATTAGCACCTGAAACTGAGCAGATCTGCAAGATTCTGCAGCAGTTCCCTGTCAGTGATCATGCTGGCAATTCTGCTGATGGACAAGGTGCCCATTAAACACTGCACTTGGTACCTGGTAACCAGCATTGTTGTGGGAGTGAGCTAATAAAACCTTTTGCACCATATAGTTTTTCCTCAGAAGTTGTTGTAAAAGTTAGGAAAGTGTTTTCAGCCATGTTCCTCCTTTCTATAACCTATTTAAATTTAAAAGCACCTTTATAGATGGTGGTAAAAGCAGAATCCACATTAGCTCTGTCACTGCAGAGAGTGGTCTCTTGCACTACACTCACCTGCATAGTGGGTTGCCATTTTCTCATTTCCCTCAAAAATATAATTCATGGAGTTGAATTTGGGCACTGAAGAAGCAACAGAATGAATAGTGAGATCATGATTAGAAATGGAATTCCCAAAGCATTTTCCCTCCGGTCCCATTTCAAGATGCACAGAACAATTCTGAACCAGACTCAGTGAGGCAGCTGCTGCACCCCATCAATCAGGTGCTGGGAAGGCATTTCCTAGATTTCTGTTATGTCCTTGCTTGTAGAAAAGAGCCACAATTTCCCTTCCCAACATTTGCTCTATTTAGGTGTTCCTTGTTTGCTCACAGGTCCCAGCAAGCTCAAGCTCCAAGGAATGAGGAGGCAGTATTGTATTGTCTACTTTTTTGGAGCTAAGGCCATAATTTTTCTCTATTGAACACCTGGGGTTCTTACTGAAGAAGTAAATGGCAACAAAATGTGATGCAAACTTCAAAATGATACTAAAGAAAACCAGGTCACAAGGGGGGAAAAGTCCTTGAGGTAAATCATTTGGCTTTGCAGCACTGAAAAGTCATACAAAAGGCAGAACGTGCTAGAAGGGCCTCAAAACCCCACAGTCCCACAGCCTTGAGTATGCCAAGGTTACCTGCTGGTTTCAGTTTTAAATCCCAACCTGCACAGCAGATTTTTGGGCCTGTTTCCTTTCGAGTTGGGATCTAGGTGTTCTCCCCAGCCGACAGCATTGAGTGCAATGGCAATGCATTACATAAAATGGAATGTGCCAAGTTATGCAAAATCCCTGTCATTCAGGATTGTGTTTTCCTGTTTCTGCTGCTGTAGTTTCATCACATTGGTGTTTATCACTTTGGTATTTTCATGCATAATTGGCACCCCAAGCCATAGATGTATGCAGATGCCCAATTTGTCTCCACATCCTCCCAAATAAAACAAGTTCTCCACTTCCCACTCAGCAGATGTTTTAACAACAGCAGACAGAAACCAAGGAAATCTGGAAGTAAGGGGCCAAGCTGAAGGAACTGGTAGCTGCAGTGTTTGCTTTCAGCAGCGAGAAGCACAAACATCATTTGTCTGGGAGCACCATGTTATGCAAGGTACAGAAGACTCGGAGAAGACCCAAAGCTTGTCCTGGCATTGTCAGAGAAGTTGGATGTACTGTAAAACTCTTGTGTTTCCTTAAACAGGACATGGCCTCCCTATCCCAGGACTCAGGTGACCCAACAACCACTTCACATCCTCAGTGCTTGGCAGCATTCACATTCCCCCTTGTTTTCTTACAGACTGTGAGAAAACATTGCCTCTTGTTCGTTTCCTTACCCATGGTACGTTTTCTTCAGCAGTGAGACTCGTTCTTGGAAGTGCTGGGCACAATCCATGTGTCCTACGGTAGATGCTGTCCTGAAAGGTCACAGGGACAGTGGTGTTCACAGGGACACCAGTTCCAGAAATCAAGGCTCCTTAGCCTTTCTCCTGCACCTTCATCCTCTACTTCCCAGCAGTATGTCCTAGTCCTCTCTCCCAAGATTGCTGCCTTCACAGAAGATGGGACATCCTCCTCAGCCATCCATCCCTGTCCTGTGCAGCAAGATCGTCTGGCCTTAGCATTCCTGAACCTGTGAAATCCAAGCACTCAGTACTCAAGACAAGTGCTCAGGCCCCTCTGGCTCGGTGTCCCACTCATCTCTTGAGTCTGCCCCAAACACTAAACCAGGTTCAAATGGGGTTTCACCATGTGCATCACCTCAACTTCATGTGCAACAGCTTCCTCACGATAGAGTGTGGAGCAGGTTCTAAAATTTGGGGTGCACCTAAAGAATGGCCACTCATGGTATACACCATTGCTTCAGGTATAAAACTCAGTTCACTGATATGAAATCCATGATCTACAGTATTTGAGATGGAAAAATGGTACTGTTAGCTGCTGGAGCTGTCACCTTTTTCAGGAGAGCCACTATCCAGGCACTGGAATAGGCTGCCCAGGGAGATGGTGAAGGTGCCATCTCTGGAGGGGTTTAAAAGACCTGTAGATGTGACTCTTGGGGACATATTTCAGTGATGAGCTTCGTAGTGGTGGTTTAGTGGTTTGGGTCTCATCTTTAGGGCCTTTTAAGCCTAAATGATTCTGTGATTCAATGATCTGACAGTTAAAGAAATTTGGGTATCTTTATTTGAGATACTGTTATTTTGCAATATCTGTACCTATAACAATCTTCACATCTTGTTCAATGAATTGTCAAGCCAGGACAATTGTGGTGATGATTTTCTTGGGACAGAGAGTTCATAAACCCCACTTCACTGTTGCCTCAAAGCCTCCCTCAGGTCTGAAAAAACCTTGTTCTTTCCACTTCTTACAGCCACAGATGTCCAGTTTTGGAGGGACTTTGAAAGGCTATCTCAGCTGAGTGCCAGGAAAACTCATGTCTGGAGATGGATCTGCAGCTATTGCATTCATTTCTTTTTAATCATACTTGAGCCACCAGCAAACCTCCAGGTGTTCTGGATAAAAAAAAATTGTCAAAATTTCCTAACCCTTTACCCACTTTGTGATGGTTGTTCACCTTTGACACTAACTGAATGTTGAATGAAGAAACACAGTATATACACAGAAGCAGAGAATCCATGTAGTAGAAATTACTCTAATTTCAATTGCTATTTCTTCCAATAAGCTAATCTTTATATTTGAAATTACTGGTATAAAAGTAAGTACCTGGCTCCCCAGAATTACATGTTAAAAAAAAAAACAATATAGAACCATTCTTGATTCTTCAAATGCTGATTTTTCAGACTTTATGATTTCTCTGAAGCCCTAGGCATTAACATTCTGTTACTGGTTTATAGAAAACAGAAAGCCTCTTTCAGCACAGGACTTTCAAAACATAAGAAACACAAAAGAAAGAGAGCATGAGAAAAAGAAAAGATTAGAAAAAGAGACAACTAAAAAGGCAAGATTCAGAGCAAGACTATGGTGTTTACCTGTCCTGTCATGACACAGATATTTGTGGTTTCCATCTTGTCACATAATCTTCCCAGGAGAGGACTACAGAAGGTAAGAACTCAGCAATGACAAGTCTTGTTTCCATCCTGAACTTTTTATCTTCTGTTGAAGCAAGTAACCTTTAGCAAATCATCAGTGAAGTGCTTTTGGCAGCATTTTGCACTGTCAATCCACAGAGCTGCAAGCAAACCTTTTCCTCCTGTGGATAAGCAGCAGTAAGAAGAAAACAGAAGTCCTGGAAAGACATAAGGGATTAAAACAACTGTTAATATTTATCCTCCATAAAAGGAGTTGATCAAATACAAAGTTGCAGACACATAATGATGCTTAAGAAAAAGCAGAGAATACCAGAAGCAGGTAGAGCACTGGGTACAAGGGGTCGCAGAACAACTCCCTTACAAAGACTTCCCAAGATTTCCCACCTGGCATATGGTGTTGCTAGAGGCAAGATACTAAGCCAGATGGACTTTTGATCTAACAAACATTCCAGTGTTGTCATCATTTGGGGTGAAATTTGACAGTGTGCCCAACAAAGCAAAGTATGGGCAGTCCTCAGTAGAGGATTTAGGATGGAATATCGTATGGAGGTTACTGGTTTTGTACCAGCCTTTTTCATTCAGGCTTCAAAGTTTAGCCAAGTGCAGCCATTGGTGACAGTCTGAGTGAGAGATGCTTTCTAGTGAAGTCAGACTTTATCTGCAGATCAGATGTTGCACTGCAGTTGGCATCACTAGGTGGGCCACAAACTTCACAGCAAACACTTAAGTTGACTTGGAAGATGCCAGTGTGGTTCAGTGTTGGGTCTCAATGGGGTTTTCGATCTCTCCATTGAAACTGCCAAGAAATAAAACCTAAAGAAATTAGTTCTGACTGTGGTGATGATCTTGTTGGGACAGGGAGTGCATGAAACCCACTCCAAGTTCCTTCTTTAAGCAGGTCGTCTTCAGTGTCTCAAGACTGGGGCTGGCAGCATTGTGCTGGAAGTCTCCATGATGTATTGTCACAGCCCAACTCCTGTTATTTATGTCTTCTGGCACTTGAATGCTGCTCCCACACTCCCAGGCAAGAACATTTCCCTCTGTGCCCACAGTCCTTCTGGCACAGCGCTATGGCCAGCTCCAGATGGAGGCACACCCTGCATTGCTTGTCCCACAGCCATCTACACCAGAACACAATAAAAAAATATATATGGCAGGATTCCTTCCATACCCACAGACGTGGAAGGAGCTGCAGGTCTCATTTCTGGCTTGCAACGCAGGGATCAGATCAGCAGACCACAAGGTGGTAACTACCTGCCCACTTTTCAGGTAAAAATTGCCAGAAATACAGAATGTTCATAGCTTCCATGACATCAGAAACATCACCCAAAAGGTCTTTTTTTGTTCCTTTTCAGACTAAACTGGGTGACAGTGAGTTTACATCCTACCTCTGCTGTTCTTAAAAAAAAACTACAAGCACTGTTTTATCCATGGGGTTGTTGAAGGAAAAACTGGGAAAGGTCTTTTTATGGCTTTGTTATTCCCTGCACTCTGTTCTGCTTAGATGATAATGCAGAGGCCAGATGAACTGGCAGAATACTTCTTTGCTTGGTCTTTGCCAGTCAGAGCATGGCTGTGGTGAGATCATCTTTGCAAGCTGCTGTGATGTCCATGGGCTTCCTGGGAAGCAAATACAGCATGGCTGCTTCAGCCTTAGCTCTGTTTGGCTTCCTGTGCTCTGAAAGCTTGGCCTGTTAGAGGCTGGTGGGTTGCTGAAGGCTTTTTAATTAGTGTGGCTTGGCAGCACTTGGCCAGCCCAGGGAAGTGCTTGGCTAGTGGAAGATGCTGCCTGACTCCTCCGTGGGAGCTTGAGACTGTCCCCAGGAGTCGCTGAAAACTCCAAAGGAGAACAGAAACTTTAGAAAGAGGGTTCTGTGAACCCTGAACTGCCCTCCTTGGGGCTGCAGACTGTGGAGTCAGTTCAGAAAAGGGCAGGGCACAGAACTACAAAATGAGTCTGTGTATGTATATCTATGGTTGCAGTCTGGGCTGTGCAGAGGGGAATTCTCCCTCCTTCTCACTGCCAGGGGACACTTTTTAGTCTGAGGACTTTCGGTCCTCAGTTTGTCTGTGAGGAATGGCAGGGAAGACTGTGATACGGTGTTTAGACTTCTAGAAAGTACCTGGGGATGCTACCCTTCTGCAGAAGGCTAAATGTCTTTCCTAAGGTCAAAGTAAAACATTCTGCCAAAACAAATCTAGGTTGTGTTTCCTTTGCTGGGTACCCAGAGCCCTAGAAAGTGGACAGTAGCCAGCCCAGAGACTTCTCATAAGAGTTCCCAAAACATTGTCTGTTCCAGAGACAAATAATCCCAGTAAACACCTACATTTGGGTGTTCAGGGTGTTTCATGGGGATTGTTTTTCACATTTGAAGAAAACCCTGAGACTACACAGACAGGCTATTTAGTCACCTGCTAAGTCTTCCCAGGCTTTTCCTGGGGTGTGGGAAGCAGCCTGCAGGAAAACACCCAGAGAGGCAGGTCCAGGAGCGCCGAAGATTTCTGAGGAGCAGGTGGCAGACCAGGGCCGCGACGCCAGGCGCCGTGAGAGACGGATGACTCTATTAATCCTCTCCCTGTGCTCCCCACAGCTGCACCACCCGTCCCAAGGGTTCCGGTTCGGCACGGTGCGGGAGAGCAGCGCGGAGGACTACGTGAGGCAGAGCTTCCCGGAGATGCATGAGTACATGCGGCGCTACAACGTCCCTGCCACCACCGACGGCGTGGCCCACCTGAAGTAAGCCCCTGCATGCAGCAGCACCACGCCTGCCCCGCCTGGCCAGTTGTTGTGGTCTGGTTATTGAAACTGTTAAAGAGAGATGCTTGGATTCAGGTGGAAACGAGGCTGAAGTCAGCAGTGTGGATTTTATTTAACAGAAATGCCAGAGAGAGAGAGAGAGAGAGAGAGAGAGAGAGAGAGGGGGTGGTGGTGGTGGTGGTGGGGAGAGACAAAGATAGTGATGGAGAGATAGATGAAGTAGGAAATATCAGCGCTCCATGGATCCCACGTCACATTGATCCTCTCCCTCTGATCTTCCCAGTGCTGAGGGTCCCACAAAATATGAAAGTTCAATGGATTAACACACATTTAGGTACCTCACCTGGGTGTGGGGGTGTGATCAGGTGAGGGCAATGTATAAACTGGCAAGTTTCTGAGCTTGAGAGCCCTTTACAGGCAGTCAGAAACGTTTGGAAAAAAAACATCCAGTCCAAGCAAAAGCAGCCAATGAAGTTCCTCAGCATGGTGGGAGGAAATGAGGTTCTCAGAGACAAACCTTAATTTATCATTAAAATGAATTAAAGAAGCACTAGACCGGTAAGTCATTAAAGTCTTGCTGCTTTAGGTAATCATGGTGTCAGTGTGCATCAGAGACATTTGTGCTTAACAGTCTAGGGGTCACACAACTCTTCCAGGAAACAGGGGAGGTGGTAATAAGCCTGAAATCTTTCGTTCATTTTATCTTAGAAGTGGCCTGAGAACTTTTCACCACAAGTTTTTTCCTGTTGGTTCCTGTTTATATATTTTTCCCCCACATCCATCCTATTGATAATTAAGACACATGGCAGTTCTTTGGGTCACACTGGAATCAATGGATTGAAATTAATGAAGGAATCACATCAGGAGAACACACATACTTTTAAAGGCACAGGAATGGGGGTGCAGTCCCAGGATCAGATGTGAACAGGCCTTGCAGCTGTTTTTTTGTATCATTGTTTCATTCAAACATGCTGTTTAGAAATTATTATTTTAGTAAAATTCAGCCATTGTGTTCATGAAGACAACACAAGAAAAATATTAATTGGGTGAAGGAAATAATCTACCTCATATTTAAGCAGAAAGGAGGAGAAACACCTTTGAATAAGTTACCCTTCTGTGTTTTTGCTTTAATATATCCAAGTTTAACAACACAAAGGAACCAAGACAGCAGCAGTATTTTAGCAATTTTTTATCTTCACCACTAAAGCCTTTTGCTCCCTTTCGATTGAATCAAAGTCCAACATTTAGTAGTGATTTTTGTCTTTCAGATGAGTATTTTGTGGGAAGAAAGTAAGTCCGAAACACACTGACCACTCTTAATGCACAAAGTTTGCATTTCATGCACAATTCCCTCCTTCAAAATATAAATCAGTTTTCATTTTAAGTGCAGATGTGCAAATAGCAGTCTCTGGTTCCTCTTTCCATACAGTAATCTTCCAGAGAACTGCATAGGCAAATGTTCAGTGAGTGTCACTTACTTAGACTGTGAAGTGATTGTGTTTCTTACTTTGATGTTGAATACAGGCATGATCCAGAGAAACTTGATGCCTTCATCATGGATAAAGCACTCTTAGATTATGAAGTGTCAATAGATGCCGACTGCAAGCTCCTAACTGTGGGAAAACCCTTTGCCATTGAAGGTAATAAACAGTTTTATATCACACTGTTCTGTTTCTCATGTGCTGAATTGGGTTTGTTGTGCTGTGGTATTCTCAGTGAAAATATAGAAGTGAAACTGAGGACCCCTAGAGGATTATGACAAAATCCTCAGTGACTGAGCAGAACAGAAGCTCTAGCCTTTTCTTGTGGGTTTTTTTTTTGAGCTCTCAGATCACTTGTACTACCTGTTTTAAGGCCCGGTTGGGTGGAGCTTTGAGCAAGTTGGTCAAGTGGAAGATCCCCCATGGCAGGCATTGGAACTAAATGATCTTTAAGGTCCCTTCCAAGCTAAACCATGCTGTGATTCTGTGACTCTATAACCTGTTGCCATGCTCTATATAGAAATTATTCCAAGTGCTCAGTCAGTCTGTCTCCAGACAAGTAGGAGGCAGAGTCCATTTCCCTGCTCACCATGAAATAAAGAGGCTCCTGAAATGAGGCTTCTCTTCTGCCAGCTCACGTCACTGACATGTGTTCAAAACTCAGTTCAAACATGCTCAAAATGCAGTTCTGCAGTTTCACTCTCATTGGAAACAGACAAATACTGTCCTCATTTTAAAGGTCAGCTCAAGATTTCCCACTGGACCTGTAGTTAATTGAGAAGGGAGCCTGCCCTGGTGCATGGCCTCCCACAGTCTCAGGGAATCAGCAAGGACGGCTCAGAAGGCAGCCTGGAAGCAAGGCTTCCAGGTGTGAAGCTGCTTCCAGCATGGATGAGCACATGGGCAGCAGACTTTAGGAACCACTTTTGTGGTAGATGGCCAGTGGAAAGGACTGGTGCGTCCACTTTCCTCCCCTCCGAGGGCAATCGCTCCAACTGCTCCCGTCACACAGTAAAACAACCTCCTTCAGAAACCTGATAAACCCCTTCCAGAAAGATCAGCTCTGCTGAAATAAAACCAAAAGCTTCCACAACTTCAAATCAAGTAGATAATATTTCAATATAGAAAAAGAAACAAACAAATAGACCCTGAATTAGATGATTTTGGATGACTGGACTTCATATCACCCAATTACAAAAAACATATGCTGAAAATTTGATATATGTGAGTCCTAGCTGTGCCAACTCTGAAACAAATCCTTTGACGTGCTCAAATTTATTCAAGTGGAATTGCAGGCACAATGTAAAAAACTCAGCAGCAAGGGAAACTATTGCATTGTAGGAACACTTATCACCTCATCACTCATTGAACAGTTGAGCCACTGTCATGGCAAATTCAACACTTGTCTGTTTGTTGGGGTTTTTTTTTCATTCTTCCTGCATTGTTGTGGGGTTTTTTAAGGAGGCAGTCTGAAATTCTGAATTCTGAACTGAAAAACAAAAATCCACAGTGGACTAGAAATTAATCTCTTCAAGAAATTGGCATGCAACTGCATGTCTTCGAGGGATCAATTGTATTTGTTTAGAATTTCTAAAGTCAAACCCCAGATTCTGCAAATACAAATACTGCATTCAGAGTTAGCAGAATTAATTTTCACTTACACAAAGTCCTTTACCAGCATTTTAACATGGTGAAAGACAACACAGTGGCTAAAAACTGCATTTATTAGTATCTGAAAGTCCCTGTCAGTGCCAGAGCAGAAGTGCACAAACTGAAAGCATAGCCTCTGGGTTTTAAATTGCTGTGTGATAACAATGGAGATTGCTCCTGTATATATTTACATGCATACAGCTCCTCATCAGAAGATACACAGGAAGAAAATGTCACATCTGACACCACAGTCACATCCACTGCTTTAACAATGCAAGAGGATCACAGAATGGTTAATTTGACATTGAGGCCCTTTTGCGTTGCTGCAAGAATCCATGGCAAGGGCATGAAAAAAAATCCTTTCTCTGTGTTTCTAGAGAAAGGATTTATTCATCCGTTGCCTCTGTTTCAAGTTTTTGAGCCTCCAGTTTTACGTATTTCTTGCATGGCCGTAATCATTTTGAATTTGCTTATTGTGTTTATATTGGGTGACTTTATTTTGCACAACGAAAGTTCTTGTCTCAGCATTCTCAGACCATAGTAAGCCAGGTTTGAGCTGGCTGGTTGAAACAGAGTGCCAGTTTGCTCTCCCATACTGAAACGAGCATACTTCAGCAAAAACCAAACAAGAAAGAGAGAGATGATTGTACTGTTCTGCCTTCTAGGATATGGCATTGGTCTTCCCCCCAACTCTCCACTCACCTCAAACATCTCTGACCTGATCAGCCAGTACAAATCCCATGGCTTCATGGATGTTCTGCATGACAAGTGGTACAAGGTTGTTCCCTGCGGAAAACGAAGCTTCGCCGTCACGGAGGTAAGCAATGACCTCAGGTCACCTGAGGGAGGATTTGTGCAAGCTGACAATTACTTCCCCTCATTCCTAATGACATGCCCACATATAGGGAAGGGTGGCAGCTGAAGGGAAGGAGGAGGCTTCAAAGGCAGGAGCCGCTGGCCCGGGCAGCAGTCAGATCAGAGCAGGAGGAGCATGTCCGTGGGACTGTGCTGCTGAGTGAGGCACCAGAAAGCTCCTCTGGAGACAAGCAGGGCATGAAAAGCGCAGTAAAAATCATGATCTGGCACAGTGCATGGTAAACGTGTCTGATTCCACTAAACTCTGTGTGTATTACCATCCACAGAAAGAGGAGGAGCTCAGGACATCCCAAATTCCTAATACACCCTGACCGCTTCCCAACATGGGTGGCAGCTACCTGTACCACAGATAGGATTTCAGGCTAGAAATGGTCTGCTAATATACCATGCCAAGAAGAGAGAGGGAGTAGGTCTCACTTCCATGTGGATCTATGAGAAATGGAAGTAAATCTTCATGGATGTACATCCAAGTACCAAACAAGAGGAGTTACACCAGCTCATGGCAGCTGAAGAGGTAGGCCATTATTTATAGGAAAATGATTCCTCTTAGCAGAATAGCAGTTTTTCCTCAAGTTCCCCAGACTGTCAAGTGAAAAAAAAAGATAAAGTATTGGGGAATCAAAAACAGCGGCAATGTCTGAAGCTTAAAACATACTCTTTTAGCTCAGGGTCTTCCAGGAGGGGTAGGTTATGTATTCTCACTGGTACAAAACAGAACTCTGCTGTCTCCTTCTCAGTGTTCAGCCAAATGCCAAACACACACTCGTTGTTCCCTGAGGAAGTGGCAGCATTCTCCTGCCAAAGAGAAACCCAGTTTCTTGGGGTTCTGACTCCCACTTTGCAATGGTCACCTGCAAACTTCTGGCTTCTGACTAAATCACTAGAAAGCTAGCATTTTTTAGAAATATGACAAAACAAACCTTTATTTGGCATTTTTAATACATGATTTGTTGGGGTATTTCTGCATGTCTTACTACATTTTTTACTTTTTCATTACATTTGCGTCAATAGGAAATAAATTATTTTAACATCAGGCATTCATAGAAGAGAATTCAAATTATTTTTATCCAACTTACTCATTCTTTTCTTTCTTTTTTATGTGATTAATTCAATACAAGAAAGCAAACATAAACAGAAGTGTGTATTCACTGCCGTTCCTGATTTAGCTTATCTGAAGATTGTATTATCATCTAAGAAGGGAATTGTCTTTTTAAAATAGCACTTCCTTCAATGACTTCTTGTTAGTCTACATTTTAACAAGTCTTTTGAATTAAATCTCAGGAAAATTACGAGGTGGTAATGGTATAAATTCCCTCAATGATCTTGAATCTCAAAACTCTTAGAGCAGAGAAAACTTAGCTTCGTAATAATTCCCTAGGGATGTGACATAAGGCGCTTCCTTTGATAGTGTCTTACCCCAGAGGATTCATCTAGGGCTATATGCTCTCTATTCTTAGTCATAGAATAAATTCCAGTTGAAAATATAGTTTTAATTAGTACTGTTTTTCTCCCAGGACATATGGTTGCTTCTTTAAGTCTGTAGAGTGAAGTGCATAGAGGGGAGGGGCATGAGATGATCCACTGGGCTGCAGGAGTAAAGTATAAGAACCTGAGTAATATCTGCCTATAAAAATTGTAAATTGATGTACATATAGGGGCGTCCTTGCTCAAAAAATAAGATATGTGATCAACAAAAGATTCCTCAAGGCCTACCAACAAAGGGAGAAGAGGTGGGACAAAAAACTGCTCTAGTCTGAGAAGAAAATTCATATTTTGCCCTGTGAATAGGCCCATGGAATTCCTTTTTTTTTTTTTTTTCCCCACTATGAAATAGGTTTTAACTACAGGACTTTAAGGCCTTAAGCATGAGGTCACAGCTGGAGGACATGTTGTGCTTTAAATTCAGTCTTTTGGGCATAATCTCCATGTGAAGTCCAGAAAGAAGGGCAGGTGTAGCTGCTCCCAGGCCGGTTTTCTGACCAGAGTCCTTATTTGATCTTCAGTTGCACTAATTCAACATGCACAACTGGGTTTTTTGTTCAGAAACTAAAGT
The DNA here is from genome assembly GCA_013400775.1 of Chaetops frenatus. Taxonomy (NCBI): domain Eukaryota; kingdom Metazoa; phylum Chordata; class Aves; order Passeriformes; family Picathartidae; genus Chaetops; species Chaetops frenatus. The sequence goes on along the minus strand of VZTR01012362.1, from coordinate 15,590 downwards.
CCAACAAATCGGTTCAGGTGTCTGAGCTGAAGGACTCAGCTCATGAAGTTCAGCAAGGCCAAGTTCAAGGTTCTGCACCTGGGGTTGGGGTAATGCCAAGCACAGATAGAGGCAGGGTGCAAATACAGAACGGATTGAGAGCAGCCCTGGGGAGAAGG
>VZTR01012362.1:600-15371 GCA_013400775.1 Chaetops frenatus | reverse complement strand
GCCAAAGATGTCCTGGGCTGTGTCAGTAAAAGTGTGGTCAGCTGGTCAAGGGAGGTGATTGTGTACCTCTGCTCACTCTGGTGAGACCCCACCTGCAGAGCTGTGTCCAGCTCCAGGATCCCCAGCATAAGGATGAGGCTCTGTTGGAGGAAATCCAGATGAGACCACAACGGTGATCAGAGGGCCTCTCTGCTCTGAAGCCAGGCTGGGAGAGCTGGGGGTGTTGACTTGGAGAAGAGAAGGCTCCAGGGAGACCTTAGAGCATCTTCCAGTGCCTAACTGGGATCCAAGAGAGCTGGAGAGGGACTTGGACAAGGGATGGAGTGACAAGATAAGGGGGAATGGCTTTAAGTTGAGAGAGGTTAGATTTAGATGAGATATAAAGAAGAATTTAAACATTTAGGTGGGGAGGCCCTGGCACAGGTTGCCCAGAGAAGCTGTACTTGCCCCACCTCTGGAAGTGTCCAAGGCCAGATGGGACAGGGCTTGGAGCAACCTGGTCTGGTGGTTGGCATCCCTGCCTATGGCAGAGGATTGAAACTAGATGGTCTATAATGTCTCTTCAAAACCACACTATTCTATGATTCTGTGAATCTAAAAAGTCACTCAAAGATCCTTATGCAATCAGAAAGTGAGCAGAAGCAGAGCACCACTTGCAAGTCTGTACTGTTGTGGTGTAAGCTCTGCTAAGTCCCAATCTTCATTTTCCTGAGTTACCTTACTTTTAATGCATCTCCCACATGCATCCCCTCTTCTTCATCCACTCTTTTTGGCCAAGAGCTTGCCAATTTTAGAGATTTTAGAAAGCACAATTTCTTAGTTACGAGAAATTTACTAAATTAAATGGCCAAGCAGTGAACACTCTCCGAAGCACAGATTCCCCACTGTTAGAGCAAGAAGCATGGGAATTAGCCGTGGACTTACCTTTGTGTTGGTTTGTATCATTTACTCCTGTACAGCCCAGAAATCTCTGTAACTTAACTCCCTGCACTCAGTCACAGCAGTATTCTACAGATTCACTGGAGTGTGGACAATGTTCAGCAAAGAAGCAGATGATTCATTTTCTGAAAAAGTCTCAGTTTCTCAGTGGGTAGTCTTTCACATGGATTATATACCAAAGTGAGACCCAGCAATTGCCTTTTGACAGCAAGAGTAAGGCTTTGTATTCTATGTCTTTTTGATAAATTTGGTCGATAACACGCTACACCTGTTGACCAAGAGTAATGACCCCAAAATGGGAATATATGTAGGTGAAATACTGATCAGTATAGCCTTTAAATTGGTGGGATATCCATCATCCATTTTTGTCATTATGTCTTGAGCTGTACCTGAGTCTTTTCCACCTGCCACTCCTGCCCACTGAAGTTAATTTTTCTACAGCTTTGTTTTGAGATCCATCTTCCTACTCACCATTTTTCACTAATCTTACACTTGGAAATTATATTTCCTGTGGCAGAACTCACTGCTAGCTCTTCCCATCTCTCTCTATATGGCAGTGGATGAGTACTTCGCTCATTCTAAATTGCATTTTAAAGCAAAGTTGTCCTGGAAAGAGATGATTCAGCCTGGGGCTGGAAGGTTTGCAGTGACTCTTCAAGCTGAGAAACCAATAAAGATGAGTCTGAAAGTGGAGAGGTCAGAAGAGCTTGGATGAACCTATCCAGCAAAACCATTTACCCAAGGCATCTCACCCTGGCCAGCACCCTCTGGATCTTTTTTGGGAGATGCAGCTAACTCAGGCTTGGAAAGAAGACTGCAGTGAATTGCACTTTACCCTCTCCACCATAGGTAATTGTGGGTAGCAGTGGTTGTTCTTGGTGAGTGCTAGCCTCTAGCAATATTGCTTGAATACTCTTGGTTTAAAATTGTCACAGTCTAGTTTCAAAGGAATGCCTTTTTCTTGCAAAATTGCTGAGTTCCCTACTTAGGGCAGAACATGGTGGAGGAGAGATTAGGGGTTGACAGAGCTATATTTGCATATCATATCCGGACATAATCAATGTAATTTGTTTTTATCTTGCATACAGTACAAGCAGCCCTTCCTCTACCATTCTGTTATTCTCAGTGATGCCTCTTCAAGAAGGAGCCAGGGTCTTGGTGGAGCTAATGGCCCTTCTGTCCCAGGTGGTGGATGCACCATCCCCAAAATTGTTCAACCATTCCTGGAAGCATCCAAGGCTCTGAGCAAGCTGTTCTAATTAAATATGTTCCTGCTCATTGTGGGGCAGTTGGACCAGGTGGCCTTGAAAGGCCCCTTTCAACTCAAACCAGTCAATGATTCTGTGATTTTTGGGAACCAAAAGCTTTACAGTTTTCTGCCCCTGGCAGCAAAGCAGTTCTGGTACTCAGCCAGCAGGGCAGCAGGCAGGGGGATCCCTGAAAGGCAAAATGCCTGCAGTCAGGGTTGGGCTGCTCAGGCCGGGCAGTGATGACCAGAGCAGGGTTTATCAAGACAGTACAAAAAAGAAGAGCCCTTCCTGCTCCATGTTTTGGGAAAACTAATTGAGTGTACGCACTCTTTCATAGCTTTTTAGCTACATTTTAAAATATGTTACTGTTGAAAATGTATCTTCCATTTCACTTGAAAGGCTTGTATTTCTCCCTTTCAAATTCATGAGGGTCACAGAACAGCTGGAACTCTAGAACTTAGACTGATTTCCACGTTGACTGGCAGTTCAGTCAGATAACGACCAACACATAGAATAAAAAATGATGCATTGCCACATACAATTATCCTAGCTCTTAATAGCAAGAAATTGCTGATGTTTCACAAATGGCATCTAACTTGACATTTAAAATAACAATATATGAAAGCACATAGACCCTGGCAGCCCAAACTGACCCTGAAATGCAGTCCCACTACTTTCCACAGTGGTGATGCTGGGGAGGCCATGAACCTCCTCCCAGTGTCTGAGGAACGGGTCCATGTTAACAGTGGGCATTGGTCCTTGACCACAGCGTTCCATCTGATCCAGACCATCCACACAGCAAAAACAAAACCCTTTCCTCTTAGAATCATAGAATAATTTAGGTTGGCAAAGACCTCCACGATCAGTGAATCCAGCCATTAGTGCAGCACTGCCATGTCCACCACTAAACTGTGTCCCTAAGTGTCACATCTGTAGGTCTTTTAAATCCCTTTAGGGATGGTGACTAATCTTCTTTTCATGTGACATCAGTGGTGGAGTCTGTGGATGGCTTTTCTCTCGAGTCTTTGAAGGAACTTGCTTAAACGCACTGTGTCTTGTGCCTGAATTGGTGACCTTTGGCCTCAGCATCACTCAAGAGGCACAATCAGACAGTGCCTCATATATCTTGCCATGATTTCATCCAATTGTCATCCAGAAAATTGTGGCTTTCTGCTCTGTCTTTTTCCTAGTCCCCTTAAAGGTCGACCAATAGTTTCTTTTTTTGTTAACACCCATCACCTGACAACTCAACAGTGACTTTTCCAACCTTGAAGCTCTGGTTTATGTTTGTCCCTGGTGCACTGCAGGTGTCAAGGGAAGGCCATGCAGACACTTCCAAAAAGGAAACAAACTACCCTGTGCTCATAAGTAGCAGCTGCCCATCAGTCACCTTCCACAGCACCTTGTTGCAAGAGCATGAAAAACAAACACAAAGAACAGGAAAAAAGGGTTCTGCTATACCAAGACAATTTTGTCAGTCTGCACATATGCTGTCTGGGGAGGAGAGGTGGCCTCTGCACACAGAAGGAACTGAGAATGTTACCGAAAAGGGTCTCACAAAGTGACAGATCTTGCATTGAAAAAAAAGGGTCATCTCAGTGTGGGAAGAGGCAGTGGGTTCTGGACTTGCACTGTGGAAAAAAATGCTTTGCACAATGGTCCTGCAGAAAGGAGTGAATAAGTATTGACTCTGTCAACAGAGTCAAGTGAAGATGTCTCCTTCAAATGAGTAATAGATTTAGATTCATCCATCGAAACTGAAAACAAACAAAAGAAAGAGGCAACTGTCTGAAGAGATACTAACAGGGCTTGGAAAATTGGTAAGTAGAAAATAAAACATTTATTACAAAACAGAGTGTTTTTCAAACTCTGCAAAAGTCCTCACAAAAAAGCAGGGAAAGGAACTTGTCTTGCCAATGCGAGACAATATTTACAGTATCTTGAAATTTGTCACTTGAAACCCTAAAGCCATGGTCACCAGTCTTTGCTGAGGATAACTCCCCTGAAAAGATTAAGTATGTGTTATTTTTAAGCTGACATTTCTTTGAGAGCACAGAAAGCCATAAGAATGAAAAAAAAGGGAAAAAATAAATCTCTCTGCTGCTACAAGAAATGCCACGATATGGAGTGGGGGACACGTTTTAATACCACTTAACTGACCAAAAAAAAGCATCAGCATCAGAAGGATTTTACAAGGCTACTGAGATGTGTAAATGAGTTTAGAATTCTGCCCTTCATATCTGTCTATCCCTGCTAATTCCTTCTCAGCACAAGTGCTGCAAAACTTAACTTCCTATTACCAGCAAACCCTTTTAAAATCCTTACAAGGAAAATGCAATCAAGAAAATAACAGCTTATTATAGTTAACACACACATGATACCCATATTTAGTGTTTGAGTTCAGCAGTGTGTAGCACCGAAATCTGTGCTCTGCTGCCAACCTGCAGAGTATCCACAAGAATCTTTACAAGCTTCTAATTAGTCAAAGTTGGACCACAGGAGTATTTGACTTATTCAATGCAGCCAGGGAGAGTAAAGCATTTTGTTTTACTCCTGTAGTAGGGACTAGAACAGGAGTTCTTCCCATGAAAACAAATGCTGAAATCACGAAGTGATGTTTTTGTCTGGCTCCCTGCTCCAAAGCGAACACAAATGTCAGACTGTCTTCTCTGCATCCCTTTGCTTCTATTCAGGGTTTAAAAAAAAAGTTACAGTGAAAACAACAGGAACTATTTAGGTAGCAATTGCAGATACAGGTTGATAATTGGAAAAGTCTCTCCAAGGATATATATAAAAAAACCCCACACACTCGCTTTTGTATTTGTTGGTTTCCAGAAAATGCAAATTTCTCAGTTTGCCAGTGGGAAACAACTTGAAGGCTGTTGCAACTGTCAGGCTCAGCACCCATTAACTGTAATTATCACAGGATTGACTACACTGCTTATTGATCCAGAACTATTACATGGCCATAACAGAGTTCCTTTTCCTAAAATGCAGGGAGCTACCTCCTGGATTTATGATTACAAACGTGGAGCAAGGACTATATTTTTATCCTGGCTTAATACAGAATACACCACATGGTGGGCTTTTATTCCTTAAAAAAAATAAAAGGAAAAGAAAATAAGATATTGCAGTAGAGAAATCCATCAGTTTGTTTTCTGTTGCCAGCATACCACCAACCCACACACCCACTCCCCTGGTCCCTACCCCTTGAGCAGAGAGGAAAGCAGTGATGCAGAGAAACCAGGTTTTTTCTGGTGTTTCCACATATATTCTATATATGCATCTAAAAATACATAAAGGAACTACGAAAGTGTTAGGGCTTGCTCCTCCAATCAGCATGAAGCAATGAAAATGAGAGGTGCCTCTATTAGATGGTCTCCTTTATTATTTAACATGTGTGTGTCTACAGTAATTATGGACAGCTGATAAATAACAATTTTACAATGGTTTGTGAATATGCTGATACTGCTATGTATAATAAAAACTCCAAACGCTCTAAGACACGCTGCATTAATTAGTTCTCCCCCACCTTGTTTTCCCACTTAATTTAGTCACAAAAATTTCCTTCTACTGTGCAGCCTTTATCAGGCAGCACTTCCGATGCATTATCTTCTTTATTGCTACATGAAATATTATTGATGCTTTGTTTTGGCACTTCCTTTCCTGGGAAAAGATGTCTTGATTGGGACAATTTCAGAAGCCATCCTTTACAGGTGAAAAACTCATCTGGGATGACAGTGCTGACATTTCTTTCACCTGCTTCCAGGGAAGGTAGAAAACAATTCTGCAGAGCTGACAGGACAGGGAGCCAGACCCTCATCAGAATAAATCAGAGAGGCTTTGCTGAAGACAAGGGAGGTTTTTTTTTCATGTAAGGAGCTGGCCAAGTGTTCTCTCTGCAGCAGTACTGGAGTGGCATCAAGCACCGGCCCCAGACTGGAGGAGACATCCCAGCATGCAGGAACCCCCACTGCAATAGGGCTTTTTAGTATTGTTTTGAATGGCTAGAGTTTTATGATACTACGTTAAACCTAGTTCCCATGGTAAGAACCACTCATGGCTATTACTCTCTGTGATATCCAACAGCTGGAGCCTGGAAGCATTGGTGGATCGGTGTATTCATCAGATGACTGAGCAAATACATTCCCTTTTAATTATTGTTCTGTTTGTTCTTACGTTTACTGTTAACTCTGCACCTCTAAGTCAGTTGTTACATACTTATCTTTGAATGAATCTTTCTGGGAAGCAAGTGGTTTGCATTAGAGCTTCCTGGAGAACTGGCAACAGCACCTTTAACCAGAATGTTCAGCTGTTTGGGATAGCAGGTTTTTTGCTTCTTATAGAGACTTGCACACGTGCCATATTCAAAGATGGGTCATATTGAGGTCTTAGCTCTGAGACCTCTGAGGAAAAAATCAGACATGGGACCTCCTTCTGATTTTATTCTACCTGGGCTAAAAGTTGGGCTTCACTGCCAGTTAAAAGAAACAGGTCACAGAGACCTACAGTCATACACTTTGGTTCTTGAGCATTACCACCTGAAGTCTTTGTGTCACCCTCCTATGCCCCTAACTGGAAGGACAAACTATGGGGCAGCAGGTTCTTATCAATAAGAAATTGTGATGTGGAGAGGGAAGTTTTGCCTTGAGGTTGAACTGATGCAGTCTCCATATCAAAAAACTCATGTGCTGAAACTCTGCCACACTTCTACCCCAGAGCCACTTCACTATGGTTTTTTTATGGTTTCCAGGCTGCAGTACGTTTCTTTAGAAACTGCTTTTAGACCTCCATTATACCCTTCAACACCCTTGAAGTGTTTATTCACTGGTACCAAATTCTCGTCCCAAAAGTTCTGCTCAGTGTGCTTCGGGACAAAGAGGTTGATTTCGGCAGAGGATCCCCAAAATAAGAGTTCATTGCCAGCGCCAGCATGGGAAAGTTCTCATTCTGCTAGATTGCTGAAGCTCTGTTCTTGCAAAAACTCTGTGATATGCTATCTCATACCATTGTGTTCTAAAGAACAGAAATCAAGTTTGCAAACCGGAGATCATGTATGCAAACAAAATGAGAAAAATACAGCTTACAGTCAGCCAACAGAAGTACACAGTGGGACTTCCAAACCCTCTGCTTTGGTGGACTCATCTCTTACCAGCTCTGTGGCTTAAAATTACCTTAAAGCAAGTCTTCACAAATATTCTGTGATGTATCTTTGGACTAATTCGAGTTTCTTTTTCCACCTTATAGAAATAGTCATAATAAAGCACAATCCCCAACCCCACCCACAGCACAAATGACCACAAGGAACTGAACAAGTCCAGGGTAGCAGCATCACAGGTGACACACAACCCTTTCGCAAACTCTGCTCACTCTTTTTCTTTGTCTTTGNATTCCACAGTGATCTGTGGGCAGTAATTTTTCACAAGGGATTTTAGTTATTGATAAACTTAGTTATGGAGGCCTGAGAATAAAGTGCATACCTCACCCACACATTGCAGTGCAGGTATCTGTGGTACAGATTTCTGCTCTACACAGTTTCTTGGTGTTCAAGCATGATTAATGGCAATAAGACAAATTAATTAAAGGCTTCCTACCCTACATGAAAAGGGTGGGTTGGCAGAAAAAATGGGAGTATTCCTGATTTCCATAGTTGCATTCAGAGTTCCTAACAAACACAGTTTCAGTCCCATTAATGTAGGGAGTGAAGGGGTGCCATGTTTGTGCTACTTATTTCACATTTTCTCCATAACCCTCCATCAAGGGTAAAGCACAAAAAAGGAAAGTTAATGATCAATTCTCTGAAAATATGAACATTAGCTCCCTGCTGATGAAGGACTTGCTTTACAGTTCATTGACTACATTCTGTGAAGCAGTACTTGCTTTTACAAATGCATAAACACTGCAAACACCAGATTCTTGTACATGTTTAACACTCCACCTCATTAGGGGAATGGCAAAAATTCCCTGGTGTTTGGCTGATTCTCTTCCCCTGACAGATCCTTTGCTCTGACTGAACACCAAGCAGCACAGAAAGGCCTTGCTGTGAACTGTATCCAGACTATTCTGCATTATTTCACCACGGTGTATTCAGTCAGACGACATTTCCAAATGAGAAAACAAAGCATCTGCTTCAGCACACTAACAGCCTCCCACATTAACTTTTACTTTTGATTTTATTTGCAGACACTGCAGATGGGGATAAAGCATTTCTCAGGGCTCTTCGTGATGTTGTGTGTTGGCTTCGGTTTGTCCATTCTCACCACCATTGGGGAACACATCGTGTACAGACTGGTCCTGCCACGAATCAAGAAGAAATCCAAGATGAAGTACTGGCTCCATACCAGTCAGGTAAGAAAGACTGGACAAGAACAAGGTATAAAATGTTGTAAGAGCACTAACAGTTGGTACTCGAAGGGTGACAGAGGCTCCTGGAGCTTGAGGAGGCTGACCTAATGATGAGTTAGGAAAATTAATCCACAAACACCAGAGGCTTAAGTCCAAAAAGGAGACAGAGGAGTCCTTTTACTTTATTCAAATAAAGGGAGAGGCCATGGGTCATTTCCCCTGGGATCTCTCAAAGTTTTGGAGGACACAGCCTCCTTTTTATCCTAATTTCCCGGCCACATGTCCCTCTCTCTTTCCCCATTGGCTGAGGTATTTGAGAGGTACAGACTTCCTGGCATGCCTAATACCTAAGAGTCCCTTCTAATGTTTAACCCACTCACCCCTTAATTTTTTTCCTTTTAATTCCTGGAATTCATGGTTCTTCCCATTGTTTCTTTCATCTCTCAATATACCGTTTTATGTATCAGTAGACCTACAGTTTATTTGTAAAGACAAATCTCTTTCATTCCATTCATCAGTCACTGGAATTCTTCCTATTGTTTCTTTTATCTCTCAGTGCTAATTTTATCTACCAGCAGACCCACAGTTTGTCTGTAAAAACAAGTCCCTCATTCCTTTCAGATGGAATGGGAAGCACAAAGGAAACTATTTAAGTTGCAAAGCTCACAGAGGGACTTTCCATTTGCACTTGTAGCCTCACAGCTCAGCTGTTTTGGATGACAGAAGCAACAGTGTTGTTATTCCAAACTGGCAAACCAGAATATTTTATCTCAGTGTTAGAGGTTCCCAAACCTGTGAGGCATGCAGGGAGTGCTGGCTAACCTCCCACGTTATTCTAGAGAAACTAATGGGAGAGAATTGCTCTGGGTGTTTGCTCTAAAGGAAGAAGTTACTGTACAGCAAAAGGCACAAAAGGGAAGAACTTCTATTGCTTTAAAACAACATAGTGGAAGAAATCTTTCCAAACTAATTTAACACCAAGAATTGTTCCCAAACTATTCATCAACCTTTCAGCTTGCCCTTCTTTGGGAAGCTGAGGGAAAACAAATCTGTTGTAATGAAAAAGCACAGGCAATTGCTTGTATGCTTCAATGTGCAAAATAATTTATGCTCAAGTCCATAAGACAAAGCCCAAATAGTTTACCTATTTGTGAAGCTATATTTAGTCTTGCTTTTACTAATTTATTTTCCTCCTTTCCCCCTAGAGATTACATCGTGCTCTGAACAGTTCATTTATTGAGGAAAAACATCAGCCTAAGAAAAAACGGGTAGAAAAGAGGTAGGAAGTTGCCTTAAAACACAAACTATAAAAATTACTTTGAAATTAAATACCTTGTGTTTGGATATCTAGTTATGGATCTAATACACACCAAAGGTAATAGAATAAAAAAAGGAAACAAGATAGAAGTGACAAATGAGGGAAGCAGAAATTAATTTTTTCCCATAGAAAGTATTAAATCTAGAAATCTTGTTCTTTCATGATTTTGCATACAGCTAATAAAGAACCTCCCATTCTAAAGAGAGGCTTTGCAGTTGAAGTCCACTGCCCTTGTGTTTAGGGAATGAATGACTCCTGTGCCAAAGCTCTGGCAGGTAAGCAGGGCTCTGGGAGGCAACCTCAGAGGGAAAGGGAGGTCAGGCACTCCCATCCCTGAAACTCCTTCAGCTCTCTTCTTTTCTAGAATCAAACAGAAGAAAGCTGAAGAGATGCAAACTTTCAGTCCTTTCAGAAAACCCTTTCATTGTGCCCAGCAAGCGTTGTTGCAGAAAAAAGGAGGCAACAAGTTTGCCTGGTTGTCATAGCCTGTGTCTTCTGCACCGGAGACAGTGCCATGTGCAGCTCCCAGGAACACAAGGCGTTGCGTGGGACTGTGCACGTGCTCAGCAAGTCAGCCCTCCTGGTGCACTTTGTAAGGACACAGGCAGCAACACTGCTTTTCTACAGAGAAGGTCAGCCACAAAGTATAGAAGAGAAAAAGTGTTCAAGGATATTGATGGATGTTTGGCCTGACTGAAATGCACAGATGTCAGTGTAGGTTGTGTTTCTTCAATAGTCCTGTCCTAAAGGCAGCAAATATAAATATGTAAGCATCTCTAAGCTGCTAAGCTGCCTTCATACTCACAAATATATAAAAATGCTGGCAATTGATTTCCTCTGTTAATTCCTTCATCTTATCAAAGAACACCAAGTATGGCACCTCCTTGCACACAGCCATTCCTGGCTTTTGATCTGTGAGCAGCAGGAGAGGCAAAGAGTGCTGCAAAATGTTTCCTCTTGCTGCACTCTCTTTGCTGGGTGGAGCAGGAGGAGATGGCCCATAAGCAGCCCAGGCAAATGGCTTAGAAAAAGATCCATGCAAATAAACTTCCAACTTGGGAGAGTGAAGATGTGCTGCTTTCCAAATCTTCTGCCCACACAACACTCAGTCCACAGGTGTGTGCATGCACACCCACCCACTGTCCTTGCTCTTCTCGGCATCTCGGGGCTGCTGTTTGCACAGAATTGGGATGAATTTAACTCAACAGACCCTCGAGTGGGGTGTCCAGCTTGTCACAAACACTCATGTGGCAAGGCACAACATAGAGCTCTCAAATCCCTTACATTATCATACATGCTTTCATTCCTGCTGAGGACTGAGGAACTCTCGAATGCACCAAAGATACAGAGAAGAGGTGCAAAGGATTGGCACCATGCTACTGATGGTATCCTCATGGAGTAAAATCTGCTGGGTTTTTTAACGTCGTAACTTCCCAAAAACTAGGAAAGCGGCTCAACATCAGTAGCCTAATTGCAAATGGTTTATTGACTTGGTGAAACTGGAGTGTTAACTGTGGACTCTGGCATTTGTTAAAATCAATTGCCCATACTTTAGAGTCTTTTCATCTTTTATTTTGAAATTTGAGAAAATTGCTGGTCTGCACAAAAAAAAAAAACTTGACATACACATCCCTGTTGGGATTCCCTGAGCTCTCTGGAGCATAATCCAGGCAGGGGCTGCTGCTCCTGCCTGAAACCTCCCCTCCTGCCTCTCTGCCAGCCCGTCTCTTGGACAACACTCCTGATCGCCACCTCCTTGAACAAAATTTCCACTTTCCAGGTTCCTTTTCTGCAGGCAGGTGAGAAACGTAGCCACTCCCAGCTCCAGACACCTCCAGACACCAACTGCTTTCAGCAGCGACAACCCTGAAATATCAACCTCCTTCCTCAGCCTGCCCCCTGCCAGCTCACACAAGGAGCCCTTTTGTCCCAGGATACCCACAGGCCTCGAGGATGGAGCACTTGGAAACGCAACTCCTTCAGACTTGAAAGCTCCCTTTATCAAATGAACACACAACAACCTGTCCCAAAGGGAAAGCAGGCAGGAAAGAGAAGCTCCTCTCCCACAACAGCAAACTCTGTGTTTCCTTGAGCTCCAGTGGGAGAGTGGAGGCCACGGGCTACGCCTCGCTTTGGGAAGGACCGCTGGGAAATGGCCTGATTTGGGAGGGCAGCAGAGGGAAGTTCCCCAAAGAGAAGGGAAAGACTCTCTGCAAGCAAAAGATGATGGTGATATTTCTGCAGGGAAAAAAAATTGAAGCATTGGAAAAGATTTCCAGATGGGAATTTGTGCCCCAATAAGACAACCCCTAAGTCTCTGTGGTGTTTAAGGAACCTCGGGAATGAAGGTGCAAGGCTTAGATACACATCATTTGTATCCATCTCCAGAGCACATGCTCTCCCCAACAAGACTTCAACATCAAAGGAAAAAACTTCCCCCTTCACCTGTCCACACCAGCTCTAAGGGGTCTCTTTCCTTCTCTGTGATAGCAAATGCCCAAGCCAGCAAAGAGTAGTAACACACAAAGGGCTAACGCTGTAATAAACTTGCACATTTTAACCACAAAAGCTTTCAGAAAGCTTTGAAGGACTTGCATTTTTTTGAGTTGCAGCTGATTAATTTCATAATTAAAATAAAAAAGAGTTTTGGGCAAGATGACATTCAGGGTTCTGTTCTAGCCTCTGCTGTGGTTAAACCACAAAAATTTGGTCATTTACATTCGTGATTTGTGCTTTGCAAGAAAACATCACTCCAAGGATAAAGGAATAATTTTTCTATGTAATATGTATCAGCATCCTTACATTTTTCCAGTAGGATGGCTCACAGGGGAAGTCTGCACACAGCAGGCTCTGATGTGGTATTAATTCTCCTCTCTCTGTTCAGGGCCCACGTGGGGAACAGCCAGCATGTGGTGTGGAACACAGCCAGCCTGGGCAACTGCCACCGAGAAAAATACATCTGCACCGATGAGGGGCAAAATGAGGTGACAATCCATCAGCACCAGGACGTCCCCCAGCCACAGGGGAGGAGAGAGACTCCGCCTTCCTTAACCACCAACGGGAAGGCAGAGTCCCTCAACACTGTGAGGACCTCAGTGCTGCAAGAGCTGACGGAGCTGGAGAAGCAGATTGAAATCATCAAGCAGGAGCTGCAGCTCGCCATGGACAGGAAATCAGAGCTGGAAGAGTATGCAAGAACAAACAGGACTGCAGAGCCCTAGGTCAGCATACCTGGGCCCTTCCCCTTTTTTTTCCTTCTCCCCTTCCTCTGTAAAATTTGTAACACACTTTTGTAATGCCAGAAAGGGGTGTGAAAATAAAGCAGGCAATAAGCTCTTCAGGAGAGCAGAATTGCAGCAGCCCACAGCCACTGCCACCCTCCTGAGTCCTCCTCCTTTCACAACAAGTTTCTTATTCTCCTGGAAAACACCAGCCATTCCCAAGGGACTGGAGAGACAAGGAGCATCTCAAGGAGAGTTCCTTCTTTCTCCACCTGATGGTACAGTGAGGTTCCATTTTTTTAGCCCTTTCTGTGCATTAATTAAAAAAAAAAAAAAGGAAAAAGATATCAAAAGAAAGGTTTCAACTGTTCATTGGCAGTATGTCCCTTTGTTGGTATATTTTTGTTGTGTTCTGTATGGGTCTAGTCTCTGTTCATGTGAAGGCTCCTCATAGATGCCTCTTTATGGCTGGTGCTGTTCTGTGTTGGCAGTCCGTCCCTTCCCTCCTGGCACAGGCTCATGAGACAAATTCCTGGTTGCAAACCCCCCACGTACCACTCCCTCAGCTCTGTCACAAACAGAGGTGTGGCTGCTCTGAGACTGTGGTGATGGAACTCACCCAGCTTAAAATAATTTGGCAAAATCCAAACCAACACCTCTGTCTGTCTGGGAGTCCAGGCTGGGCTTCCACTCCCTCCCAGAGAGGAGCTGTGCAAACATTGCACCAGGAGGTGAAGGGATGGATTCACAGTGGCACAGGGCAAGGATGACAAGGGAGAGGGGGCACTACTGTAAATCAGTATTTACCTCAAAAAGTGAAATATTTGCCAGTGTGAAACTACTCCCTTAATATTCTCTGTCTTAAGCTGACAATAAGGTACGTTCTCACAGATGAGGTGACTTAAAGGGGCTCTGAACCATGATTTATGCAGACACCAAAGTCCCATCAAAACCAAAAGGAGTCACCAAAACCACCCTGTGGATGAAGAATGAAAGTTGTGGTTTCAAAGGCAATGTATTGTGTGGAGCTCTCTCCCACCTGGGTGATGAGAGGAAGGAAGGGTAAGCTGTTCAGCATCTGAATAAACACTGCATCAACCCAACTGACTGTGTTTTTTAAGTAGGGCTTCTACCAATTTTTAAAAACTACTTCCCAATACTTCCCGTATTACAAAGAAAAAGAATATTTGTAACACTATCTCTTAACTCTGGTGTCCCAGACGTCACCAAAGTATTTTTACCCTCTCTGTATCTCCAGCCACCTGCAGGAATGTTGCCCAGCGGGGTGTTGTCATCAGGTGTAGTTCAAAGGCTGCAGGCAGATTGTGGAAGACATTCTACCTATTTGCACCTCTAACCTTTGAAAAACCCTTTCACATGGAAAGCTCTGCATCTGCACTAAAAGCTGATCGCAGTGAGATCCAGACTATTTAGCCTCATCAAGAGCTGATTATCTGTTCCCTGCTCAGGCCTTGCTCTTGGCTTTTGTGTGTCTGCTCCTTCCAGGGCAGTAACACAGGGAAGAGAAATTAGGACATAAAACAAGGAAGTGGGATTCACAGGCCTGCAGGTTGGTAGGTCTAATAGATCTGGCATATCCCTGCTTTCCTGACAAGCTTGATGGGCAAGGCACTGAGGTTACTTCCCTTCCCTTCCCTTCCCTTCCCTTCCCTTCCCTTCCCTTCCCTTCCCTTCCCT
>VZTR01012361.1:26688-150786 GCA_013400775.1 Chaetops frenatus | reverse complement strand
GGTGGCGTGGCCCGGGGCTTTGTTTCCCCGGGCAGCACAGAAGACTTCCCCAGCCGGCCCCTCGAGGGATCCCCCCCGTCCGACCCCGCGAGGGGTTCCTGCTGCGTGGACCCGTGCTCCGTGTCCCCCGCCCCCGCCCGAGGTCCCTCCTGGGGACAAAAGCATTTTGGGGCTGGGGCAGCCAGCGCCGGTCCCCGCCGATCCCCGCCGGGCCGGAACAGGCGGCAGCAGCACCGGCACGTTTTAGTTCTAAAAGAGTTGATTATCATAGAATAAAAGATTTCCCAGGGGGGTGGGCCGGTTGTGACCCTCGCGCCGTGCTGGCTCGCAGCTCGGTACCGCCCGGCCCACGATCCCTCCCGAGCCGCACTACCAGGGGTGCGGCGGCACCGACCACGCCGGCACCGCACGCACCGAGGCGTGCAGGGCTGCGTGAGGAGCTGCTGCACGGCGGTTGTGCGCTGTGGGCGTGGAAGGATGAAATATGGTGCTTTACAGGCATGGAAGAAGATGAGTCAGCACCTCAGGGAGTTCTCCTCGGCGGGCCCGGAGCCTGCCGTTAACCTTGCGGGAGCCGCAGGGATATGAATTGCCGTCGCCCCGGCGCCTGGGTGCCCGCGGCGCGCAGGGACTGAGCAGGAGCCGGACGGGCCATGGGGTGTCCTGCGTGGGGCCTCGCCCGCACCCTGGGCACTGCCGTCTCCGGTAAGCGATGCCGGGTTTAGCGATGCCGGGTTTAGCGATGCCGGGGTTTAGAAAAGCGTTTGGAGCTGCAGCGGGTGCGTTGTGCTGTCCCCACTGCGGGGGGAATGTCACCACGGGGGGCCCTCTGTATGAGGGAACGAGAAACTGGGCGCTTCATCAGGGAGCGGGACTGACTCGGGTGCTGCGGGATGTGGACGTGCTCAGGGTGCCGGGTTGATGCCAGAGGGTTGTCCTGGGTCAGGCGCTGTCACCTTTCTTGTTTTCTTTGACAATTACCGTGGCCATTCGCTGATGGGAAGAGCTGTAGGAGCATTTTTTTAGCCGAAGGTGACACAGAGTTGTAACACAGCGCCGCACTTTTTGTTTGAGTTCATTTACCTTCTGCCAGCTCGGCTCTTGGTGTGTGACACCTCTTAGATTTTAGAAAAAAGCCCTGGGTGACCTCCCATCCCTGTGTGCCTGAGCCGTGCACAGACAGCACAGTGGTGTGGCTGCAGCCCAAGGGATGTGGAGCTGGTGGGGCCCTCCTGGCTGCAGGGATTCGGCGCTGAGAGATGAACCATGTTGGGAATGAGCCTGGTTTGGGTGATGCTGGGTGAGCTCCTCTCCCAGCCGCCCCACAGTGCTGTTGTTCCTGTGCTCCCCACGAGGATGCAGGGAAAGGCTCGCTGTTCTCTCCCTTCCTGGGGCCGGGAAGCGAAGGCCGTGTGAGTGGAGAGGCTCCATCCACTGCTTGCTGAGCTGGTGAGGGGCTGGGGGTCAGAAGTGAGAGTAGCCCTTGACATTTGTGTCTCTTTAGGGACCACAGTGTTTGTGGGGCTGTGCCATCAGCATCGTCCCTGGTCCCTTGTGGGGACTCCAAATGATCCCTAATGCTGCTCAGCCCCTGTGCCACATGTCCTGTTCTCACTGAGGGTGAAAAGGACTATGCTGCTCCCTGGGCTGGAAATCTCCTTTTTCCTCACAGGGGTTTACTAGAAACTGGTCCTGGGCAGTCCCTGTGCTGCTGTGGGCTCCATGCTTTTTACCCCTGGCAGAATGGGATATTCCCAGGGCTTCTGGGATGTCCTGTTTTCACTTGGTCAGCCACAGGAGACCATCCCAGCCCTGGAGCTTCCCTGGGCATTGTTGGCCAGACCTGCTGCAGGGGCTGCCCCAGCTGGGGCTGCTGACTGGGGCAGGATGAGATTACCCCTGCTGCTGCCAAGGCTGTGGCTCCACCTGCAAGTGCCTTTTTGATGAATTCAGTGTTTCCCATCCCTGACAGGGACTTTACCTTTCTGGAGAAACTCAGGAACATGCACTGAATAGCTTCACCCCACGTTCCCACTGAGTAAAGTGACAGCCGGGCCAATGAATTCACCAACCACCGTGAAAACCGTCGTCTTCTTAAAAATGAGAGTAAGACCCCTGAACTAATCTGATAGATCATGATTTTTAAGCTTTTCCCAAGTATGGCAGGCTGCCCAGGAATGCTGGGTGTCCTCCTGTGTTATGTCTGTAGCAGGGGCTGTCAGGTTGAAGTGGGGGTTTGGTGTTGAAGGAAGGGATGAGGAACTGAGTCCCCTTTGCCTGTTAAGGATGAAAGGGCTGTGTGGCTCCCTGGACTGGAAATCTGTGCTCTGTACCGAGGGGTTTACTGGGAACCCCTGAGCTACTGTGGGCTCTGTTTTCTGCCCATCCTGTCAGGCTGAGTGAGGGACATGTCTGCTTTCTGGGAGCCTGATAGGTCCAGGGTGGGGTTCAGGGTCCAGGGTGGGATCAAGGCCATGGGTATTCCCACAGGGCCCCTGGCCTCTATTTTGGTGCTGGATCCCCCACAGCAGGTGCATTGCAGGGGTGCCCCGTTCCCCTCAGCGCCGTGGGATCCCCATGGTCCGTGCTGATGGGGGTGCCTGAGGAGGGGCCTCGTGTCCCTGACCTCAGAGGGGGAGGCTGGGGCCAGCCCAGGGAACAGCTGGGCTATGGTGGCCATGTTTGTTGTGGGCAAATGGTGGCTGTTTTTCCCAAGGCATCAGCCAATCACAGCACAGAGATCTGCATCTCATTTGGGTACTGCAGCCGGGCATGGAGCTGTGCCGCTTCCAGGATGGGGTGGTCGGAGACGGCATCATGTCTGGGTCCTGTGGCCCTGTGCAGGAGTCACAGGGGCACGTGCCACCCCCAGACCAGGCATTTTTGGAGGCAGCAGTATCCCCACACACCGTGTGCCATAAATAAATACGTGTCCTTGTATGTTTGTTGTTATGTTCCCGTCCCGGTGTGGCTGGGACCCCTGGGCAGCGAGCAGCTTCCCAGTGCAGGAAAAAGAAAAGGAAGCAAATGGTGTGGAAATGCATGGCAAATTGGGATGCAATACACAGCGGGGCTCTCCCTGCTGCGTGACCCCCAGCCCAGGGAGGGGGGCGGTGGGGAATGAATTACGTGGGGATGGGAGGGCGGGAGGAGACGCAGGCTTCAGGCAGCAACTGTATCCTGGCGAGGCCAGGCTGGGCTTTGGCCTTTGTCTTCGGGAAATATTTGGTGAAAATTCCCCACATGGCCAGTGCACAGGTGTGAGGAGCAACGGGAAGGACTGGGAAAGGCTCGAAGGACATGCAAAATTCGATAGTTTTGGGTTTTCCTTGGAAGAAGCGGGACTAGCGATGGCTCCTGGGCTGAAGAGCAGGAGCCGGTTTAGGCTCTATGTGTCGTGGGCTTAGAACTCGCACCCACAGGGGGAGGATCCGTCTCATCTGTCTGGCCTGGGACATGGAAGCATCCGTCAGCCCGGGGCATGTAGTCAGGGGCAGGAGAGGATGGTGAGATTTCGGGGTGTGACGTGGATCTCCAGGGCATCCCTAGGAGCATCCCTGCGCGCTGTGGTGCAGCCACAGCTGCAGTGGGTGCTGGGCACCACTCCGGGCCCGGTGGTTCCCAGGCTTTGTCCCTCAGGACCGAGGATTAATCCCTCTCCGGAGGAGCCACCGGGGCACTGATGGTCCCGGGGCAGCGGCCGACGCTGGGCGAGGGGCTGGTGGCTGCGGGCGCCGCGGGTTTGGGGAGATGCTCCGGGCCGGGGTTTTACCGTGAGCCGCTTCCCCCGCCCGTGCCGGGAGCTCGGGGCGCTGAGCGCGGCTCGGGAGCCCTCGGCCGCCGACTGCCGGTACTGCACCGGGGCACGGCGACACCGGGACACTGGGACACCGGGAGGGCGGGAGGCAGCGGGAGACGGGTACAGGGGGATGGAGGAACAGGACTAGGGAGGGGGATCCCCCAGCTCCCGTGCCCTCAGAAGCACAGGGTTCGGAGGATGATCCGTGCTGGAAATGCGGCTGGATCAAGTCCCGTGTCCAGCGCATTACATTCAGCAGCCCCGAGTGGAAACAGCCACACCAAGGTATGTTGCCTGGCAAGCTCCGCAAGACTGAAGGGCAATGGAATCCTTCCTGCAGCGATATGCCAGCGTTCAGCCTTTCTCCAGGGTGGTCCCTTCCTCACCATGGATTTTTCTGGCAGAGCTCTGTCTCACCCAAATGCTGCTGGTTGAGTCAGGAACCCAATTCCTGTTCCCAGTTGAGGAAAAATCAGCTCTAAGATGAGGATTTGTGTCAGGGGGTTGGTCACTATGAACTCCGTGTTCTCTGTGTGGGTCTGGGAACCAGACTGGGACCAGCCCTATGAGCTCTGCAGCTTCTCAGTGCTTAAAGGTTTATAAAAGAGAGGGAGACTGCCATTTTAAATGGGCAGAGAGTGATAGAAAAGGGAAGTGGTTTTAAACTTCAGAGAGGAGAGATTTAGGTTAAATGTTAGGAGAAAATTCTACCTTGTGAGGGTGGTGAGGCCCTGGCCCAGGTTCCCAGAGAAGCTGTGGCTGCCCCTGGATCCCTGGAAGTGTCCCAGGCCAGGTTGGACAGGGCTTGGAGCAGCCTGGGACAGTGGGAGGTGTCCCTGCCCATGGCAGGGGGGTGGCACTGGATGGGGTTTAAGGTCCCTTCCCACCCAAACCATTCCATAGGTTTGTGATCCTGCTCTGTACCTGCTGGGTACCCTGGGCATGAGGACACTCAGAGCCTGATATCAGTGGGTTCCGAGCTCTGCAGGCTCTGCCAGGATCTCCAGGACACCAACTTCCCAACAGAGCTGGCTGCCTCTGCCCACAGAACGTGGCTGTGCTGAAAGCCCCAAGGTCACCAGCAGGAGAACTGCGAAGGTTTCTGTGCATTCTTATCATTAATATCAATTTCAATGGTGTGCACAGCGCTGGCCACGCTCCCCTTTCAGAGCCTCCCTACTGCTGCTGCCGCCCTGACCCCCACCCCAGCAGTTTCAAGCCAAACATTTTCTTCCTGTTTTTCTGAGGGTGCGGCTCTTGTTTCATCTCGTTGGGTGAAGCCGATGCAGCGAGCGAGTCTCTATGGCAACAGATGTTTATCGAGCCCCTGAGATGAGGCACAGCGTTGGGGAAAGGCACCACAGCATCTGGGAGGGGGGGTCTGGGGGTGCCGGAATGCCAGGCTGGAAGGGCTGGAATGGGGGCGGCCGGACAGGAGGTGTCTTGCTCCCTGTCCCCTAAGCCCCAGCATGGCTGGGAGACCCTGGGCTGCTTCCTGCAGAGGGAGGTTTGGATTTGTACAGGGGCTTTTGCCTCAGCCCTGCTGTGGAGAGGTCCCAGGAGCCTGGCACAACCAGCCCACGCTCTGCCAGCCCCTGGCTCAGGAATTGCAGGGCTGTTTGCTGTGAGCTGGGGGGTCCTGGCCCTGGCACTGCTACATTCCCTGTCTCTCCAAAATACCTCAACGCCCCTCCCAGAGCTCCCAGGAGCTGATTCAGCTGCAGTTGGGGCAGGTCTCAGCAGTTCTGCCATGGAGCAGTGCAGTCAGGCCCATCCTGGCTGCAGGTTTGCTGCTCAGGAGTGCATAGGTGGCATTTCCCAGATTTGTCCACAGCCACAAAGCATAGAAAGACAAGCAGGATGGTGCTGAGGGAACCTAGGGCTCTTGGGACAGGAGCTGGAAGTGCTGATTGACTTTGGGATGCTTCTGAGGCTTGCAGGCTGGGGTGCCATGGCCAGCTGTGCACTGTGGCCAGCAGTGACAAGTGGAGGCCTCTCTGTCTCCTGGGCAGGTCCAGGCTGAGCATGTCCAGCCTGGATGGGGCCTGGCACCTTTCAGGGGAAGCTCCTAGCACACTCTGAACAAAGTTTTAATTAGTATACATACTCAACATGTGCCAGCCGTCTGTGCTCCAAACCCACCCTGGAGCTGTTCTGCCTCCTGCATTTGGGATGACGCAAACATGGGGTGACAGTGTCCCAGTCAGGCTGGACATCAGTGCCACCTTCCACAGCAGTGCATCCTGGTGTCACCCCAAAGCTTGGGAGAGGCATCTCCCTGGGGGCTTCGTCATGCTGGAGGAGCATGGGTCAGTAATTTAGAGAGGTTTTGGGAATTTTGTCCAATTCCCTGAGCCTGGAACTGGTTCTCTTTGTGAGGCGTGTCCTTCCCCATCTTGCAATGCGTTCTGGTAGGGTGGCCTGGAGCTTGGGGGCTGCCAGGACAGGAGAGCACGGCACTGCTGGTGCTTGTTCCAGGTCTCTGCAGCCTGCTGGTATCGGCTGGAGGAGTGTCATGCTGGAAGTGCCAGGGAATTAGATCAGGAGTTACTTTTTTTGGTGGTTCTCCAGGCAAATTTGCACTGTGAAGGCAAGGGACAAACTATGGCCTTGCAGCCACACACAGGCATATGTGGAGCGACCAACAGTGAAGGATTCACCCTTCGTGGTTGCTCATGCCACAGTCCACACCTGGCTGCTCACAGAGGACAGAGGGGACAGGACAGGGTCCAAGAGGGTGCCCACTCCTTCTCTTCAGCCCAGCCCATGCCCTGGCTGGTGTCAATGCTGACCCGGGGCAGGAAAAACACAGGGCCCTGTCTGAGGTGTGAAGTCCCCACTGTGTTCCACAGGGAGCAGTTTCGGGGGGGCTCCACAGACAGATGAGACCCGGGGAGACCTGGGTAAGAGTCCTTCTGAGAGTCCTTGGGGTCAGATACCTCATGGGGGTTAGAAAACTCCTCCCCAGCCTCCCAGAACGAGAGCGAGTCCCAGCATCAGCGGCAGCTTCTTGGCGGGATGGAGAGGAGCACCCGAACCTGCCGAACCGAGAGGAGGGTGAGTGCCAGCCCTGCCCCGGGGGCAGCACCCACCCGTGGGTCACCGGAGGGGTGACTGTCACCTCCTGCCACTGATTCCGCTCCCCTCACCTGGCCGGAGCAGCTCCGCCCCGGTAAAACGGTGAGCTCCGCCCGGTTACCGAGCGCGGGGGCCAAGCGGCGGAGGGGGCAGGGGCGATGGGGGGGGCACGGCCCGTTGCCCCGGAGCCGCCGGGCGGTGGCAGGAGCGGCGGCGGCCGCCAGGTGTCGCGGTTCTCGCGGGAATCCCGGGGAGCGGAGCGCTCCCGGTGCCGCTCCCGGTGCCCGGTGCCGCTCCCGCTGTCCCTCATCACTCCCGCTGCTCACCACTGCTCCCAGTGTCCGTGGATTCACGCAGCATGGGCTTGGTGACCTCCAGAGAGCCGTCGTGGGGCTCGGGGGCGATGCCCAGCAGTTCGCAGAGGAGGGCGTAGACATTGACGCTTTCGAAGGGCTCCGCCACCAGCCCCTTCTTGAAGGCTGGTCCCACAGCACGGAAGATGGTTTTCATGTTCATGGCCTCGTTGTCAAAACCGTGTTCCCCTTTATTGAACTGGACCTTGTACCTCTGGAGGGGAGAGCAAGGATGTGAGCACCCCAACCCCTCTGCCCCCCGCACCCCGCACCTCTCCTGCCTCGTGCACCACATCCTGCAGCTGCAGGGTTTGATGGTCTGGTTGATTCCTTTCAGTTTTGGAAGTTGATCTGTTAGTGTTAAACTCTGCAGAAGATGGAGGTGCAATTACATCCTGCAAGTTCCCTCACTAAACACTGGCACATCCAAATTTTGTTGTACTGAGGAGCTTCCAGTGGGAAGCTGCCTGCTGGCCTTGATGCTGAGCCTTCCTTTAAGTCAGGCTAGGAGAGGATCCTGCAATGGATATTCTGCATTCGTGCAAGTCCTACTTAGACTTTATCTTCTCAACAGCAGAGAAGATGTTTACACAAAGAGCTGGAGTTTCTGTCTCTATGTATGGATACCAGTTAGCACAAAGGCCTAAAGCTAGGTGTGTGCTGGGGTGCTGTGAGAGGGAGAGGAATGAGAGACACATTCCAAAGGACAGTAGGGTATGCCTGAGCATAGACCTTACCCCATGGATCACATAGCCTGGATCACTGTACAACAAAAGTGGGGTGATCCGGGAATGATTGGCGTAGTGGAATCTCTTTGGAAACTCTTCTTTCTTGAAAACATGCAGTTTTGGGTGGGCATTTTTCAGGACTGAATACACATGCTCTAATTTCCCTTCTTTTGGCACCAGGAGTCCATTTGGTCCATAATCTAAGAGCTCAAAGTCGAGGTCTTTGAACGTGAAATTGTTCACGGTCCGGATGTGAATCTCGTTGGTTTTTATGACGGTCTCCATGCCGTGGTCAGATGTGATGATTAGGTTGAGGTTTGATTCCAGGCCGCTTTCCTGGATACGCTGCCTCAGGTACCCAACGGTTCTGTCCACCTGCTTGATCATGTTTTTCCTCTGTGTGGATTCAGGGCCAAACTTGTGTCCTGAGGAGTCCGGCTCCCCAAAGTAGAGCGTGATGAAGTCAAGGTTCTCCACTGTGAACCATTCCATGACAGTGTCAATGCTCTGCCTCCAGTTGGTTTCATTGCTGTAGTTGAACAGTGCGGGTTCCACCAACTTCTTGTACACTTCTTCCCCTTGGTATTTCGCTTTGGTTCCAGGGAAGTGGATAGAGCCTGTCTTCAAACCCTGCGAGTGGAGGCATTCCATAAACTCACCTGAAATCTCTCAGCAGTGTCCTTCCATCTGTCAGTGCAGCCACCTCCCAACACGATTAGTTCATTCAGTCCCCAATGTCTACCTCCACCTCTAATGAGGTTTTCTCGCTCATTGCCAATTAAAAGTGATTAATTGAGAGTGCTTCCCTTGCACCTGGTTCTTCACTCTTTGGAACCAGTGACCCATTTGCACCTTGTGTGGACCCTCTGGCTCTTGACCATAGTGACATTAAGGTGTGTTTTATTAAAGTCAGAGGAGCCAATTTGGCAGGTAAATGCAGGCAAAGGTCTTGGACCAGGTTTCATGTCCTGCCTCAAAGCCAGATTCAAAGCTTGCTGGGCTTGCTGCAGTTCTCAGGGGAGAGGCGACTGGCCCCTAACGCTGCCACCCAACTGCCCTGGATGTGCCTTGGGGTGCATGGAACTCCCAGGCTCAGGATGTTCCCTGAGGAACTGGCTGAGGCTTCTTTAAACAGGAACAGGATAACCTGCTTTATTAATGTCTTAATAAAGCTGAAATGCATCTATTATTTTTTGCTATTTTTAGTAGAATGATCATAATTATTCCAGCCAGTGTCTGGGGATTTCAGTTTTTTGCTGGTCTAATTAGCCAGATGTTCACAGGGAGGCTGGGAACTCACGGCCACTGGGGATTGTGGCTTGTCTGTAGCTTTTCCTGGAGGATGGCGGGTTGGAAGGGTCTGTGCAGGGTCTGTGCGTGTGAGGAGGTGCTGCACTTGCCTGTCTCTGGGCTGTGATCCAGATGGGGAGACTGCCGTTGTCCCACCAGCTGCTTATGCCTTGTGTGGTGTAGTAGGGCAGTCTCAGGCCTGTTTTGGTGTCGAACCACATGTTATGGATCACCCCGTGGTTCTCCAGGTACCGCCCTGTGGGACAGATGAGAGAAGGGAGTGAGCCAGGCTGTGCTCGAGGGTCTCAATCCCACACTGGATGATGGGCTGGCTTTGGGCAGAGGGAAACTTTGGCCTCCCCTTCCTCTTTGCTCCTTCCTACCCTTGCCCTCTACCAAGCGGGGTCCTGGGGCAGAGAGGGAGATACTGGGGGAGTGCTGCTTCTTGTGTGGGTTAATTGATGTCTGGTGGGTTTCACCTGGGCCCAGCCAAGCACTGGTGCCACCGGCCATTGCTGCTGCCCTCTGGGCATGGGCAGGTTCCCTTTATCCTGTGTTTTTCTAATCCCATGGTTTTTCCCTGTTGCTCGCAGTCTGTGAGGTCAGTGAGCAGAAGTTTTCGTTAGCAGGGAGAGATGCACTTTGACTCTTATATTTTGTGCTATTTTTATAATTCTGGTCCTGAGGACTGCACAGTCCCTTCTGTGTGATATCCCCAGCATCCTCCCTCGTATTGATGCTGCTTCCCTGCTTTTGCCCATCAGCAGATTTCATTAGCATGCTCCACTCTTTTATGCCAAGGTTATTAATTAAAATCTTAAATAAGATTGGCTCCAAAATCGATTCTTAAGGAATTCCCCTGGTGCCCTCCCTCCAGCTTGACAATCTCCTTTCAGCATCCACTCTGTCCTCTTCCTAAAGCCTCTCACTTCCCCACGTTACAGATTTTGTACTAATCTTCATCTTCTCCATCTTAACTAATGATTTCCCATGTAGCACTGTATCAAATGCACTACTGAAGTCCAGACAGATTAAATTTAGAGCATCTCCATTGTTTAAAAAATAATTTATTTTATCAAAGGAGGCTATTGGCTTGGTCTGGTGCTATATACTTTTGATAAATACAGATTCAGTTCATGGAATCCCAGAATGATTCCCAGATGGATAAAAACCATCCTATTGCACCTCTCTGCCATGGGCAGGGACACCTTCCACCAGACCAGGTTGACTCCAAGCCCTGTCCAACCTGGCCTTGGACATTTCCAGGGATGGGGCAGTCTGGCAAATCTGTGCCTCACCACCCTCACAGGGAATAATTTCTTTGTGCCTAGTTTAAATCTACTGTTTCTGCTGCTCTTGCCTTGTCTCTGCTCCAAAGCTCTGTATGCTTCTGGGTCTGATATCATGTCTTTCACCGAGCCATAAGCCCTGACTTTGCCCTTCCCCAGCCCCTGTGCGGCTCCAGTGGCCGTGGCTGGGACACTCACCGGTCAGCAGTGTGAAGTGGCACGGGCTGGTGAGGGTGATGAAGGCAGGAGTCATGTACTTGGCCTTCACCCCGTCCGCAGCCATGGTGTCCAGGTTGGGGGTGTCCACGTCCTGGTCATAGTTCCACCGAAAGCCATCAAAGGACACCAGGAGGAGTTTGCTGCGGTTGGGCGCCTGCTGCAGGGGGATGCATCTCCCTAAGGAGAGAGCAGCAAAGAGGAGCCCCAGTGACAGAAGCATCTTCATGCCCTTGAACTGGAATAGCCCAGGTGTCCAGAGAGCTCGCATTAATATGTGCAGGATGGGACTAAGTTCGGTCCTTATCTAATCTTGCAGTTGCTTATCGGGTGTGTGGCTTCAGCCAGCATTTGGTATCAGAGCAAGTGTCTGTTGTTTGTCTCTCTGCAGCAGATTATCGTAAAGTTCTTTCTGGGTCAAACACCAAATCTGCCTCTTCCCTCAGTGCTGGTGGTGCTGTTTTGGTGCGTGTGAACAGGGAGGCTGCTGCTGTGGTGGGAGATTGAGAACCTGTCTCCACTGCTCCCTTCAGGCTGTTGTGGCATCCTTTCCCCACTCCTGGCTCAGTGCCCAGCTCTGTGGTCAGCAGTTCAGCCTCAGAAGTCAACTCGTGCCCCAAGACTGGTTGTCCACCTTGTGACAGGGGCTCAGAGGCTCAGGGAGGAGCTTGGATTTACCCAAGGTTTTCCAATGTGGCTTTGTTGAGCTGCTCACTGGAGAAAGAGGCTCTTCCTTGGATCCTGACCATGCACCAACCCCCAGAGATGCTTCTGAGGGTAAGCCCAGGTCTGAAGCTCCCTTGTCCCATCAGCCCTGCTCCCACTGCTGGGCTCTCCTTCTCCTGCTTACCACGGGTGACCCTCATCTGCTCGTGCACTGCTGAACTTCACTGTATCAGCATCCCATCATATCAATATCTGCTGGTTTATAGCTTCTCTGGGGTTTAATCATTGCTGACAACTCATTTCTCAGCAAAACTGAGTTTAAGGCTTTTGTAGAGTTGTGTAACAGAGGTTGCCTTGGTTCCCTGGGCTCTGAACTCACAACTTTTATGTCTTTGCTGATGTCCCTCTGCTCAAGTTGCAGATTTATTTCTTGGTGCTTTGCTTCCTAATTGCCTGCCACCCTCTCCTCACCAAGCAGAGCGGTCTCCACCTGGTTTTCCCAGCCCTGTCTGGGGTCATTCCTTGATGTTTCTCCCCAGGACTGAGCTGAGTAGATGAGTCTCAGGCATGTGGGTTTGTTTTTTCTGGATGGAATGACAGCCTCTTCATAGTCCTGAGCATCTCAACTATTCCCATCCAGACTGATTTGTCAGGGGACATTGGTGTCTCTTCCAGTGTGGCAGTTTCCCTGGTGTGACATGGGATAACCTTGCAAGGACACTGTGAGAGGTCCAAGTGATCCCACCAGGGACCTCAGGACTGACTCCAGCTGGAAGCACAGCCTTAGGCATTTACAGATAGGGAAATGCTGGGGTGGATCCTGCCCTGAGCCACCAGCCCTGAGCTCCAAGCCCCCAGCCAGCCCTCCTGCTAATGGAGGGCATGCAGTGGATGCTGGACTAACGGCACCCCAGCACATGTCTCTGCCACCCAGCACTGCACTCTCTCAGCTCAGTGTGCCTTTCTGCCACCCAGCACCTGCTCTGCCAGCTCAGCACCCCCCTCTCCCAGCCTAACACCGATGTTTACTCAAGGAACTATTTTTTTATCAGCATTTGCTGCCCTGGGTCTGATATTGTCCTGCAATGAGGACAGAGGCTGTGGCAGCACTGAGGGTTTAAAGGGCTCATGATAAAGATGTTATCACTTGCCAAGCTGAGGGAAAGCCCTAAATATTCAGTGTGCTGTTCTGAGGTGGGTCTTAGCCATTGCTAAGAGAGCGGGAAAGGTCCTGATAACGTATCGTGTTCATCAGCTCCGCAGGGAGGGAAGAGTTGAGTGAGGAGGAAGCACTGTGCTAATCTCCAAGGAATATTTGATGTCAGGAGTGTTTCAAGGCACATTTTGATATTCTGTATCTGAGGAGCACGAGGCACAGATAAAGAACATCACCTTTGGCCACACTGCCTGGGGAGGCTGTGAGCTCCAGCTAAAAGGGCTGATTTTGCACTAACAACGCCTCGGGCGCTGGTTCCATGTGCCAGTCTGCCCAAGGGGCCGTGACTGCTCTGGGTGGGCCCACCATGTTCCTGCTCGGCAGCCTCTGGAGCACCAGCTGCGTGCTGGCAGCACCAATCCTGCATCCTTGGAAACATTCCTGAGAACAGGCAAAGAGCTCTGAGGGCACCACGACCTGTCAGCCCTGTCCCTGCAAAGGCCTGCTTGGGCTGGCACTGTCCATACTGCACTTGTGCACCAATCAGCTCTGTTGGCGCTAAAAATGGAGACCATGAGCCCAGTGAAATCTGCCAGTGGAACTGTCCTGCTTGGTGGCCCAGCGTGTTTCCAGCCTTTGGGAAAAGTAACGTGCTGAGCACCCCATGGGCAAACCTGCAGCTCCCTATGACCTATGGATGCACGGGCAGTGCCAGGGCAAGAGGCTGCTGAGCACAAAGGGCTGGATAAGCACATCAGTGTTACTAAAACCTCTGTGCCAGGACCGTGTGGTCAAAGCCCAGTGCTGCCCCATGAGCAGAACCAGGAATGCTGTAGCTGTGCGGGTCTGGCGTGTGGGGGGAGGTGTGTGGAGCTGGGCAGGTGAGTGGTGTGATGGATGTGCACCAGGGAGCAGGGAAGCTCTGACAGGGTGTTGTACGGAACCGGGAGTAGCCCTGGACTTGGCCCGAGCCCTGAAGCAGATGGAGGGAGGAAGGTGCTCCAGCCAAGCTGCTTGGAAGGGCTGGAAAAGGGGAAGGAGGTGAGAAAAGAAGCTTTGAGTTCTGTGGGGGGTTATTCGGCCAGTACCTGGGTGCTGGTACCAGCAGGGAGGAGTTTGAGTCTTACCCCTGAGAAGCTGCTGCCTTGTTGCCTGCAGGAGCCGATGTGGGAGCTGTGGGGTGTACGGGCAGGTCTGGCCGCGGAGCTGGACTCGCTCTCCAGCGTGGGGGTGACTGCATAGACCCCCGAAACGGCCCCTTTCCCTCAGCCCCTGCAGTGAAGGGTTGGGCAGCACCGGCGGGGCCGCGGCACTCGGCCTGGAGCCCGCTACGGTTCGGAGCCGCGGGGCCGCCGGGCGCGGAGGCTCGGAGGGACCCTGGGAGGGACCGCAACCCCCCAGCGCGGCCGGACCGGGCNGCGGGGCTGGGATGGAGCGGGATGGAGCGGAGATGTAGCCAAGATGGAGGGGGATGAAGCGGGGATGGACGGGGAATGGAGCGGGGATGGAACCCGTGTCCAGAGCAACAGGGCGGCCGGAAGCCCCTGCCGGGATCAGGGGTGGGATTTCACCCCACTGGGAGAAGGGAGCCCATCACGGAGGGATCTCGAGGGACAGCTGCTTTCCTTCCTCTCCCAGGCGTGCACTGAAGTTCTTCCTCGAGCACCGCCCTGGCCTGGAAAGCTCTGAGTCAGCTCCATCTCCGTGCCTGCTCTGCCGACCCCGAGGACTCTCCCCATGCTGCGCTTCCCTGCTGGCTCGGGGTGACCGGGCTGTGGCCACCAAGTTTTGGCGAGTGTGGGAAGGGAGCAGCAGGGGCCCCAATTGAGGGCGATAGCCTTGGAGGACGGAGCTGGTGTTCAGCACTGGGGCCAGGCTGGCTGGAGGAGCCGGGGGGGTCTCATGGGACCCGGGGAGGGGTCTCATCTCCAAGGCAGCATTGTCAGAACCCCAGAGGTTGTGCTCACTTGCTGAATGCCTTCCCCAGCACTAAATTTACTCATGGGTTGAAAATCAAGGCTCTCTCTTGAGGAAGTCCCTGCTGGCACCACCCGGGTGGCTCCAAGCGCGCCGGGTCGGGAGGACACTGGGACATCGCTCAAGGCTGGGGCCCGGGCAAGCCCTGACTCAGCAGCAGCTCTGTTTACCTGGGCTAGTGCAGCCCCTTCTCGGGAGGGTGAACTGTTCGACGCTGAGAGTGAGCCCCTCCCATGTGGGGGTCCCTGGAGAGTGATCTGGCCAGCACTCAAGGTGAGGAGAGAGACAAAAAGGTGAGAGCAGGGAGGAAAACTCTGTCTCGTGCTCTCTGCAGTCAAGAGACGTCCCAGGATGATGGTGAGGGGGTCCGGTCCCTTTCCCTGGTCACTGCTACTGGTGGTGATTCCCTCGGCTCAGCCTGAGGCTCCTCAGCAGCCAGTGGCCTGGGCTCCTCTTCCTGCCCCTTGGTGGGGTCTGAGCCCTGTGGAGCAGAGCAGGGTCAGCCTTGTGGCTGCAGCCTGGCTCTGCTCTCACCTGGGACCCTTCCTCTGCAGCTTGGTTAATCCCAGCATCGACCACTCCATCTGGGCCCAAGGCTCTTCCTCAGCTTTCTCAGGTAATGGCTGTGTCTGCCTCCCATTGATCCCCAGCTGCAGAGCTCATTGATTAAGTACATTTCTTATTACACTTAATGGTATTTTACTCCTCTCTGTGCTTCCCTTGTGCCAGCTGCTCACCCTGTGCCTGCCGGGAGGAGAATTCCTCTGTCCAGAGAAATCTTCCCCCGTCCTGGCCCTGCTCCCCTCTCCCAGCCACCACCCTGGCTGCCTGCCTCTTCTTCCTGGGCTGGGGCAGTGCCTCTGCCTACTCTCTTCCCGTTCTTTGCTCTCTGGTTACTGCTCCCATGCAGGGCTGATTTTCTCCCATGCGGAGCAGCTGTGGTTCCCATGAGGGGCACAGCCCTGCCAGGGTGAGAGGCACTGCCCAGGGCACTGTATTCTCCCCTCACCAACACCTCCATGCTCACCACATGCTCCTTGCTCCATGCCTCACCTCCTTTCAACTCTCTTGCATGCATCATTCAAAAGCCATAACATTATTGGGCATAAAATATTTACCTAACTGAGCTTTTTACAAATATTCTCCTCCATTATTTTCCCTCCTTTTGGGAGCAGACGCTGCTTCTCCTGTGCTCTCAAATGGCTTCTCTTAAATAATACAACAAGAGCATATGAACACCCAGTAGCCTTTTCCTTTCTCCTGAAATATCCATAAATGTAACAGTGTCACCAACCCATTAGGGCCACACCAGGACTGTGCTCAAAAATACCCAGCAGCTCAGGCCCTGCCTGCAGAATCACCTCACTACTGGGTGTGGGATGGGCAGGGAAGGTGCTCTGGCAGTAATACAGGAGAAGGTCTGACAAGATGCAGAGTATTAATATTAATTTTAAAATGTTCCTTTCAGAAGGGACAGCTGAAGCTTGGCAGAGAGTGCAGGAATGAGCATTCCCAGTCTGGTCCCCACTAGGATGCTGGGACAAATGCTTGAAACAAAATTCCCTCCAGCAAGGAAGTGGCTGGTGCTGGGGAGGCCAGCCTGGGACATGAGGTACCAGGACACACGTCCTGTTGTGGGCAGCAGGATGGGCAGATCCTAAAGAACAGGATATGGAGTTTTAGGAGCCCCCTGGAGCCATCCCATCTGGAGAGGCTCAGCGGGTCTCTGCTGTTCTGGACAAAGGCTCGTGGTGCACTTGGGCTTTTGCTTCTGTTTTCTTCTGACAAGAAGGAGTGGTTTTGAGCTGAAAGAGAGCAGGTTTGGGTTAGAGTTGGATTAAACTTCCCTGTGAGGGCAGTGAGGTTCCTGGGGGGCAGGAGCAGGGAAGCAGGGATGGAGCCTGAGAGCTCTGCCCTTCAGCCAGGGCCGGGCTGAGGCAGCTCAGCACAGACACCGCCGCTGCTCCGTCATTCCCCCTCCCACGGGACCCGGCTGTGAGCATCCCTGGCCCTGCCGGGGCTGGGCTGGCCGCGGAGTCAGGTCGCCCTGGCTTGGGACCTGCCTCTGTGTCACCGAGCACCGTTTAAGCGTTCCGTGTTCCAGCCAAGCAAGCAGCCTTCTCCCTGTAATGCCGGCAAATCCCTGCTCCTGCGGAGCCGTTAATTGATTTCCCTTCCCGGCGCTCCCGCCCGTGGCTGTGCTGACACTCTGCTGCCCGCGCTCCCGTCAGTGCCTGCGACAGCCAGGTCCTGAAATTATTGATAAACACTCATCGGGGCTGGAGCCTGGGAAATTGCCAGCAAGCCCAGCGGGTTTCTCTCTTGTCAGCATCATTTTTCTTGATGACAGCATGTTCCGAACTTTGGCAGGGAGGGGACAGGACCTCCTGGTAACATTTGTTTTGTTTTGTTTTATGCATTGGTAGTTTTAAAAGATCCCTGCAAAGAGCAGAGTGGAGTCGCTGGGGAGCAAATGCCTGTGGTTATCTCTGTCCTCCACCCAACCCCACAGAGTGCTGCGCTGGGCTGGATTCCGCTCAGAGCTCTGTTCTTATGGGTCAGCCCTGCTCCTCCATCCCACTAAGTGGCCCTTCAGGCTCAGGAATTCTTAATTCCAACCTCATGGATTCCTGTTTCTTCATCAAGTCTTCTGCTCCTGCAGGCTGTTACCCCGTGCCATGGCATCTGCATGGGCAAGGACATCAGGCCGTGCTCTGAGCAGGGAGAAAAGTTGGTGTGGGCACAGCGGCAGGAGGAGGACATCCCTGTCCAGAACCAGAGCAGTCCTCGTAACTACAGAGCCTGACTCTGCTCTTCCAGAGTGCAAAACCCACCTCTTACACCTCCCTCAGCTGGCCCGATCCCGATCCCGCCCAGCCCCGTGGAACTGTGCCCGGGTGCTATTGGTGCCCTGTCCCCCGCTCATAGAGCACACACAGATGTGTGTGGCGCCTTGGGTCTCTCGCTGTGCCTCGTTCTGGGGCTCGAAGCATTTTTCTCTCTGTGAGTTCTGCTAATTAGTGGGAGGTTGTGGATCAGAAACAGAGGGAAGTGTCCTTCTGTGGTTCTGGCACTGGAAATAATTGAGCCATTTTTCACCTATGGCAAATCTAGTTCTGTCCACATCTTGATTTTTCTTTTAATAGCTTGGGGATGCTGTTGCAGCCGTTGGATTCACAGCCATGTCCAGAGTTTTTCAGTAATCGCCTGGATTCCATACTCTCTTGCTAACTGGTCACTGGTTTCTTCTTAGTTTGTGCTTCAGCTCCTCCGGGGAGGAGCTCATTTGAGCCAAGCTGTGTTTGCCCTGTGTCAATATTCCTCAGCCCCTGCTGGGCAGCCCAGCCCCGGGGCGGCTGCTGCAGGACTCGGGTCCAGCCGGGACCTGGGCACGGGCACTGCCGGGGGAGCAGGGCGGCTCCAGGGGAGCTGCTGATCTCTCTTAGTGCCTGAGGAGCGCTTTCGGGCACAGCCCGGCGCTCCCCACCCAGCAAATCAGTTGACACAGGAATTAGGAAGCAGAGCTGGGATGGGAGCAGCTCTCGGGCGGTGGCCGGGGCCCCGGGGGTACCCGCTGTCCTCCCACGCCAGCGCTGTGCCAGGGCCGGGCAGGTGCCCTGGTTTGCCATGCCAGCTGCCGGCCAGGGTGGGAAAGTGAAGATGTTCGTGGCAAACTGAAAGGTGTGATTTATCAGTGTGGTCCCCAGAGGCTAAGGGCTTGTCAGGCACCAAAAAATCCCATCCATCACAGTGGAGGAGTGAGCTGCCTCTTTTGTTTTTGGTGGGGTTTTTTGCTATTTCATTTCTCTGTGAGTGCTGGAGCTGCGAGGGGGAGCAGTGTGAAAACCCTGGGCACGGGGGCTGGGGAGCTGTGGGGATGGATGGTGCCACTCTCCTTCCTGTGCATTATGGAAACCTCTGCCTTCTGCTGTGCTTTTTGAGGGCTGCAGACTGTGTGAGCTCTCCAGACTGTGCACAAAGAAGGGGCTCAGCCGTCCCCCCCAGCTACCCCCTATGTCCCCCATTTGTCCCTGACTGTCTGTACATGTGTGTGTGCATCTGTGTGCAGATCTAAATGTTTGCTTCTTTAGAACATTTTCTTTTCCCAATGTTTATGGGCCATGGGATTGGAAGTGAAGCATCTACTTAATTGCTGTCAGGCAAGGAGACGGGTTATAAAGTTGCCAAGGGAAAAAATAGCTCACTCTGGGGTAGATGCAGGGGAGCAGGGCTGATGAGAAGAGGAGGGGGCAGAAGGCTGGGGGTGGGAAGAGATGAGGAGAGAGAAAGAACAGGAAGGGATCAGCAGGCACTGAAGGAGCTGGCTCAGGAAAGGAGCTGCTGGGGTGGCAGGAGAAAGGTCAGACAGAGGTATGCTGGGCAAGAGTCTGCTCCCCTCGAGGAGTTTTCTGTGTCCCCCAGGATGGTGGCATTTGCCTTCTCATGTCGTGAGTGTGGCTCCTGCAGCACTTTACAGAGGGAAAATAGGAAGAAGGAAGCCCTCCCTGTCCTCCCCATCCTCCCCACCACCTGCAGCCACTCCAGTTCCAGGTTCTTTGCTTGCAGCCCTCTTCATCTGCATCTCTTTCTTGTTTGCTTCATTATCTCCAGTCTAACCCTGCACCGTGTCATCCTCATTGCACGGGTCCTCCCTCTCCCCGGTCTCCACATTTCTCCAGCAAGGACTCCCTTTCCCATCTTTTAGTCTCAGTGCCGCACATAAAAGCACTCTGATGGCCATGGCGTGATAGCAAAGACAGAACTTAATTTCACAGGATTTCCATATAATACTCCATAAAACTGAACAAATTTGCTGGAGTCCAAATCCATCTCATTATGCAGAGTCATTGGAAGGGAGCTTTTCCATTCAGGGCCTCAGCGCTCAGTGAGGGGATGGTACAGAAGAAGGGAAAAATAATTAATTAGGTGCTGCTCTGGATCAAAGATCCTGCATTGCAACGCACATTAAATAAATGCCTGGCTCATGAGCAAAAGCTGCACCAGGCCCTATTTGTCTGGCCCCACAGAGAAAACCTTCAGTGAAGCTGAAGGTGTGTGTGGGGAGATCTTTGGCCTGAGACTGTGCCCCAGGAGGAGGAGATGGAGCAGGGCAGGAAAGGGAAGGTGGATCTGGGCATGGAGAAGATGGATCACAGAGTGCTTACCCCGGCAGGGGAACAGGAAGCCTTGAAGAAACACTAAGTGTGGCCCTTTTCCTTGGCATTCCTTGGCATTCCTGCAGTGTCCTGGTGTGGGGAGGACACTTCCATCCCCTGCCTCGATGGATGGCAGTGCTACTCCCCATAGCAGGACAGGACAGGTCGGGTGAATTAAAATTGCAGCAGCCAAGGGAGAGGAGAGAACTCGCTTCACTTCACACTGTTTAATTAATCTCCGAGCCAATGAGGATGCTGTCATCTGGTCTTTACTTAATCCATAACCCAGAAATCCTCAAATTATGTCATTTGTTCAATACAGATGAAATTAATTACTCTGGGAAATAGGCAACAAGTTGCATTTCTGATGCTCCTTAGCATGTAATCAGATCTAGAGCGAGCTCGGTGCAGCTGCAGTGGCAGCAGTGGGATCGCCGGCATCCGGCAGGAGACGCTGAGCAGCATCAGCTGTAAACCTGTCACCGGAGCCATGGGCTGGCTCCTGCCGGGAGCTGGGGGGGCTCCGGGATTGCCGGGGATGCGGAGCCTGGGCAGTGATTGAGGCTCAGCACAACCAGGGATCTTGTGGAGAGCTCTAAAGGTGATTCCCAAAGGTGTCAGAGCCACCCTCACAGTCCAGGGACGCTCCCTCTCCTCAGTGCTCTGCTGTGCCCATGGCCAGTGGCTCTGAGCATCCCATGGCACATCCCAGAAAGGCTTTGAGGACAGGTCCCAACCAGGAACAGGCTCAGGTGGCAGGAGGAGTCCCTGGGCTGGGCTGCCTGTGCCGGGGGACCCCTCACCCCCTCTCCCTGGCCAGCTGGGGCTTGTGGGGTTCCCTGACCCCTTTCTGGGGTGAAAGCTTTACTGTAAGTGCTTAAGGCAGGTACCAGATCACACACAACTAACACAGAAAGAGCTGTTGTAACAAAAAAATCCATAGTGTTTTTTTTTGCTAAAATGAATTGAAAAATATGACAGGCTGATCAAGGCAGCTATTGGGAGGGGTCAGGGCCCTCAGCCCAGCTCTACAGCTCACCTGGGTCAGCCAACATGGTGGAATCCTTTTAGAGAAGAGAAAAATGTAGTTTCTCTCTGTCCTACCAATTTAAATAAATTACCTATTACATTAGTTGCACTTAAAACAAAGCAAGAAATCAATCCCCTGCCTCAGCTGCTCTAAAAACCTTGGTTTGCACCATGAAACCTGTAATTGTCAGAGGTCCCCGTGCCAGGAGTGTCTGGTGGTGAGGGGCTGTGGGAGGCTGTGTGTGTGAGGCAGTATTGGGGACATGGAGCAGCTGCCCCCAGCGCTGCTGCCCCGGCCACAGCAGTGCAGGTACCTGAGGTCCCTCCCAGGTAAGTGCCCAGGCCTGCGTGGGCAGCCCTGTGCCAGGCTGACAGCAGAGCCAGGGCTGGGCCAGCTGCTGGGATCTCCCCACGCATCCCTGGGGATTGGCACCTCAGAGCAGCCGAGCCCCAGGGCAGGTGCTTGGTTTGATGTTGGGTCCCACCACCCCCAGTTTGCTTCTCTGAGTGGGTGAGCAGAGGCAGAGCCCTGCCCAGAGGGCAGAGTGGGATGGAGGCAGGGATGGGGACAAGTGGCAGGGATGGATGTAGGAAGCAGGGATGTGGGCAGGAATGTGGGCAGGGACCCCTGTGGGGAGCTGGGTAGGGCAGGATCCCAGAAGGCAGGGCAGATTTCAGGAGCAGCCTTTCAGACATGGCTGTTTCCTTTGTTTTTTTCCTGCTGAAACTGCTGCCTTGTGCAAAGCTGCTCGAGCTCCTCAGATAAATTAGCATCCAGGGGATTGTTTTCCTCTACATTTTGTGCAGTTGCATAAGAGGGAGGAACAGAGGAGCCCAAGGAGCAGATTGCTTTGTAGAAGCATGAAACAGCCGCAGCCAGAGCTGCTGCCTCTCCTGCTGCCAGAGTCCAACACTTTCAGCTGGAAGAGGCTCCAGTGTAGGAGCTGGGTGTAGCTGGGTCTTCTGGGCCAGTGTGGGCAGGACAGGGAGAGCAGGGGCTCTTCCCAGCATGGCTTGCCATCTCCCAGCTGTTCCCAGGTGTCCCAGTCCACAGTGTGGCCGTGCCCAGCAGCAGCAGAGCCTGCAGACAGCCCAGCCCTGGCCCTTCTGCCTAGAGCAGGCCCCTGCCCACAGTCTCTGCCTCCACCTCTGAGGAAACAGGGAGGCCTCTTGCAGGGATACCCAAGGAATCTCCAGATACGTTGGTGCAGGAGCTCTGGGGGCTTCCCAGTGGATGCTATTCCCACTGCAGGAGAGTCCGAGCAGGAGGAGGAGGAGGAGGAGGAGGTGGAGGAAGGTATCAATATCTACTCAGCTGCCTCCCCCTGACCCAACCCCATTGATTGTACCGATCCCAGCGTGAGGAGATGTGTGAGGCAATCAATGTCCCTCACAGTGGAGACATCGTCTGAGGGTTTGGGTTTTTTGGGTGACCTCCCTGGGGGATTTTCCTGTGCCTGAGCAGTGGGAGAGATGCTGATGGGCTCCTCAGGCAGCACCTCTGTGCCATGGCCTCCCCGGCCCTTCCCACATCGGTCCAGTCCAGTGTGGGCTTGGCTCAGCCTCTCTACACACCCCAGCATTATTGCTTCACCTTCCCATAAAACTCCAGAGAGGTGCTGGAGCAAGATGAAAGACCCGACGAGGCTCAAACTTGCAGGAGGGAGAAGGCACTTGGGGGAGGGGGATGGATGGGAGAAAGGGGCTGCAGAGCTGCCGGGGATGCTGGCGAGAGGAGTCAGGGGGAGGAGGGAGCTGCGGAGCGCCGAGGGAGCGCGGCTGGAAGTTCTTTCATAACCCTCAGCCAGAGCGATTTTCTGAGGCATAAGTGATGAAGGTAAATAGGATTATCTCACGAAAGGGACCAGTGAAATAATAAGCATCCTCATCCAGCGCTGAATGAGTGGGGGTGCGGGGGAGCAGCCCCGGCCCCGAGCGGAGCCGCGGCCGCGTGGGAGCCCGGCAGGAGCGGGAGTGGCACGGCCAAGTCCGTTCCGGGGAACAGGGCTGAGCAGGAGCCCTCGGCACGGGGGTTCGCTGCTGTTTGGGACTCGGCGCGGCTCTCCGGCTCCTGTAAGTGCAAAGTCGCGTCCGCGCCGGGCTGAGTGGTGCGAGGGGGTGTTTTGGGGTGACAGGAGTTGATGTCCTGCGGAGGGCTCGGTGGGCTAGGTGCTCGCAGCCTGCAGGGACCTGCAGGTACCGCAGCCGAGGTGCGGGGGGTACTGGGGCGGGATGAGTGTGGGTAGCAAAAGTTCAGCACGGTGGAGCAGCAGGTGCCAGGTTCGCACCAGGATGTGACCACGAGTGGGCAGAGGCCGCGAGTTCCAAGCCCGGATCCCTCGAGGGGCGGGACCCTGCCGGCTGCTACCGAGGCCTCTGCCCTCGCCTGCCGCGGCGCTTTCATCCTCTGTCCCAGGGGCCGGGGAATGCCCAGCCCCACTCGGCTGGCTCTGACAGAGCCCTGCGCATCGTGTGGCAGTGGCAGTTCTGTGGGGACGGGGAGCAGAGTGCTGGAGACCCCTGCAGGGGGCAGGGGACAGCAGCCCGGGTATGACCGGGAGAAGCAGTGCTGGCGGGGACATAGTGCTGCTTCTGTGCTCCACAAGGATCTCCTCGGGACACTGCAGGACTGAAGGCACAAAAGTCTCCCATGACTTTGTCACGGTGGCAGACTGAGTCTCTTCGGGCAGGGAGAGGCTCTTTAGCTACATTAATAATCTGATATCTGATGGGAAAGATGAAATAACAGTCTCCTCCCCACCACTCACTTGAGACTCCGACAGAATTGCCACAATTAGGAAAACTCACCTCGAACCTTCATCTGCAAAGGACCAAACCATGAGGAAATGCTTGGCCCAGAGGAAAGCAGAGGAGGAATTTCAGCTGCCTCTCATCTTTCATCATTTGCCTTCTCCAGCTCCTATCTTGGCAGCCCCAGTATTTTGCTTTGTCTCCTTCAGGTGACTAATCATTAGACTAATTAGTTGCTAATCAATGTTTAATTAAAACGTAGCTGTTAATTACTGGAGGTGGTACTGCAGATTGACTATGAAGCGTTATGGAAATATTTTTAAGGGCAGTTCACAGGGAGATGATCCCACTTCCTCGACTCAGGGGTGTTCCAAGGTTCCCTCCCCTGGGAGCTGCAGGTGTAACACACCTGGAGCCGGTGCCATCACATGGGACCAGCTCGTGGTGCAGGTGGCTCCGGAGCATTCCTGACACTTTCCCGTGTAGCAGCTGGGGATAGAAGTGCCTGGGTAGCTCTGGGAAGGGTGGGATATGGAGGACATCACTGGGATGGAATGGGAAGCAGCAAAAGCAGGATCACAGTGCCCTGCCCAGGTCTGTGAACCCCTCGCTTTGGGAGCTGTGTAAGCGTTTGGGATTCTGGTGAGCATCTGGCCAAAATCCCAGTGCAGGGGTGTAGCTCCCGCTCCAGTTCTCCCTGCTCAGCTTCTGCTTGTTCCCATGAACCCCTCTGAGAGCTGGGGCCAGGAGGGATGGAGGCAGAGGCTTCATTACATGGAAGAGCCAGGAGGTTCTCGGCGCCCAGGCCATTAGAAAGCACTGTTCAATATTCCATCAGCAGTGGTATGTAGGTCACCCAGGTGTGCTGCCTCCAGGTACTGGCTCATTTCAGCCCTCGGTGGGGAGCCTGCACCTGCTCATTAGCTCTGCAGCTCTTCTCCCTCCTTGTGCCTGCTGAGCTGGGGCTGATGTGCCCGATTGGGGCAGGGGCTGCTCACGGGTCTGGGGGCTATGTGCCAGCTGGGGGAGGGGGCTAGGGGTACCATGCCTTTTTCAAGGGCTCTGAACCCCTTACAGTTCCGTAGGGTGGGCACCTGAATGAGGGGAGGGACCCGCAGGACCTCCATTCACGAGCTGTGTCCCCTCTTCAGTGCTGAGCAGTGGGGACAGGCACTTTGTGGGTTCTGTGCTTATGGCAATGCCACCATTTACATTCTCTCTGTTGCTTACATCCCTTATTTCACTTTACTTGTCATTTTATGGCTCATTTTAATGTCTTGCAAGCAAACCCACAGGATAACAAGGTCTGGTGCTGCAGAGGGTCCTGCAGCAGACATGATGTCTCCATCCAGCTGGAGACAGTGGAGCACAGTGAAGGTGCCTCCGTCTGGGTCAGGCAGTGGTGTGTCCATCACCTGAGGAGGAGCAGGGATACATTTTTTGGGGAAGAAAACAACTTTTCCCTGCTGCTAGTTAGAGGAAGATGCTGACAGCAGCCCAGGGGTTGGGTGGTTCCAGTGGTGACAATGAAAGGAACAAGCTATGTTTGGAAATAATTGCTTTGTCTTTCACAGAGGTATTAGTGCCTCCATGCTGGCAGCTACAGGAATTAGCTGGAAGTTTTGGTGAAATTAATACAGAAGCAAAATTATTGCTACTCATCATCACTTCTGTGTGTGTGAGGGGAAAGAGATGTTACCAGGGTAGAGAGGGAAACAGTGGAGCAGAGGGGCTGGAGCTGGGGGTCTCCAGCACAAGGCTGGCACGTCCTTGGTGCCCAGCCCTGCTGGCTCTTACCCCACCAAAGAGATGCTGGCTTTATGCCAAGGGTCTGTGCCCATCCCTGGGACAGTCACAGGGACCCTGCAGCAGCACTGGGGAGGGGAATATCCTGGAGCTGGTGTGGGAAAACTTAGAGCTGGTATCCTCCTGCAATGCACAAGGTGCTCAGGCCTGATCCAGGTGCAGCAGCACCACAGGGATACACAGCCAAGGTGAAGGTTCCCTGTGATGAAAGTCTCCTCTTTCTGGATGCTGGTGTGCCCGACCCCTCTTTGGATGGAGGAGCAGACTAGGGGGTTCATTCAGAAGTGGCACCATTTTGCTGTTCACAGGGGACGGGTGGCAGTGCCAGGTCACAAGGCGAGCGCCTCACCAGATGTGGGCGCCCAGCGGAGGAGCAGCAGCTGTGTGTGGAAACAACGGTGGATGGTAACGGGAGGATCCTCCCTCAGAGGAGCCGACAGAGCCCCTTGGGAGGCCGCTCTCCCTGGGTGGTGGAGCTGCTGCTCCGTCGGGAGCACCCGAGGATGCGGCCGCGGCTTCGGCGTCGCTCCGCCCTCCCGCTGTTTGTTTCTCCCTGGCTCCGGGAGTGCTGTTCCTGCTGGCAGCGTCCTACCCCGTCCCTGCCTGTCCCTTGGCGGCCCGGCTGCCTCCGAAAAGTAAAGCTGAATGTTTGGAAGGAACAGATCTCTGATGAAACAAGGCCATTCATCCTTTCAGATACTAAATCCCGTGCAGAATATGAAATAATTTCCTCTTCAATGATCCCAGTAAATTTAATTAGCTCCTCTTCCCCCAGTAGAGTTGCTGCTGCCATCTTGATGTGTGGATGCGGGGTGGAGTGAAGGGGAACGCCGCTGCCTTCCTGGGCCTTTCCTGTTCTGTCCCCAGCATCACCTCCCTGCTCCTCCTTTGGCGCGAGATCCCAGCCCCAGCTGCTGCTATGGGTAGGAGGGAGCTGGGTGTGGAAGCCCCTTCCTCTCTGGTGTGCCTGGAGGGAGCAGGAGCTGGGAAGTAACCTGGGGAAAATCAGTGATATTTTGAGTGATTGTTCAGGGCTTTTGCTGTAGCTGCTTGAGAGCTGGGTCCAAGAGGGAAGAGGGGAACCACACAAGTAGTTGACTTTCAGGAGACATGTTTGCTGTGGTGATTTTGGTCTTGCTGGTGTTTGGTGGTTTTTTTTTTTTCTGTGTATGTGATGTCTGCTTTGTTTTTGCAAATTTTAAAACTTTAGAGCAAAGAGGAGAAAAAAATGGAGCTGCAATGGAAGCAGCTAATAGTGGGTTATAAATGTGTCCCTGGCATGGTTCATTAGCTGCCATGACATATTGAGGGCTGGGAGCAGTGTGATACCAGCAAATCAATTCCAAATTTCATCTAAGAAGGAATGTGGGGAGGCCAGATCATGCAACATGTTACCAAACATTCTGTCCCAGCCATAGTGGAGCTGCTCCTCTCTCCGGGTGCTGCTCCTGCTGGGCTGTGGAGCAGAATGCAAAATAAATAAATAACCAAGTATCTAATTTACTGATGATTAATTTGCATAATTAGTGCTGTGTCAAATCACTTCACCGAAGTGCAAGGCGCACTCTGCTGAGGTGTTTGCATAGACATCTTTGCAGGTTTCCCCAAGCTCACCTTATTTCACATTTAACAATCTCCTGAGGATGTCACACTGGTGTTGATGGGATTTCTCAGGGTCCAAGGGGATGTGAGAGCTGGGAGTTTGCAGGGCCACACCCCTGCCAGCCTCCTCATGCCCCATCCTGGTGCTGGAGCAGTGCCCTGTCCTGGAAATCCGTGTGGCTGTGGTCCTGGAGCCAGGGATGAACTCAGCCCGAGCTCTGCTGGGGGCACAGACCTGCCAGCTCTGGCCGATGCCAACTCCCCAGAGAGGGGCAACGAGATCAGGGCTGAAGCCTGGCCATTCCATATCCACCTGTTGCTCCCTTGATGTTCCAGGGATGCTTTGGGAAGGGGCTCAGGGTGGGCAGCCGGGGATGAGGTTTTGGCTGGGGGATTAATGCGGCCATGGGACCCGAGTTGGTGCCTGGGAGAGGGGAGCAGTGTCTGAGCGCTCGGCAGCACCCACTGCCGTGTGCCCCTCGCTTTTCCAAGGGCTTTGCCCCTCTGTCCCCGAGAGCTGCTGAGGCTGCAGCCCCCAGCGCTTGGCATCAAGACAGTCCCAGCAGTGGGACCGGCGGCTCTTCCCCCACCCACCCTCTGCTCTGGGCAGGGACCTGAGGTCCGGGCACAGGGCTGGCTTCGGGCTCGTTCCCTGCCCTGGAGCAGGGGAAGCAGCTGTGGAATGCTGGCAGGTGAAGTGTCCATCGATGCCATAAATACGTGGAATGCTCTAAAGCACGCAGCGCTGCGGGCAGCCCCGGTCACATCCCTGCTCCTGCTCCTCCTCCCTGTAATGGATATCAGATTGTTCTCCCGATCTTGGCATTGTTTCAATAATTGACTGATGCAGCGCAATGTTCACTGATTTAATAAGTTTGTTAGTGTAATAGAGGCTCAGGATTTCACTGTTAATGTGCAGTGACAATTGCATTGTAGATTTGCTCATTATGTTACATAACTTAGCTATGAAATCTATCGGAAATTATATTTTAAAAAGCATTATTACAGAACCCATCAGCGTGGCTCTCCCTGCTCCTCCCACGGTGCTTTGCAGTCTGAGTGTGTCTGTTCAGTGCCTCGCTGGGACTGCACCTTCCACTTTGGGTTTTTTT
The DNA here is from genome assembly GCA_013400775.1 of Chaetops frenatus. Classification (NCBI taxonomy): domain Eukaryota; kingdom Metazoa; phylum Chordata; class Aves; order Passeriformes; family Picathartidae; genus Chaetops; species Chaetops frenatus. Next base: position 122,778 of record VZTR01012361.1, on the reverse strand, counting down.
GGTCAGGGCATCTGACACTTGCCAAAACAACAACCCTGGGTGTTGCCACGTCATCCCACCTTCTCCACTGTGGCCAAGGGTGGTGCACGTACCCGGTGTTTTGGCAGCTCTCTGGGGAGAGCTCCAGCTGGCACCGGGCCCCTCACCCTCCGGTGGGACAGGCACTGGCAGGTGAAGCTCTTAGCAAATCCAGGCTTGAGCTGCCGGGGCTGTGTCAGAGCTGAACATGCTGCAAACGTCCCCTTTTTGGGCAGAGTCATGAGGAGGGCCTGGACATCCTCTGGGCACCTCAAAGCTGAGGGTCCCTGAGAGCCATGGGGAAGGATATGGGGGACTATTGCCTCACTGTCTTGTGTCTCTCCCTGGTACTGAGTGGCCTTTGATGCCTTGTGGAGATTCCAGGACCGGCTGCCTGGCTGTGCCCTGACTGGGACATGATGCTCTGCCCTGGGGACTGAGGGGATCCCCAGAGCTGGGGGGATGGGGCTCCACATCCCAGAAGCTGTGCTCAGGGAAAACCCCAGATGGAGCCACAGTGGGTCTTGTCATCTCTGTTCTCCAACCATAGTTCTGAGGAAAATCTCGTATTCCTTAAAGATAAAAAATCCCAGCAGCAGTAATTTAAACAACTCTGGCTGCCTCCAAATGAAGGCCCTGATGGCAAATACGCTGTGAAATCGGCTAAGAAAAAAGGAAAAACATATTTTTCCCAGAGTAATACTTGTTCCCGTGGTTCGCAAACAGCCTTGCAAGGGTTTGTTGCCTTGTGCTGTTTCCAACGGCTGCTCTTCCCTCCGCTGCCGCTCTCGTTCATCCTCAGCCATTATCCCCCGCCTGCTCCTCCTCCTCCTCCTCTCCCACGGCCGTGGAGGATACTCTTACATTTGGCCTTCTGGAGATCTCTGGGCCGGCTCCCCCGGTGGGTTCCTCCCTGGGTGGTTCCCCGCCCGGGTGTCCCGGAGCCGATGCCGGGGCTCGGGCCTGCTCCGGGGCTTGCTAAGCAATCCCGGCATCTCGATCCCGCTCCGCCGCCGCTCTCCGCGCCTCCCGCTCGCCAGGCTACGCCTCCGAAGTGGAAACCGGTTTGCGTGTCTAGGAACGGATGTCAGCCGGGACCCAGCTCGGAGGCTTGGAATGCAGGGAGGATTTTGCAGAGCTGAGCTCTCCTGCATTCCCAGCTCCTCGTTCTCCAAATCTGCTAAAAGCATCTTCAGCCTCAGTGAAGCGTGCGGAAGTGGCACAGCGGGGTAGAGCCAAGAGCGGGCCTGGCTGCCTTTGTCGGGAGAATAAGGGCTGCTGCGCTCGGCTCCGGGGCCGCCGCGGCCCTGAGGGCTAAAAATACACCCGTGCATCATACAAAATAGATGTGGGCATGGGTGAGGAGCAGTCCGTGTGTTCCTGGTCTTTGTTCACGTGGTGGCTGCTCACAACCCTGATGGTTTTCTCCAGAGTGGTCTTCAGAGCCTCGGGAGGGGGAGCAGTGCCTGGTTTGGGAGGCTGCGGATGGGCTCTGCAGGAGACTGAGACTCAGTCTCAGAGATGACTGACCCTGTGCTAAACTCACAGGAGATAACTTCCTGCGCTGGTATTTCTCAGGAAATAGAGTTTGGGGAGCTTCACCACAGTCTTAACTATTAGGAACCACAAATAAATCATTCGAACCAGGAAAAGGTGGTGAGCCCTGGTTTCCCTGGTGGGAAGCCAGCAGGAGCAGGTCACTGTCACTGCACTGTGACATCCCCTAGGCCGGCGGGATTTGAGGGGTTTGGCTGCCCACTGTGAGGGACCCGCTGCCAGAGCGGCCGCCGCTCACAGCTCATTTCGAGATGGAACCTCCAGGCAAGCGAGCTCAGGAAAGGGCAGAGCAGGAGCGCTGGCAGCCAGGGTCTGCTCAGTCCGATAGCGCAGGTCTGCACCGCTCTGCTGGCTTCCCAGGGGAGGAGATGAGCAGCAGGAGAACGAGAGCCGTGAATGCCAGAGGTCTGCTCTTGCATAACACCCCAGGAAGCTTCCAGCTGCGGTGGGAATGCCCGGATCACTGCCCAGAGATCCTTAAGTGTAATTGAAGGGAAGAAAGGGTAAGGGGCTGAGACATGCACGGAGCTTTAGTGAGTCTGGGGGATGCTACAAACCCACATCCCATGGGCTCCCGGCACTGTCTTGGGTTTCCCCAGTATTTGCAGTGAGGAACGGAAATCCCCGCTGCCGCTGCCGTCCTGCCAGGGGCTGACGTGAGCCTGGGTATCCCACCCAGTGTCCAGGTGGATGCACAGCGATGGAATCAGTATCCCGCATCCGGGCTGTCCAGGGGTCTTTGCTCCTCACCAGCCGCAGGTCCGCAGTGCCCGGTGCTGCTGAGGACAGGGAGGGATTGGGAGAAACCCCCGGGGCAGCCCGCTCCGTGCCGCTGCTGGAGGCTCCTTTTTGAGGGAGAAACAGACAAAACCCGGCTCTTTTCCTGGCGCAGCGGTGGGAGCGTGAGCGGAGCGGCCGCCAGGCACGGTGCGTTGCGGCGGGGGGGGGGACCCGAGGGTCCCAACCCCCCCTTCACGCTCGGGTCTCCCCANCGCAGCCGCGTGCGAGGCGGCCCGGTGAGCGCAGCCCGGAGAGCCCGACCCGCCGCCGGGCTGCCCCGGTCGCCGCTGCTCGGGAGATGCTTCTCGGCGAGCGGGGACCCGCGGCCGCCCTGCTCCGCCGCGGCGGGGACGTCTGAGCGCGTGAGTTACCGAGGGCGGCGGCACCGTCGCACCCCTGCTCGGCGGTACCGGGGAGAGGAGGCGGGGGGAAGAGGAGCTGGGGCGTAGAGAGCGGGGGCGGCGAAGTTCCGCCAGGGCGGCTCTGGGGAGGGATGTCCACCGAGGGCCGCACCGGGAGTCACCGCGGCAGCCCCGGGGCGGCGCTGCCGGAGCGCATCCCGGGGGAAGGCTGGCGGCTCTGGGCGGAGCGGGGGCGGCCGGGGTGGCAGCGTCCAACCCGGCACCAGGCGGTCCCCGCTGCGCTCCAGGACCGGGTTCCGTGGCGGCGGTGCCAGAGCCCGTGGGGGCTTGGTGGCTGCGCGGGCCTGGTCAAGGGGCAACGTGCGATGTGCGAGGGGCCCTTTTAAGTTTGTGTTAAGGATTCGTAATGCCCCTTAATTAGGGGCAGATGCTAACCGAAACCTGGAGCTGATTGTCATCACAGCCTCCAAGTGAAGGTGATTTGTAGGAAAAAGTTGGGTGAGGTGGAGTCTGGATAAAGGAGGAGAAAGAGCAGGTCCCGATTGGGTTGGGTGAGCTGTGGGGCACAGTCGGGCAAGTGAGGTGGCTTTCCCTGAGCTTTTCTTCTCCTGAATTTATTGCCTGTCTCCAGGAATTTCATTGCAAGCCAGGCTCCCTGTGCAGGTACGTGCAGGGTTTGTGTGTGGGGAGGGGCGGGTGGGTGGCGAAGGCCCTTTGAGGGTCGCCTGGGTTATGTGTGTGATGTAGGTAAATGCCCGGTGCTGTTACCCTTGTGGAAGTGCCCAGTGCCATTCCCAGCCGTTGTCTTGGTCCCCAGAGATGTGCGTGCCAGGAGCTGCACTGCACTCAGCACTCACAGCATTGCTTGCAGCATCACCTTCGAAGGCGTCAGGGCACATCTGAAGTAAACAGCCACAGCATGGGAGTCGGGGCAGGGGTGTGGGGCAGGCCCTGCACGGGCAGCGAGTGCCTGGAGCTGGGGGCACGCACCCATCCATTCAGGGCATTGGTAGCGCTCGTGTGTGAGGGTGGAGGGATGGGGGGAGCAGGGAATTCTCAGCTTCTCACTCCAGTGAGCGTGACATTAACAATCCCGGTTATTTTTGGCTGCTTTTGGTGAAGGTTTGGCACTCGCTCACTGCCTCCAGAGATGTCTGGCACTGGGACAGGGCAGCTCTGGCTGCTGTATTTTGTCCTGGGGTGCACAGAGAGAGGCATAAATCACTATCGGGGAGTGCCTTGTTCTTTTTCCCTTTTAATGTGCCTGTTGTTCTCTGGGATGTCCAGGGCTTGTGGTTGAGCTCTCAGTGTTTTGGGGGTGCGTGCTGCTGCCCAGTGGTGTTTGCAATCTGGTCATACCCAGAGACAGAGGCCTGGCCATGCTGGGTACAGTCCAGAGATGAAGGCACTCTGCTTCTGAAGCAGCTTCTTGTTTTCAGGCTAAAATGATTGAGGCATGATAAAGCCTCACAAAGTAAGAAATTAAGGCTGGTTTTCAGGATAACAGATGGAGAAAGAGCCTGGAGTTGATAATTTTCAGGGAGGGCTGATTGCAGTGGCTGGGGCTGGCGGGGCTGCCTGGACCTGGCTGTTGGTTGTAGCTCATTCCTGGCTCCAGGGTGAGGTATTGAGGCTCTGTTTTTTCACAGAAAACACTGAAGAATTTTTATTTCTCCCTCTTCTTTGGACTGATCTGTGTGATTGTTTGGCACTGCAGAAACCCTGGCACAAGGCACAAAACCGCACGGTCACAGAAGCATGTGAACCTCTGCCGGTTGCTTTTGGGGACAGAGGGGCTGGGAAGCCCCAGCCTGGCAGTGGCAGCTCTTGCTCCTCCCTGGCAGTTTGGGCACCGTGTGGGGACAGGCACTGCAGGACTGAGGCGCTGAAGGAGCGGTTGCTGACAGACGCCTCCCTGGGAGCCCACTCGGTGCAAGGCTGGTGTCTCTCGTGGGCACCCTGTGCTTGGTGACAGGGCTATGACAGTGCCTTTCCTGTCCTTTTCTGCTGCTCCTGAGCAGTCTGGGAGGTTTTAGGATGTTTTAGGATACCGACCCTTGCTCTCCATGATGCCTCCTTTGGAAAACCATCCCTTCCAGCCTTCCTCCCCAGACTTGGCCAATGGTGCGTGCTCACCTCTGTTACAGGGGCTGGGGTTTCTCTCCCAGTTGCATTGTTTCTCCATCTCCCGTCACTAGAACATGTCATCCTGAATTACTGGGATGACATCCCAGGCACTGGGATGGCTGGGCTGCCTGTGCTGGTGGCAGAGCCTGTCTCTCCAAGCAGCTGCTGCTGCTTTGCCACCCTGCCCTGCACAGCAGGATTCCTTTTTGCCACCCAGGATGGGACAGTTTAGTTCCTTTGCCACCATGGCTGAGGGGAATCTCCCCAGCTGGAGGGGAGTGTGTTAGAGGGGCTTGAGCCAGCTGGCTTCAGGCACTGAGGGGAGGTGAGGGTCCCCTCAGTGCCCTCTCCAGCAGCTTGGGTCAAATTGCTCGTTCGGTGCATAAAGGTTTTCAACTGTGCATTTCTTGAATTAGTTTGTCGGCACAGCTCTCAGCTGCTCAGCTGACGGTGGATAAATCCCTCTGAAGGTTATTGAGATAATAAAAGGCATGAGGGAAGTTCCATAATTTATTTGAGTTCTCTTTTAATTTACAGCCTTAGAGGGTGAGAGCTCAGTGGATAATGAGTCCTTATGGCAGATCTGCTCCTTTCCAAGGGCCACGGCAGAGAAAGGGGAGCTGGGGGAAGGTGTAGGGGGTTGTGCTGGAGGTGCTGCAGTTGTGCAGCTGCGGCTGAAGCTGTGCAGTGCTGGGAGCCTGGAGCTCCTTGGGCATCACCATGGAGCTGCTGCCAGCTGAGAGCTCTTCCATCGGGATGCTCCATCCCTGGCTGGGCTGGGATGCTCGGTGCTGCAGACAGCAGCTTCTCCTTCCACCCTCCTCTCACTGTACAGGCAGTGGCTGCTGCTGGTGCTGTTCCAGTGCTTTCTGCTGGAATTGTTTGAGGTATTTTGGGATGTATGTTCCTGCAAATTAATTGACAGGCTGGGATACCAGATGAGGGAGAAAAACTGTCTTCTCTGTCATTTCATTAGTTAGTGAGATTACCGTTGTTTTGAACCTCTAATAAACCAGTCTGAAGGCGGTTCTCCCCTTTGCTCCAGGCATCCTCATCTCTTCCCGACTAGAAAAGATTGAATTTCTAACAGGTAGAAACATGCACAGGAGCACGGGATCCCTTTTCCTGTTCCATTATCCACTGTTCCCTCCTCCTGCCACCCTTGTCACCTGGGAGGTTCAGGGGCTGAAAGAAGAGATCCTGAGTGGGAGGAAGGGGATCCCAGAGGGTTTCCTTGACGGGAAAAGCTGGTTTCTCCCAGTGTTTTGCTGTTGATTTTCCCAAAGGTGGAAAGAAGTACAAGGTCCCATGGGCCCTGTCAGATTGCCCACGTTTCCCCTCTGGGGTGCTTTTCTATTGGGGGGGGGGGGGGGGGGAAAGACCCTTTTGGAATCTGGGCTGGTGCTGGTGTGGGAGGTGTGAGATGCTGTGCCAGGGATGGGGATGAGGATGAGGACAGGGATTTTTAATCCCCAGCAGGTTCCCTTCTCTCCTGCCTGTGCCACAGTCCCTGCTGTGCCCCTCTGGTGCTCAGTGCTGTCCAGGCAGCAAGGGAGGGTAAAATGGAATTTACATATAGAAGAGGACCTGGACTAGTGGATTTTGAATGGAGCCACTGCTGCTCCCTCTGGGCAGTGGAATGGATTTGGGGGTTCCTGAAACTGGGAATCTGGGCAGTGACCTGGGAGCTGTAATCTGCCAAAGTTATCAGAGGGACCTGTGAGTGTGTCCTGAGAAACAGGGCAATTTAAGCTGAGGAATTCACTGCAGCTGGAATTTATGGAAGTGATAAAACAACTTTTGACAACAGGCTCAGCTCCCAGCAGCTCCTCTGCAGCAAGAGAGAATATTTTCCTCCTGTTGGATCGATAAACAATTAATTCTAAAGCAGGAGTTGGAGCAAAAGAGAGTGTTTTCCAGGCTTCTAAACTCTTAATCAAGCTCTGGGTGAAACACAGATGTGTGAATCCAAGACCTGCTGATAAAATCTTGACCTTGATAACGGGTTCCTCAGTTCCTGGGCCATGGATGATACTTCCTTGGCTGAATAAATCCTCTTGTAAATACAGGACTTCTTATTTATGCTTCCAACATGTTTAATGTATCTTTGCTTAATAATCTGCTTGAAAACTCTGACTTTCCCCCCACATTTTAATTGAATTCTAATTTCCATTCAGAACCAGCTTAAATTAAATGAGTTTAAAAATATAGTAAATAATACTTATAATTCACTTACTTGTACCATAAGCTGTGAAAATAGAGACTCAAATAGCCCTTTAAAGCTGCTCATGGTGCAGCCCTTTCCTTAGCAGAAAACCCAGCATCCTTTGGCTAAATGTGATGGTTTTGGGATTTGTTCCAAATTCCCAGCCGGGCTCAGGGAGCTCTTGGTGCTGTGTTCCTTGGGGCTCAGACTGTGTGAGGGCAGGAGGGGAGAGCTGGAGGTGATGGCACTACTGCTGCCGTGACTGATGGAAATGAGGGTTTCGGTGGAGCTTCCCCCATCTGTGCTGGGGTCCAGCCCTTGATGGTTGGGTGGGATCCATTACAGTCTGATTGTGAGCTGGGAGAGTCCATTCACTCTCCAGGGCTTCACTGGAGTTGTCCAAAAGTCTGTTTTGCAGGAAAAAGGGTTTAGGGACCTCTCAGAACCTGTGCTTTGGCTTGTGGGCAGTGATGGCATCTCTGCACTGTAGGGCTGTGAGCTGCTGGGGATGGACACTGCTTTGGCTTTTCTGGCCCTGGGCTGGTGATCCTCGAGGTCAGGGTGTCCCTGCCCTGGTGCCTGAGTCTGTCTCTGGCAGGATCAGGACTGCAGGGCTCCAGGTGCAGGTGTTCAGCATGCAGGGGTGGTGGATGATGCTGGAGAAAAATCCCCCTGCACTGAGGGGGCCGTGGGCAACCCAGGGCAGCTCCTGCAGCCACAGGGTCCAGGATGCAGCCCCAGCTGGGTGCAGGGGATGCTCCTGTGGGTGGTGCTGAGGTGGGAGGCAGTGTGCTGCCATGGCATGATGTGACAGCAGTGCTGGTGGGGCTCTCCCTGTGTCCCCTCTACAAGAACAGGGTTTGGGGTACAGCCACCAGAGCCCCCTGAGCTGTGAGCAGGCGGTGGCTGCCTGGGAAGGCTCTCAGCAGCAAATCCATCTGGGAAGGTGCTTCACGGACTATGCAAATCCCGGTGTGGAGAGAGGCCGAAATTGTTCCATGCATAGCTGTTTTTTTTTAAAAATAAAGCTCTCGCCAGTATATTGCAGGAGTAATTAGGAATCCTGAGCTGGCTGGATCTCGATCTTTATAGCAACACAGCTGATAAAGCATGATTCAGGGACCTCGTTAGCTTTTTTTAAAGAAGTTTTTATTTAACTTCCGTGGAGTTGCCATGGTTACCCCTGTGCATGGCTTCCCTGCCTCTCCTGCCTTGAGCGCAGCTGCCAGTGTTGAGAATTAAACATCTACATTTGGAGCAGCCGTGGCCTCCCCCCACTGCCGTTCTGGGGTTTGGAAGCCTTGTCCCTTTGCCCACCCTGGAAAAGGCTCCTTTTGATGTGGAAAAGCTCATGCTGGGTTGTCCAAGAGCTTTTTCTGGAGAAGGCTGGGACGGGGCTGCTCTGTTCACTGGTGACATGAAATGTGCCACAGTCACACTGGGATGCTCCCACTGTGTGACACAAAGCTGCTGTGGGGCATGGGAGGCACTGGGGCTGCTGGGAGGGGGCCAGTGCCCTGAGTCCCATCTCACTGTGGTTTGGCTAAAAGGGCCTCGCTGTCCGGGAGCCAGAGGAAGCAGGGCATTTAATGAGTCCCAAATGAGCTGCCCCTGATCCAGCACTGGGAGGTCATGGATGTGGGCACAGGGAGCCTGGGTTGGGTACGAGATCAGCCCATTTCTGTGACAACAGCTGTCATGTAAGATATTGACAGAGGTGGTTTGTGATAATGTGCCTTGAGCCAGGCAAACCCTGGGGGTTGGGGAACCAGGGAGGCAGCAGCCGTCCCCCAGCCCAGTTGTGGGTGCTGGGGGGATGCTGGAGCCTCCAGAAGGAACAGTGGACACTTGAGCAGTTGTTGGATGGCAAGGTGAAGCTGTGCTCTGTCCTGCCAGTGCAGGGCTGTGATCTCTGCTGGCAGGGGCACCGGGGCTGGCAGTGCCTGGTGCTGCTGCTGCGCCGCTTCCAGTCCCTGTGGCACCAGCCAGGTAACTGGGACCTTGTGCTGGGCCGGCGGTGGTGGCCATCTGTCCAGGCAGGGCTGGACTCTGTCCTCATTCTGTCAAAGTTTTGTCAAGCTTCCCCCCCTGCTCCTCTTGGCGTTTTCAGCAGTGGAGGGTGGGAGGGTGCGTGGGAAGTGAAGCCGCACCAGAAATAATCCTGCGTGTCCGGGATGCGAGCAGCGCTGTGGGGAGGCTCTGCTCCCCCTGCCTGCCAGCTCCTCACTGGGGTCAGAAACTCCCTAGACTGAGAGGAGCAGCTTTTATTTGTTTCTCTCCCCATCTTCCGCCTCCTCCCTTCCTTTATTTCTCTTTTCCCTTCTCCATTTTCCTTCCCTATGAAAGATTTTCACACAGTGTCAAGGCAATGTGACCTGGTTCTGTAATAAAGAGGAGGCTTATTAGAATTAAAGCCCAACAGTGTTAAAAAAGCAATCTTTGCAAGATTGAGGCCATGAGGGAATTGTAAATTCTCAGCAAAGACCTAATTTAAAGACTGGGATGAAAACACATGCACATGCATGCACCGGAGCCTGGCACTGTGAGGGCACATCTGGTTCAAGGAGAATTTTGGGGAGAATGAGGGCTTGGAACAGCGCTTGGGTCCTCATGGCTGTTCTTGGGATCCTCCTGCTGGTTGGGGCACGTTGGTGGCTGTGCTGGCTCCGTGAATACCGCTTGAGTTTGGATTGTTTTCCTTGTTCTCCGGGGATGCCCTCCCCGTAGCCGCCCCTCTCCTGCATCCCCGCTCAGCCCCTCCTGGCGCAGCCGCCCACCTGCCGCGCGGTGGGAGCGATGGCAGCCGGTGAGTCAGGCTGCCTGGGCTCCCCCCGGCTCAGCACTGCCCTATTCCAGCTGCTCACCACAAAAATTTCCCTCGGGGTGAGATGGATGCTGGGTCAATGCTAGAGCCGGGATGGGGTGTCCTTCCCTGGAGCGAGGTGTGCCTTTGGGGACCCCCTGCCCTGGTGCTGGCTGTGGGTGCTGTGTGCCGCGGGTGCCCTGCACACATAGGTAAAGGCTCACAGTGCCCCCGAGGGCAGATGATGCCATGGCGTCGGCCTCATCTTGCCCAGGCGCTTTTCCATCCTGCCTGTCCAGGGGACCTCTCGTCGGTGCCCGGGGAGCAGCCGAGTGGGCTGCGGTGCCGGGCAGAACGGCTGTGGTGGACAGCAGGTGAAGACACCCCACTCCCCTTCCTACCTCCTTCTCCTGTTTTTTATACCCCGGGTGCATCCCCGTGGCTGCAGGGAGCAAGCACAGGGCAACAGAGCTGTCGGAAGGCCAGGAGCCCCCCTGTCGGAGCGGCAGCGGTCCCCGCTGGTCCCCACGGTGGTCTGTTGTCATGATTTGCTGTTATCTGTGTAATTATAGAGCCGGCTCTCCTGGCGGGGCTCGGCGGCCGCGCTGGCTCCGAGTGCCGCGCACACCCGCGGTGCAGCAGAATGAGGAGATCGGAGTATCAAAGTGGGGGCTGGCACGTGTGTCTGTGTGTCCTGCGGCTCTCGGGCTGAGGCTGGGCTGCGGGAGCCCTCACTGCCCAGCCCAGGGGAGGGGCCGGCTGGTGGCCCCAGGGCTCCTGTTAAGTGATGCCCAAGGTCAGCGGAGGCTCTCGATGAAGTGGAGCCTGGTGCTCCAGAGCTGCCATCTCCACTGGTTTGTGTCCTGGGGCCTGTAGCTGAGGTTCCTTCACTGCCTGGCCTGCTGGATCCTTGGTGAGCTCTGCTTGGGCACCTGCAGAACCGGCAATGCCAGAGGGACAAACGTGTACCAGGATCCTGCCAACGGATGGGACATCTGTTTTCCCCCAGGTCCCACTCAGGTGTGGGGGGACAGACAGGGTGGGTCCCTGGGTGCCCCTGCTGTGCTGCTGGGGTGGATGGTAGTGGTTCAGCTGTCACCTTTGCTGTCAGTCCTGCTCCAGGGTAATTATAGCAAGCCGGAGCCTGTGCCTGGCCCTGTGCTCGCCACCTCCACCCATTGCACAGGGGTTCCTTCCTGAGGGGGTTGGAGCAGGTCCCTGCCCTGCTGCCTGTGGCCTAGAGGAGCAAGGCTGGCACTGCCACATATCTCTAGCGTGCCATTAATGTAATGTCTTGTCCAGGAGCTTTCCTGCAGGATAAATGGCCTTTCCATCCAGAGCCTGCGTGAATTACGCTGACGTTTTGCTCCTGAGTAGATGTGTGAAGGGGAGCTGGGTATTGGATTGGTGAGAAGCAAGAGAAGCAATCTCTGGGAGGCCATCAATTTGGATTAGGCTTTGTGGACTGGGATGGAGGGTAATCACCATCCTTCATTTCAGAGAGGTAAGAAACAAGTCAGCTTCTTTATGGATCATTATAGCTGCAGCAGGAATTGCTTCCACCTCGGCCATGGCACGGATCCCTGCCAGGCACAGGGGGTGGAGGAGGGTGTAAAGCCAAAGGAGGGAGCTAGCTGTGGCTTTGGAAGGATGAGCCAGACTCCAGCCTCGCTGGGTGCTGCTGCCAAGTTCCTTCCTGGATGAGATGGCCCTGCTAGGGGTGCTTATCCCTGCCTCCCTCTGCCCCTCCTTCCTGCAGCTGGAGTCGGTTGAGGCGAGGTGAGAGGTGGTCAGTGAGGGACCAAACACTCCCCACTCCCCAGGAAACTGGAGTCTGGAGGTGAGATCACATCCATTCTCCTTGTAGTGCCTCTGGTCTCCGCTGGGCTCCCACCAGCATCTTCTGCCGGTACAGATTCTTTGATGGGTGTTGGAGTTGCTTGTGGACCTCAGCATCATCCCCTGGCATGGCAGCGTGACAGGGACCAGCCACTGCCCGGCTCCATTGGCACTGCATCCCCCATCCCAGCTGTGGCACGGGGTGTGTTGGCACAGCATCCCGCAATCCCAGCCCCGGGGAGGTGGCCGGCTCCGTTGGTGCCGTGTCCCTGGTCCCAGCCTGCCGCGGCAGGAGTTGCAGCGCATTCCCGGCCCGCTGACAGCAGCGCTCCCAGGCATCCTCTGCCCGCCGCCCGCGCACGCCCACGCGCAGCGGCGATGAAAGGCACAGCCCGTAAACAGGGGAGAGGAGGAGGGGTGGGACGGGATGGAAATGGGGCAGCGGCCGAGGTGGGGGAGCAGGTGTGTGGAGCTGAACCAGCCGAGCCGAGCTGCTGGGGTCGGTGCTGTGCCGCCGGCTGCGATGGGAGCTGCTCGGGGCCAGAGGAGAGGAGAGAGCTGCTTTGGCCTCGCTGAGCGAAGGCCTCCCCTCCCTCCTTTTTTGTTTGCACTTTTCTTTTCTTCTTTCTTTTTTTTTTTTTCTTCATATCTGAGTACTTCGTTTTCCAGAAGCTGTCATTTTACATAAACCTCTCAGCGAGGTACATCCATTCCTACTGCCAAAATCTCCATATCAAACACTTGTAACACGGCACTGAACTGACAGCCCTGCCTGTACACGCTCCGTGCCTTTACAAAGGGATGCTGTGTCAGAGAAGGATGTAAATACATGCGTTGGAATGATACTCGGTGCACTCTCTCGCCAGCTCGTGCTGCCCTGCTCTCTTGCTGCCCAGTTAAAATTTATCTGAAGCCTTGGCACAGGCACCCACTGGCCCCTGGTGGCAGCATGGCACCCACAGCCCCCAGCAGCACTGGTGCTGGGGTGGGTGGCAGGGCTTGGGTGGGCAGCTGATGTTGTTTGTGCTGCTGCTGTGACGGGTGCAGGGCTGGGGTGTTTATGGGCTGAGCTGTGGGTTTGGGGGCAGGAGCCCCCCCCCGCAGCGATTCTTGCAGCCCCTTTGCATGGGAAGCCTTTGCTGGTGTGGAGTCTCGGAGGTGAGTTCTGGCCGTGGTGGGGTTCCTGCTGCCCAGGTGTCCCCAGGACGCTCCTTCCTGTCAGGCTGGGATGCTAATGGGGCATGGGGGGCTGGTGGGCTCCGGGGTAACCCACACACTCTGATGCAGCAGAAGTGGGGCTGCCTGGCCTGAAACTCTCTCTGTGCCTCAAATCCTGTTTCAATGGGAGTAGGGACAGAGCGTGTGAAGCAATCCAACTGCTTCCTTTTCAAACGAAATTATTTTCTTCTGGATGAAATTCAAATCCAACCCCAAATCCCTCTTTCTTTGCAAAGGAGAAGGAAGGAAGTGCAAAACATGCTCACCACCCCCCAAGTCTACCAGTCTTGCAGCTAATGAGCAGAACCATTCCTGCTCGTACTGGGATTCCCTCCCTCCTCGTCGTGAGGAGGTCGCTGTTGTCAGCGATGGTGCCATAGCTGTGTTTTGCCACAGTGGCTGTGAGCATCAGCTGTTCCCCAGGATGGGACTGGGTTATCTGGGCAGGCAGTGGAATGCTGGAGCAGGTCCCAGGGGAACCCTGAGAGCTCCTGTGGTCCCTTACACGCCCCTGGGGCCACCACAGTCCATGAGCACCTGGCCCTGCTGGGGTGCGCTGTACCGTAACGTGGCTGTCACTGGCAGGGCTGTACCTGTCACCTGTAACGCTGTTCTTGGTGGTTTCTGCTGCTCTTCCAGATAGGGATCTCAATGTGGGAAAGATGGAGACTTATTTTTTTTTAATGTGATACCATTAAAGTGGTTTCTAATTGAGTTCATTTTGGCAAGTTTGATGATAAATTTTTCAGCGCCTCAACTGGGAGAGACAGGTCTGTGCTCAGCTCTTCTGCTTCCCGCACCAGGGAAGCTCCAGGACTTGAGATGTTTCTGGGCTGAGCTGTTTCCATCCCGAGGAATCCTCTGAGATCTCTGGCCCCAGGTGAGGCAATGGTGGCACATGAGGGCGTGTGTTTTCTGTGTCCCCAAAGCTCCTGTCCCCCCAGCTCTGCTGCTGGAGGGTGTGGTGGTGCTCTGGGTCAGGTCTTTGGAGACCCCAGCCTGGCTGGAACTGCCAGCAGAGTGCATGGGGGCTGTGATGTGGTTGTGTTGCCCCAGCCGTGCATGGGAAGGGCACAATTGCAGCAAGATGTACCATGGTGCTCAGGCGAGGGGGTGGGAGGGTGGCTGAACCACCTCTGCTCTGCCTTGTGCTGCCACTCCTTCCAGCCAGGATGAATCAACCTTCCCAAGGACCTGTGAGCAATCTGCCACCACTGTGGCTTCGGGTCCCTGGGGAGTCACAGCCCTCTCTGGGCAGGGAGCCACAAGGTGAGGGCAGCAGCAGTTGCAGCTGCGATGGCATCTGCTGCTCTTGCTGGCAGAAGGCACAGACCTCAAGGTTTGTGTCCCCAAACTGCTCTTAGCAGAAAGGAGCTGGTGATGCTCCTGGCACCAACGTGCCGTTGGCAGCTGCTGGGGGCTGTACCATCCCTGAAGGGCTGCTGCACCCTCGGGGACCCACTGTGGGCTTGGGCAGTCCCCACAGCCGAGGGCTGGGGTTTCCTTTTCCCAGGACGGAGGGAACTACCCCGGCTGGGCCCCTGGCTCTGGCACACGGCTCACCTGGGGCCCCGTGGTTACCCTGAGGGGAAGTGAAGGTCCCTCCTGGCTCTTCCCCCCAAGGGCCATGCCGGCAGCAATTCGGGCAGGGCTGCCAGGACCTGCTCTTGGGTCTCTGCCCGTTCTCCTGCTGCCAGTGGCAGCTGCTGCTGCTGAGCCCAGCCGGGTGCAGCCCCCAGTGCCAGCTGCCTCCAACCTTCCCCCTTCCCTGCTTAGTCTGGAGGCTTTTCCCTTCCTCCCACTTGAGTGTGATCCTGCGGGAGTGCTGGCCTAGGAGGGCGCAGGACTGAGGATTCGGCTGGAGCTGGGTAGGGGCTCAGTTGGACTGTGGGCAATGGAGGGAAGCTGGGCTCTGCTGGCAAAGTTTCTGCCCCTGCTTCATGGGCAAAGGGATGTGTTGGTACGTGCTCATTAACTGCCTTCTCCTGATGTGCCATGGCGAGATAAAATATGAACAACTGCATTCTTTGACTTAAAATTTAATTAAAACTATATATCAAAAACCTGAGACCCCAGGCTTAATAAAACCTGATAAAATTATACTAATACACTTCAATTTCAATCCAAGGCTTCCTGGTGGAAGAGTATGAGAGGCTGAGCCTGTAACTACATTAGAAACACCTCCTATGCAATATTTATGGTGCTGTCCTGCTTGAGATGCATGGCCACCGAGGAAGGCTCTGACAGCGTGATGAAGAGGAGTTGTCAGCCTGGCTTAGGCGTAAATATGAGAGAGGGCGAGATCGTATGGGCTGTTCCTGGTTGGGGGAGAGTGACTTGGGCAGAGGATGAGCTCATCGGGGAGGGAAGGAGGGATGTCCCATATCCCCAAAATTTCAGTTTTGGGTGGAAATGCCCCAGACTTTGTCTGCAGAGGTGTTGGTGGCTGGGGCCGTCACCCCACACTGTTTGGAGGGGTCTGGGGCCATCAGCAGGGCTGGGTGTGTCACCGGCGGCTGCGGTGCCACCTCACCCTTGTAGTAAGTGTAGCAACAGGGCACGAAGGAAGGACACGGTTTCACCACAATTAAGAGAACAGCCGAGGCCCCCCAAAAAAGAGCCCATTTATTATGGATACGCAATTTATAGGGTTTGCAAAGTGAGAGAGGATTGGGAGATGAAATCCCACCTCTCAACCAGACTGGTGAAGTGCCCAGTCCATCAGTTTCCCTTCTCCAAGAAGGAATGGAAACAAAGCTGGTGTTTTCAGTACAATGCGTGAGAAAATCTGACTCGAGAATATAAACTTTTCAGAAGGCTTTCAAAAAACAGGGCGACATACCCTGGCGGGAAGCAGCTCAGGCAGACTGTTAATGTGCAGCATAAATCCTAGTGTAGACAGGGGAGGTCAGAGCAGGGAGGCAAGGAGCAGTAAAGCACTGCAGGCAGAGAGGCTCTGTCCTTAGAGGAGAACCCAGGGGCTCCTTCTTGAGCACAGGGAAAATAGGTGGTGATGTTACAGGGCTGGGTGCCTGTGGGAACACAGCAGGTTTTGGGGGCTGTGGTGCTCAGTCTGCAGTGATGCAGCTGGTGGGGCAGGGGCCTTTCTGCCACCTTCAGTGCCCTAGGTCCTGCCTGAACCCCTCTTAGACTGGTTCCATCTTGGAGGAGGTCACTGTGCAGCCTAGGCTGGGACAGGATGCTGAGCATGGCGTGCCAGAGTTCTGTGTTGTGGCCAGGGATGCAGCCCAGGGCTGAGGGACCCGGCGCTGCCCCAGTGATCTGTGCCCATCTCCCACATCTGCCCCCACTGTTCCCCACTCTGCTCTCCCTTCCAGGTGAGCAGGCATGAGTGCCCCTGGAGTGCTGATGTGTGCTGGTGCTTCTCCAAGGCTGTGGCAGCAATTCCAGCAGCCAGTGGCCTGGCATGACCCTGGGAGCTAGAAGAAGGGGGGTGAGGTGGGCACTCAGCGGGCAGGGAGCCCCTCTCTGGGCAGGAGGGGACCCGACAGGCAGCAGCATCAGCTCTGCCAGCCACCAGCTCCTTGTCCCCTTGCCCGCTCTCCAAATCCCTGGGGGACTGGAAGTAAGGGCAGAGCAAAAAGGAAAGGGGATGAGGTTTGTGAGCTGGTGCCCATCCATGCCAGCTCCCCACATCCCTTCCTGCACAGGCTTTGCCTGGGTTCGTCCCTTGCACTGCCCCTGTCCCAGCCCCGCGGGGCCAGTGCTGCTCCCTGCTCAGTGGAGCTGTATTTTCAGAGACTGTGGGGGATGTCGTGTGTGTAAAATTAGCGCTGCCTTGTTAGTGCTTCTCAGGCTAATTCGGAGTGAAATGCTTTAGCAGCGGTGGGCTGATTCTATCAGGAGAACAAGAACTAATTAAATTCACTCTGACCATCAAGCAGTAAATTATTTATACCCAGACAGATGCAATCTAATCTGTAGCATCCAGCCCCACTGAACCTGCAGCCTCCTTGGTTCAGGGTGAGGAGCAGATTAGGCAACAGGGGGAGCTGGGAAGGGCAGAGCAAGGGTTGCCTGAGAAGGCAGATATTTTTTCCCTTCTGGTGCCAGTGCTGCAGCAGGACCCCTCCACTGGCACTGTGCCCTCTGGGCAGCCTGGGGAGCTCTGGAGCACAGGGGCCTTTGGGGCTGGCAGGTGAACAGAGATGGGGTGTCCTCCAGCAGCTGCCCAGGCTCCTCCATCCCAGGGAGCTGGCTCAGACGGCCACTGTTGGCTGGGGAGGTGGTTTGCCAACTCCAGCAGGGAGATGTGGGAGTCCTCCTCCTCCTCCTCACAGGAGGAAGGCCAAGCACAGTCAGAGGTCCTCACCTCTGATTTTACACCACCATGCCATGGTCCCTGTGCTGCCATGCGATCTCCATCATCCCCCTCCCTGTGCCTCCCCAGGCCCAGTGCTCATAGCCAGCTCAGCTCAGGGCAGGTATGAACCATTAGCATCTTGGCAGGGGTTTATTTTTTGGTGATCTGACCCGGTGCTCGATTATATCATTCCTGCCGCACAGTGGAACTGCAGCTTTCTCTGCCTTCGAGCCGCAGTTCACTCTAATTGCGATTGAGCTGAGATCTCTCTTCTCTCCAAAGCAAAGGGAAGAGTGAAAAATCATTTGCTGATCCTCTGGGGGTTGTAAAGGATTCCGGCAGCCTGGGAAACAGCTCTGCTTGGGGCTGGGAAAATGGTGTGGCAGAAATGATCTGGTTGTTATGTGTGTTAGAGGGACAGAAAGAAGGAATTCCAGAGCAGCCTAAACAGAGCATCACAGTCCTTGCTCCCTTGGGAATGGAGATTTGTATTCTGTCCTCGGGCAGGCATGGTGTTGGGAGAGCTGGTTTGACTGGGAAGAGCTTGTCTCAGTTCAGGGCAAGAGCCTCTGGAAACATGTCAAGGTCACTGTTTTTGGTGTCCATGGGGCCAGGCAGGATGGGCAGTGCTGGGCTCGGGTGTTCTCCAGCTGCATCCAGGAGCACCTCTGGTGGGATGCCCGGGAGCTGCCCCACAGAGAGAGGGATGGATCCGTGGTGCAGGGTTTGGGATCTTGCTGTATGTAAAAAGGTGTTTAAGGATAAATCGGCTGTAACCAGCCTGTGCCCATGGGGGCTGAGCTCCTCCGGGCTGGAGCAGAGCTTGTGCTGCCCCGTAATTCCTCCCCGGAGGAGGCAATGCAGACAGGCTCCAGGGCTCTTGGTGGATTTGCATGGAACACGCAGGTGCTTGGAACCAATCCTTTCCACAATGCATTTGTTTTTCCATAATGCTGGAGGTGCAGGCTCCGCTGTCAGACGTGGCAGAGCTCTGGCAGCAGCGCAGGGGAGCCGGCAGCGTGCTCAGCTCAGCCCTGCTCCAGCTGTGCCACGGTTTGGGGACGGGTGAGCCCAGCCGGCGTTTGCATTTGCACCGGTGATTAATCTCTGTAACAGGGGAGGGAACTCCTGTTCTGAATCAGGCTCATAATTCCTGGCACACATATTTCCAGAGCCCCGCTGAACTATTAATCCACCCAGCTCCCTGGGGTAGGGAGGATGGAGGGGGAAATGTCACCTTGTGGCAGGAGAGCTGTGATAGGCAGCCAAGCCAGCAGCTCTGTCTTGGAGATGGCTCCTGGTCTCCAGATCCCACCGATGGACCATGTGGCCTCGCGATTGATTTAAAAAGGAGAGAAAAAAAGAGAAAGGCAACTGCTTCACTCAGGCTTTGCTGATGCTGAGAGGACAGATTTGCCTGCTGGCAGCTCTGCCATTAACTGGATGAGCTATTCAAGTGTGGGTTATGGATTTGGGATCAGCCTGACTGTGCTGGAGAAGGCACACGGTGCTGAGCCCAGATGGATGTGTGGCCCAGGATGGGGCCCAGGGGGAGGACTGACATGCTCTTTTCAGGAACAGCAGAAGGTGGGGTGGGGGAGCCCTCCCTGGGAGCAGATAACCTTGGAAGGGTGAGAAGCTCCTCCAAACTCTGTCCAGGTCCTTCCTGGCTGCATGAGGGAGATTCCTGGGTGGGGGGAACACGTGCTGCAGCCCCCAGCAGCAGAAGGGCGAGAAGTGGAGCAGGGGAAGGGAGATGGGAATTGGGTAACAGGAGTTTCCTGCCACTGGGAGGAAGGGAGGAATTGGGAATTTCCCAGCAGCACTGGAGAGGAGCCATGCTATCAGAGTCTGGGAACGACTTCCAGGCTCCAAATATCCCTTTCCAGGCCCAAAGCTGCCACAACAATCTTCCCTGCTCCTGCAGGCAGTTGGCATTCGCGACCCTGGCATCCCTGGGCTGCTGTGGCAGTGTGAGAGTAAGCTGGACCCAACAGCTGCCCGTGAAGAGAGGGACTGGGATTTTGGTTTTGGCTCACAAGGATCACTTGGACATTGAGCCCCAGAAGCTGAAGCAGTCAGAAGTTGCTCCCAACTGCTTTATTTGGGTGGGATACAAGTGCTCACAGCCTGGGATGTGCCCACAGTCCCAGCACTGCCATCTCCTTCCTCCTGGGTGGATCTGGCCCAGCAGTGCCAGTGCAGTGCAGGAAACACTTTTATTTTTATTTTCCATTTTTGCCACAGTTCTGCAGCCCCTCTGTCGCACTCCTTGTTAAGCTGTTAAATCACTCCATTTATTTAGCATGAGCATTGCTGAGAGCTCATTTTTATCCTGGTGAAAACCAGACTTGCTCATGGGCACATAATGAAACTGTATAAATATACCCTTAGCTGGGAATCTAATTTATTTTTCCTGTTCATTATGAGGTAGAAGGCCATCATGAGATGTAGACCTTTTTTTCTCCCAGTGCTGGAATTGAAGGGCTGGTGCGGGCACTTTTTATACTGATTATTTTGTCCTGATTCAATTTGAAGCTGGTTAGAGCTCAAATACTGAAGCATAATTGACAGAGATCAGTGTGGGTTGCCATGCGAATGTCCTGGCTGTGGCTCTGTGGCAGTGCCGGATGGAACCCACGGCCGGGCACTGTGTGTCCGAGAAGGGTGTGGGAGTGGAGATTCCCCGGAGCTGGGATCCAAGGGAGCAGTGGTGGCCCAGCCCCGGGGCAGCAGGAAATGAGTCCGTCCCTTTGTCCATCAGCGGGATTGATTTTCGACGGTATTGATACTGCTATAAAGTCCTGTTTATGGAGCTATAATTAAGCGGGGCCGTTTAGCCGGCAGTGTTAAGTGCTGAGCAGATTTATGGCACGGCTCAGCCTTCGGCAGGGTTATATTTCAGCACGAAGCACACCAGGTTTTTATGTGTTCTGCGATTGTGTTCGTGTGACAGTGATTAGTATAATGGGGGCTTCCGGGGTCGTGTTGCCAAGCTGAGGAAACAGCAATTACGGGGCCGCTGCGGTATCAACTTAATTGCATCCATTTGCAAGCGACGTGGGCCCGGGTGCACGGGAGCAGCTGGCGGGGTGAGCCCTGGCCCCCACACCCACCGGCCCTGGCCAGCCCGCGGCACCCAGGGGTGGGGTCTGCTGGGGCTTGGAGGATCTGTCACCGGGCAGAGCAAAGGGCATCTCCCGTCCAGGCACTGGGACACGCCCAGCTGAACCTAAACCAGCGCTGCTGGTTCAGGGTCCCTGGTGCTGGGGCATGGCTTAGGAGAGCCAGTGGGAATGTGCTTCTCCAGGAGCTGGTGGTGCTTCAGTGGCAGCATCCAGGGCTGTGTGATCACCCTGTGTTTCAGCCTCAGTCCATCGTCTGTCAGCCACGGGCAAGCAGCAGTGTGGCCACACGGGTCCAGCACCCTGGGTGCTCCCCATGACTTGTCCCCACGTCTGGGGGATGGGCAGGCCAGGCTCTGCAGCAGAGGGGAGCAGGGGACAAAGTGACCCAAGGGCAAAAGGGCCAGCGGTGGATTTGCAGCAGTGCAATTAGAGCTCACCTTGATGTGCGTTTGGCAGCCTTTCCTTTGAACTCTCTCCCCTGATGGCTTTCCTGAGATCTGGAGATTTAACAGCTCAGCCCTTCACCATCCTGATAAGGCACAGGGAGGTTCTGCAGAGCAGTTACAGATACCCAGGGAAGGCTGGAAGTGAGCTTCTTCTGAGCATCCGGAATTCCTGTGCTCTCCCTTGGGCAGGCCCCCTCCTTTGGCAGGACCTGGGGATGTTGGGGCTGGCACAGGCAGGGCCTGTAGGTACCAGAGCTGGCCAGCACCCTGTGCAATTGTGCCACCAGCACCGTGCCATGAGCACCCTGCAGCGGCTGGGGAGAGGCAGCTCCGTGGGAGCTGGGCAGGGCACGGATGTGTGTCCTGCTGTGGATGTGCGTCCTGCTGTGCAACACCGGTCCCTGGAGGCAGTGGAGCATCACGTGGGGCTCAAGGATGCACTGCCACAAGTGCATCAAGGATCACAAGGTCTTTCCCAGGTGGAACCAGGGCTGAGAGGGCATCTTCCTTGCTCTTGCCTTTGCTGTGTGCACTTTCCCAAGTCGCGGCAGGAATTAAATGGGGTTTTGCCGACTAAGAGGTGTTAAACGGCTCTAAATACTCTTCACACTGCAATATCTCCACCATAGCGTTTAATCGAGTGCCACAGAAATGCCTATAAATAAATGTAATGCGCCTGTGCCAGTTCCCTCCCACGGCATCTCAGAGCTCGCAAGAAAGTCAGCAAGTGGTTTGTGCTTGGGCTGCAGCTCCTGCCCTCCCCTCCCATTCCTGTCCTCCTCTCCCCTTTCTGCCCCTGACCTTCCTCCCCTGTCCCTACCCTTTTATTTTTTCCCTTTTTTCCCCCATCTGAGGGTGAGGGGATCCAGCCCTGGGGCCTGGGGACATTGAACCTCTCTCCATCCCGCTGGAATGCAGCTGCAGGAGTGAGGGTGGGAGGTCTGGAAGCAGCATCCCAGCCCGGGGCCGCGGGGCCCATGGAGACAGGACTAGGAAGCTCCTTGCAGTTGTCCCCCCATTGTTGCTGGGGGCCACATCCTGCAGCGCTGGGCTCGGGCTGGGCACTGCACCCGTGGGCACCGCGGGATCAGCCTGTACAGCCAGGAGCAAACGCACGTGTACAGAATGAGGAGCAGGAAGGGTACGGAGCGTTTCAAGGTTCTTTATGCTGCTCTTGCATCTGTATGAGTCCAGACTCCGTTGTGGTTGGAGATCCACATACACCAAACCAGATGGATTTCCCACCAGGCTGCCTTAAATCTCCAGCATCTCAGCCCTTGAGCCCAAGCAGACAAAATGTGTGTGAGGGGTTTTAGCTGTTGCAAAAGGCACTTTATCCGTTGCTTTGGGGCTGCTGCTGCACGGCCGTGCCTCCTGAGAAACACTGCGAAATTCCCTCCACGTTCCTTTCTTAAGGATCTTAAGGAAAGGGAGGAGCGGACAGCGGGCACTCCTTGGCAGTTTTGGTGCTCCTTGGCTGTGCCAGGAGCTCCTTGGCGTCCCTGTGACCGCAGGGCAGGGGACAGAGCTGGCTGCGTGTACAGGGCTGTCCCTTCTGGCGCTCCCTGACTAGGCTGCTCTGTGTCCCGAGGCGGGCGTTGGTGGGGCTGTGAGGTGCCTGAGGCACCCCTGTGCCGGCACCCTCTCTCCGAGGGAGCCCTGGGGCCTCGCTGAGGATCCTCAGCCAAACGAGATCCCTAAATAGGCTTCTCAGCCTGTCCTTGACTACCTCTTCAGTGCTGATGAGCCACTCTATTGTTACTATTTAAAATCCTAATTGCTTCAATCAGCTCGCCTTTAGCCACGGCAGCCAGGGAGTGAGTCCAGGGGCTGAGAGCGCTCCTGCTCGCCTTCCGCCCTCGCCCTCCGGCACAGCTGCCGCCGGACTCCGCAGGTGCCCGGTGTCCCTGAGGGCACCCAGCACCCTGTGGCTCTGCACTGGCACTTGCTGGTGGCACAGCCGGTGGGACAGCGGTGAGAAAGTGGTGGGGCGACTGCAGAGCTGAGCAGAAGTCCCCTGGGCAGGGGGAGGACAAGAACTTTAATGGATGAGGAGAAGAGGAGCTGCTGTTACCATGGGCTGGCAGATGCCAGCACTTTAATGAGCTGGGAATTCCCTGCGCTCGCCTTTATCATCATGAATTCTCTTCCAGGGTAAAAGCAGCTTCCTCCCTGCATTTCAGTGCCCGCCAGCCCACTCCTGCCTCCCCGGCTCCTCCAAGCACAGCCTCGGGGTGTTCCTCCATCCTGAACAGGTGGAGGGCGCGGGGGCGTGGGGCAGAACTCTCCTGGGGCTGCACTCTCAGCCAGCCTCGCTAGGATGGTGGGAGATGCCGGATTAAAATAGCGCGGCGCTTCCCTGGTGAGGGAGCCTTGCGGCAAAGACACCCACGCGGCTGCGCTGAGGAGGACGAGGAGGTTGCTGCTGATCGGCGCCTGACATCGGCTGCGCTGGGCAGGGGCAGGAGATGCAAAGCCCCAAATCTGGCTGTCATGGCCCCTCTCTGGTTCCCCTCGCAGCTGTGTGGCACAAGGGGATCCCCAGGGCTGGTTCCCTTCCTCAGCACGAGGCTTTGCACTGGCAGAAACCTCGGCTAAGTCGGACGGACCTGGCACAGGAGGGGCAGGGATGCCGGGGTGCTGAGCACTGGCAGGGACCGCAGGCCGGGAGGAAATGAGCAGGAAGCTGCCCGCTGTGGCCGCTGGTGTCCAGCTCCCCGCCTGGGCTGGCAGGCTGTCCAGTCCATCTCATCCGCTCCTGCCAAGCCTGGCAGCGGGGAAGGCACTTGCCAGGGGCCGGTGCTGGCATGCCGGGTGTGAGTGCCAGCTCTAAGGGACCGGCTGCCCCTTGCCTTCTGTTGTGCTGTAACTTGGCTTCTCCAGGGCACCACGTCCCACCTGCAGCCCCTCTGCCTGTGCCAAGTGAGCCCTGGTCCTCATCCTGCTGGGTGCATGGCTGCTCCACCTCCTGCCACCCACTTCCCCCTTATGCTGGGTTTGGGGCAGAGTGGTGTCCCCACACCTGGGACCACCTCTCCGTCGGGGCTCAGGGCCCCCCACACCCATCCCTGTGCCACGGCAGCCTGCACACCACTGGCATTCCAGTGATGGATGGGTGTCATGCAGCAGTGGCCTCGGGCCTATGTTGTCCCAGAATATTCCTGGATGAGCAGAAAACCTCATACAGGGGATTGTTCAACTTGCAGCAGCCTTCCTGGGGAGTGAGGACATCTCTGCATTTATTCAAGACATCTCTTTTCAATTAAATCCCTGCATGGGCTAAACAAGCAGGCTGCTGGGATCAGAGGGGGGTTTTTCCACACTTTTTTTCCCCCAAATCGTTTAAATGATGCAGTGGAGGGAGTGTGATGTGTTTGCCTTCCGCACGCCTGGTGGGGAGGAGAAACTACCTTTAAATTCCCATAAAGATATTTCCCTGTCCTAATGTGGGACTGGGGGAATTCGTCAGTGGTAGCCATGGGGTGATGGCACCGGGTAGCTGCAGTGGCCACGGGTGAGTGCAGAGATGTGGGATTATTGGGGTGGGGTTTCCCTCCTGGTGCTGTGTGGCCAATTACCAACTTGCTGCAGCCTCGGTCCTGGGGTGCAGCATCCACCGGCACCAGAGGGTCTGGAGGGCCCAGCCCAGCCCCTGCCCAGCCCCGTGCCGGGGCTGCAGCCCTGGTGTCTCCCCACTCCGCCTCGGGCTCCTCAGGGATTGATAGTGTCGTTAAAGCATCAAGCTGACCCAGGGCCGGCCCTGCTGCCGACTGGGATTTATGGTAGAATCTGCCTTGGTGAAGTTTTTATTACCTCTGTTAAAGAGCCAAGCATGTGCCAGGGGGCTGAGCAGGGAGGGTCTGCTCTGCTGGTCATTACTGGTGATGGGGTCACCCTGCTGGGCACCCTCAGATGGGGCAGTGCCACGAAGGATGTGGTGGGATGCTGCAGCTGCCTGAGGCTCAGTGGGAGCCCTGGCCTCGCAGGGTCAGCCCTCCCTGCAGCAGCACGTGGGACATCGGACGGGGTTTTTGGGTGTGCAGCACTGTTCAGCCGTGCACAGCCCTGGGGCCAGGCTGTGCCCCTTGGAGCCACCCAGGTCTGACCTCTGCCCACCCCGTGGTCTGACGTCCTCCCACTCCCTGTGCCATGGATACATCAGTTAACAAATCGATCCCTTTGCCACCAGCCCAGTCTCTTTTTTCCTTTTAAATGGTGTCACTCTGCTATTTCCTGGCCTCTCTAATAGATTTTTATATAATCACTACAGTGCACTTTTAAAGAGCGATAGATCACGTTTATTGCTTTTCCCCGTGATTAATTTCCCATAATAGTCCTCTGTAACACCAAGGCAAAGAGAGGAGAGCAAAGAAAACCCCCACATTATCCAGTTTGTGCTCCGAGTATAAATGAATTAGATTTAATTTTTGTTTAATTGTTTCCATAGCTCAGCCTTTGCTGGCTTTGCAGGATAATTTATTTTGCAGTCTTGGGGAAAAGAAGGAAAGAAAGTCCCTGTGCTGCGCTTTGCCCGCAGCAGCTGTTAATTACAGCTGATTGCCTTTCCTGCCTGATGAAGCCATGGATTGGAGGGTCCTGTCACACCCCAGGGCCGTGGCTGGTGGGCAGAGAAGAGCCAAGCTGGGCATGTGGGATGTTCCCATGTGTCTTCACATCCAAGGAGTGTGAGGTCTGAGTGGTGTGTTCCTCTCCCTGCAAGGGACCCTGACTTCTGGGAATTGTATCCCGTATCCCCTGCATGGCGTGTGGACAGCAGGGAGAGGAGGCTCTGGGAATCACTTCTCGGCATCCAGCATCCTCCACTCTGCCAGCCCATGGCCAGCAAAACCAGGTCTGTCCTGTCCCAGCAGAGCATGGGATGAGCAGTGGGACAGAGCCACCGCGTGCTCCTCCCGCTTGCCCATTAATCCCTGACTGCGGGGGCACCGGGCCCTGCTTAGAATGCGCCGGCAGTGCCGAGGTGAGAGCAGGAGCTCGAGAGAGCTGCAGCTAATCTGCTCCCTCAGAGACGGGCTACCTTCGGCCTGTTAATCAGTTGCAGTAATTACAATCCCAACTTTACATGTGGAATGTTAATTAAAGGACAGGACACGGGGATCTGCAGCCTGGCAGTGAGTGATGTGCCTTGTGCTGAGGGGTTGGGGGCGCTGAGGGTCCTGGAGCACCCCCAGCACCTCCAGTTCATCTACTGCTCCATTCACTGAGCATGGAGGTGGGGACAAGGGCTGGGGCCATGCCAGGCAGGGGACAGGCAGGATGAGGTTGCTGGCACTTGGCACTGCCTCTGCTTTGCAGTTCTGTGACAGCTGCTACTTGGCTCTAAAATTGCTTTGCTGATATGGATGGATGGATGGATGGATGGATGGATGGATGGATGGATGGATGGATGGATGGACGGACGGACGGATGGATGGACGGATGGATGGATGGATTTTTTGGGAAACAGGATAATGCAGCTGGATAATGCAGCTCCACTGCTCTCCCTGCTTCCTGCCTTGGCCCTGATTTCCCCATAACCTCCCTGGTGCCTGAGCCTCTCCTTCTCTGGGTTGAGCACCCACCTCCCTGCCTCCCAGTGTCTGTGTCTTGTGCTTCAGCCTCCAAGCATCACCGTGGACTTCTGCAGGATTCACTGCTGTATATTAGTCCCATCTGCACTGGGGACCCCAAAGCTGGACATGGGATCCAGACATGGCCTCGTGGGGGGCAATGACAGGGCTGGCCGAGGTCACACTGCTGGCCTGTCCCTTGGTTCCATGAGTGTGTTCCTGCCTGTCCACCCATGGGCAGCTCAGCTCTGGGAATGGGGCTTGGCAATTCACTTCCTGAATTTCACGGGGTACCCCTGGGCAGCAGCTCCACTGCCTGTCATACCCATCCTCCTCACTGGGGAGGAGACCCTCGCAGGTCTTGCCCTGGCTCATGCCCTCGCAGGGTGCCAGTGCCTGTGCCAGGAGCTGGTAGGTGCTGCATGGGGCAGCAGGAGCCTGGGGTGCTGTGTAGATCCTGCAGGCAGAGCCCCAATTCCTGCTGAGTCCCTGCCTGGTCTCTGCCTGGTCCCTCTCCTGTCCCTGCCTCTGCATAGCCCTGTGCCATGAGCACATCGTCTGACTGACACTGAGCTGCACTTGTCCCTTCCCTGTCCCCAAGGATTAGCCTGCGGCCCCTCTGGGTGCTGCATTGTTGCCCTTGGCTGCACTGGGGAGCCCTAGGGGGCGGGGGCTGCCAAGAGAACCCTGTGGGTCCTTGGAAGGGCTGAGAGCCTGGGTGCAAGACAAGCGCAGATCCCAGCTGAGCCCCCACTGAGCTGGAGGTGGTGGGTTCTCCTCACCCATCCCTGCAGATGGTGCAGGTGTTTTTTGGAGGAGGGATGGTGGGGAGAACCTGTCAGCTGATGGAGGTGGGGACCTGCCCTAGGGTGGCCGAGGGAGTCATTAAAACCCCGGTCAGCAGCGGGGAGCAGCACTGAGCAATCTGCTGGGGCATCAGTGCCCTGGATTTTTGCTGTGAGCATCTGAAGGAGAGCAGGGAAGAGGCGTGAGCTGAGAGTAATGACACAGAAGGGAAGGAGAGGAAGAGGTCCTGGAGGAGGAGGAGGTGGGGGAGGCTGGATCAGTGCCGCAGGCAGTGCAGGGTGCTCCAGCAGTGATTCTCTGCTGTCCCAGCACCTGCCTGGTCTCCGCTCCCTGGACAGAGTGTGGTGTTCCGATGTGAGTCCTGCTGGCCCCAGGTGCCCTGTCCCTTGGCCACCCCCTCCCTACAGTCCCTGGGGCTGCCAGGCTCCTTTCTTGTGTTGCTCTTGGTTTCCCAACAGAGAGCTGGAGTTCTCAGGTCATTCAGATCCTGCTGTCACTTTCCCATGGGGCCTTAACCAGGTTCACTAAAGCTCCTCTGTCTCTTTGGCTGTGCTGGGAGGTCCCGCTGGTGCCAGTCTTTAGATGATCTGGCTTCTTGAAATAAGGAATGCTCTTCCTGGCATGCACACTTGGGAGTTCTGGACCATAGAAGGACAGAAGCACCACATTTGTCTTTCCAGTTCATCCAACCTCCTTTGCATTTCAAATAGTTGCTCCAGGGAGCTGCTTGGAGCAGCAGCTCCTTGTGGGGAGACCTGGAAAATCCCAGTCTGGATCCACTGCTGTCCCCCTAAACTATGTGAATCTGCTGTTGTCTCTGGTTGATCCCCCAGGCCCTTTCCTCACATGTTGGAGCTCCTTGGATCTGCTCTGTGGTCTTTCTCTCTCCTCCTTGGTCCTCAGGTACTGTTTGCAGCCACATTTTGGGTCACACAGGAGGTGGCTCTGGAGGCTGGAGCACTGGTCCCAGAGCTTCTGCCAACACAGATCCCACCTTGGGATCTTCATCCATCCTTCTGTGCTAGAAAGTGCTGGCATTCCTCCATGCAGCAACTTCCTCCTGGCAACGCCCCAGCTGGATCACCGTGAGAGACACACTGAGGCTCTGTCTGTGTTTCCCCCATGTGCTCCCTGACTGGTGGCAGGGTCCCTCCTGTGGGAGGTGAAGCCTCCTGCCACCTCCCTTGGTGTCCATCCCCTGTGGGGACAGGCCGCTCGTGGGGATCCTGTGGATGCACCTCCTCTGGCTGGGGATGGAGCTGGGAGCCTGCAGCAGCTCAGGAGGGACTAGCCAGTGGGATGTACCCAGCTCTCAGCTCTGGCAAAAGGGACTGGCACACGGCAGGCTCCCCTCCCCTCCCTGGGTGCTGTGGGCATGGCGTGGCTCTCCCAGTGGGGGGCTGGTGGGCAGTGTGGGAGCCGATGGCTCCAGTGGTACACGGTGGAGCACAGCCCCATGTTCCGGGCAGCCTCTTCCTGCAGCAGAACCAGATGCTTCCCCTGCAGTTTGAGTTTTCCCGTCTCATTCATTTTAGAGATCAATTTAAGTGTTTCTCCTCCCTCTCTCCCAACCAACCTCCCTCCCTCCCTCTCTTTACCCTATTCTATACAGCTGCACATGAATTTTAGGGTCATGCTTGTTTACATCAGTTATGTTTACATTAATGGGTGTTTGTTTTAGGAAAAACAGCATAAATCCCATAAAAACAAATGCTCTTTGTGTCCCACAACTGGTCCTGCAGCCTCACTAGGGTGGGGACTCCCCGGGCAGCCCATCTTGCACCCCACAGCAGGTCTGCCTAGAGGGCTCTGCCGTGGGGATGCAGCATCTTTTGGGTACTGCTGCAAAGTGACCTCCAGTGCTTATGAGGTGGTTGGGTGGGTTTCCCACACGCCCATGGGTCCCATGCTGGATGGTGGCAGCCAGGTCAGCTGCATATGTTTGCCAGGGATAATCCCCCATCCTGGTGTAGAGATGCTGCTAAACTGCCTTTGATGGGGCAGGCACTGGGTTCGTTCTTTCATCAGCAGGTCGGAGGAGGGAGAGTGTTAAGAAGAAGAAAGAGAAAGGGGAGGAGGAACGATAATTATTTTTTCCAGTGGCTCAGAGCTGCTGGATGCCTTTAAAGTTGCCTTTGTGTTCCCGTGGGTCAGGCCAGGCAGAGTCTGGCCCGGAGCCGTGAGGCGCAGCCGCCTTTGTCGGTGGGGCCGTGGTCTCGGTTATTAACCAGGATACAGAGACCCAGAACCTCAGATCTTCTGTGCAGCTGGTGGGAGGAATGTACAGGGCTGCCTTATCACGCTCATTTAACTGGTTAATACATCTTCAGAGCAAATAATGAGGACTGGGGGTGAACTGCTTAACCAATCTCATTATTATTGTGCATTTAGCAGCTTGGAGAAAGATAATACCTTTCAGATTTGACCCAATTTTAGTTTTTGTTGTCATAACCATGGAAAATCGACCTTCAGAGACCCTCAGCAGTGAGCCTGAATAGGAAGTGATTTACAGCAAAAGTGCCGCGTGGAATGTTTAATGCATTTATGCAGGAAAACAAACTGCGACCAGCTCCTGGCATCCCTTCACAGCGAGGGCTGCTCCAGCTACTGGCACTCCTGTCCCTGCTGCAGGGGCTGCTGGCACTGCTCTGGCTGTGGGCACACCCTCCATGTCGGATGAGGCTTGTGCTGGCACAGCTGTCATGGGGCTGTGCTCACCTGCACAGTGCTGTGTTCCCCCACTGTGCCATGGGGTGCTCCCCAGGTGAGCCAGAGTGGGGCTGGCTGGGCACCACTGTGGCCAGGGCCAGAGCTGCTCACTGCGGTGGTGAGGGATCCCATGGTCAGTATTGGACCCCGTGGTCAGTGTGCACCCCACAATCCCCGTGCACCCCTGAGCACCTCTTGGCCCAGGTGTGCACAGCCTGGCCAATCGTGCCAGGGCCTGTCCTTGGCCAGACTCTCTCACCACCGCCAGCCTGTGGCTTTTCTGCTGGTGCCCTCTGTCACCCGGTTTGTGCTGTGAGAGCAGTGACAGCCCTGACACCACGGTGACAGCCCTGACGCCGCACCGGCAGCGTTCCCACGGATGAGATGTCACCGGCACCCAGTGGGGGTGGTTCCCATCGCTTTGGTTTTGTCTGTTGCAGGCAGAGACTTTCCCAGCTCCAGCAGTGGGGATGCGTGGGACCTTCCTCTTGCTCGTACAGGGAGGAGGGTGGCAGGGAGGTGACAAGCCTTCCTCCCCTTTCCCTGAGGCAGCTGCAAGCTTGGCTCTGCCACCCAAGCCTGTCTCTGTGCTGCTGCTGTGGCGTGTGGGTGGTCCCTGTGGCACGGGATGCAGCTGACAGCAGTGCCTAAGGCTGGGGAAGTGCTGGGAGTGCCTGATGTCCATGGGGAGTGGGCAATGCCCGTGGGCTGCAGGTGATGCCTGTGGGCTTCAGGGTCCCCCAGCACACCCTCCGGGCCCTAGGAGCACTGGGAACATGCCAGCATGTGGGAAATGGTGCCCACGGGATGCAGGCTTCCCCAGCCCCAAGGGGCTCTGCTCACTCCCATGAGAACTGTGGGAGGAGTGGGGTTCTGCCAGCCAGGGGGGCAGTGGGGCTGCGGCAGTGGTGGCATGCTCTCCTCCCTCCCCTCCCCAGGGGTGCCTTGGGGTGGAGGCACTACGAGGGCAGGCAATGCTAGATCACTCTAATTCTGCTGTTTAACAGCTGAAGGAGAAGCTGCTCCCTCAGCGCCAGAGTTGAAACTCTAGCCTTCCTCAGTGTCACCTCCATGGCCATGGATACCTCCACGTGTGACGTAAGTGAGACCCGGGGAAAAAACATCTTCTGTTTAGCATCAAAATCCTATTACCGAGAGCTGTGTTCTGCTGCACAGATATCAGCCGTGGCACAGATAAGTGGGAAATAGCTCCTGGTCGGGCTGGAGAAGGAACTGTATCTTGGGCTGCACGGGAGTGAAGGGCTGCTTCAGCGAGTTTGCTGCCGAAAGAAAATTCCTCTCCCCACTCCTCTGCAATCCAGGGAAAAGCACTGTGAGCTCCTGCTGCCCCCTCAGCCCTGCCCTGCTGAGGGGCATTTTTGTGGCACCCCACTGCCACGGTGGGGTCTGACAGAAAGCACTGGGCTGGGACCAGGACCAGCGTCCTTCTGGGAGCATGGAGGCAGCAGCAGAGGCTCAGCCTCCTGAAAATGAGCCGGTGCAGCCCTGGTCTTGCCTCCTGCAGCAGCCGCCAGTCTGGCCCAGAGATTGCGGATGCTGTGGGCAGCTGCATCATCTTTCCATCTCCTCCCTGAGGTGCTGCTGGCTTTGATAAAACCTCTCAGCCTTGCAGGGGTTGGCTTGTTGATCTAATCGCTGTGGTTTAGTGTGCAGTAAAAGCCCGGTGGCTCCTGGGGGAGATGCCCCGTGGGGATCTGCAATTCACTTTTCTCCATTCTCCTGGGGATGGAACACTTCTCCAGTGGCAGATGCTGCAGGGATGCTGCTGATGGTGAGGGATGCTGCTGGGTCCCCAAAACCAGTGGGGAACATGCCAGCCCCTGTCCTGCACTCACATGGAGTTGCTTCTGAAAATAGAAGGTGCTGAAAAAATCCTGCTGTGTTCAGTTTGTTTCAGCAATGCAATTGGGTTTTCCTAGTGTTTGTCTTATCCTGCACTTGCTGCACATGATTGGGAGGGTTCAGTCTTTGGCAAAACTCACTGTGTGAGTCCCTGCTGAGCCCCCAGCTCCAGTGTGGTTTCTGGTCACACACAAACCACACAAACCACACAAACCAGAGCAGGGAGGGGAAAGGGACTGGTGGCAGAGCCTGTGGAAGGTGAAAACCAAGGAGCATTTAGGGGAAACCAAGGACGGTTAAGGGATGGGCTGTGACAGACCAGCATTAAAGGGGCTGGGATGAAGGGGCTGGGGAGCAACACTACTGGGCTCTAGCTGTGCCTGCTGCACAGGAGCAGAGCCTAATGAGCAGGACTAATGAGGCAGGAAGGGAATTCCAGCAAATCTGGGGAGGGCCTGTGATGTTCACTGCATCTCTGTGGGTTCTCTGTGGTCTGTCCCCAAATCAGTGGCAGTGCCCATTGCAGGGATGGGGCCCACTCCCAGCAGCATGCTTGGTGTGCTAGGTGACTCCAGGTGCTGGTCCCAGAGTGGGTGCCTCCAGCCTGCTCCTGGGGCCAGCATCCAAGTGCCTCTGTAGGCTGCCTGTTGGATTTTTACCAGCTCTGCACTGCTGGGAAACCCATTCCTGTCTGGGCACTACACTGCTGGGGTTATTGGGATGTGCTGGGATGGTGTTTGGGAGACACTGGTGGCTTCACAGAGTCCCAGCCACCAGCCTGTCCCAGGGATTGCAGCAGAACCAGCCCGGGGTCCCTGCTCCCTTCCCACCTTCGTCTTGGCCACGGCTGGTTCAGCATCAGGAGGAGATTTGCAACCACACCACGGCGGGCGGGCAGATCTTGTCTTCTCCTTGGTTTTTAATGAGCCAACCTTGGAGGACCTTGAGCGCCACTCTTGCAGCTCTGCTGTGACTTATCTCCTGGCTTCTGCCCCTATCCCACTGAGGGGATAAATCTCGGCTCCCAGTGTGGAGCCGGTGTTCTGAGCCCATCCCACTGCACGCTGCAGGCGTCATAACTCATGGCAGGAGAGGGGGCTGCCTGGCTGAGGTGCTGGGGGGATGTCACTGCTCTCTGCTGTGATGGATGGGCTGCCCGGGGGAACAGGGAAAATGTCCCATTACAATGGGGGACAAGCTGTTAAATTATCTCCTGTTCAACCTGGGTCGGGGGAAAAGCAAATATGGAGCTGCCAGTGGCTTCCAGTGAGCCTTCAGGGGAACAAGTGGGTTGGGGACTTTTTCCCTTTAGGAAGAAGTTTGCCTTTCCCTGTCTCCATCCCATGCACTTTTCTGAGGCCAGGGCTGGTGCTGTCGGAGAGGCAGGACCATCCTCAGCATTTTCTGTGTCAGTGCAGAGACTGGGACATGTCCCCCTGGGAACCGTAAACTGGGGACCTGCCCTGTGCCCGGTGCAGCCAAACCCTGTTCCCCAGGCTGAACACGCTTCCCTCTCTTCAGGGGCTTTACCACCAGGCAGGGTTCTGCCTGTGCACATGTCAGGGGCTGCTCCAGAGCTGCTCCCCAGCCATGAGATAATTGTGCTGTTAAAGGAGTGGGCCAAGCCCGTGTGAGTCCCCGGAGCCGCGGCGTTCTGAGGTGCCGAGCTCTGGCACATCCTCCTCCGTTATTAGTGGTGATGCCCACACAGGGACAAGACTGGAGCCTCTTCCTTTGTCTTTCAGGCTGAGAAACTGCTGCTGTGAGACCCCGACGGCTCTTTCTGACAGCTTGGAGGGGTGAACACGAGTGCGAGCTCCCATCTACCACCACACCTGAGGCACCTGCTCTTGGTCTTCAGGTATGTTGTTCCCACCCAGAAGTCCAGGTATTGGGAGGGCGTGGAGATATTTTTTGGTTGAGGATGAAGATGCAGCTTCCCATGGCTGGGGCAGCAGCACACGATAAGCCCATTGGATACAGATGCTGTGTGTCCAGACCCTCGTGTGATGACCTGGCAAAGGGGAACGTTGTTGGGAGAAGCCACATCTGCTCTAATACTCGTGGGATGTGGTGTGGGGGGGGTCTGTTCATACCCATTGATCAGTCCCAGACATCTCCTTCCTGCTCGCTGCAGGAGTGTGGAGGTGCTGGAGCATGTGGGACTGGGTGGTGCCCTGCAAGGGAAGGGAGGTGTGCCCATGATGCACACACAGCCCCGCACATCGCAGCCTGGCTGGACCCGCTGAGACCCGGCTCCTGGCACCGACCGTGCTGCAAACTCCCCTCGAGGCTGCGTGCGGCTCCGTGTGGTCTGGGCTGAACCCGTCCCATCAGTTCATGTTGCACGGACTGGAACCTGCCTCGTGCTGACACCAGTCTGCACTGGAAGCTCGCACCAGCTTGAGGAGGAGTTAAAATTTAAAACTCTCGAAGGCAGTGGGACTCTCTCCTCCCAACAAGGCATTTTCCCTATTTGTTCCCAGCACTGAAAGCACCCACAGGTTCAGCAGGTGCTGTGGCAGCCACTGTGACCAGGGACTGGGCTATGCTTGGGGCTGTTCTGCCATAGAATTTGTCTTCCAGTGTCGTCTCTGCCAACTGCTGTGCCCGGGGGACCCGCAGAGTTGGGACCATTCTTCTCCCACTGACATAAGCCAAGGGCAGTGCTGGGGGGTCCCCCAGAGCTGGGACTGCTCTTCTCCCAGCTAGCAGTAGCCAAGGGGAGTGCCAGGGCAGGAGGAGTGCCCGAGGGGCCGAGCATCAGTAGCTGGCTCTGTGCTCCACAGGGCCCCCAGTGTGGGGGGCTGTGTGGACCCCCTTCCAGTGCCACTTGCAGGGCTCTGGCTCCTCTGCTCTGCCCCAGCCCCAAGTGCCTGCTTGGGAATAATGAAATGGGAGTGAGAGTTGGAGGCTTTTCATGCCTTGCCGCGGTACAGGTTGTCCAGAATGTGGGATTAGAGTGGCCATGCAGACGGATTCCCCAGCTGCATTAATCAGTTCAGAGGCAGCAAAGGCAGCTGAGCTCTGTGCATCACCTTGAAGCTCCTTTTTTTGTCTTTAGAAAACTTCGGGTGGATGTTATTGCTCATGAAAGCAAGGGGCTGATCATGCTGGGAAGGAGCAGGCGTAGTGTGGGCTGGCACTATTATGCAAGCTTCCCACATGCTGCTCTGCCAGTGCACTCCGTTCCAGAACAACAGCATGCATCCGCGTGCCAGCCCCGAGCCCACCCCCGGGTCTGCCAGAGCACCATGGTCCCACTGTGCCCACATCGCCCTCGCCATGAGCCCTGCCTGCGCCGTGCTCCTGCCTCCTGCACCTGCCCTGCCCAGAGCCAGCAGCCCCATGGGTGGGCAGTTTTGGGCTGAAGGGGTGCACGGTCCGACCCAGCCCCACAGCACTGTGGAGCCAACTATTGTGAGCGTCCTGGCCAAAGTGGGAGCACTGTCAGTTTCTCCCAGGACTTTGCACTGCACTGTCTGGCTGCTGGGGCTGGGACTGTGCTGCTTTTCAGGGGACGGCAGACAGGTTGTTACCCCGACCATAATGCACGTCGTGCCCCTGGGTTCGGGAGGCTTGTGCCTTGTCTGTGGGTCTGGTCCAGCCGTTGCTGCCAGCACCTGCTCTGGGCACTAGGGCAGAAGCGGGCTCACTCGAGCTCAGGCCACCAAGCCTCTTCCCCATCCAGGTTTTCTCCCTGCTGCTTTTCCCCTCCTACCCTGGAGCCTGGCTGGGCCCTGCGTGAGGCTTAGGGACCGTGTGGGTGCTGGTGCCGAGCTTGGGGCTCACTGGGTTGGTGGCGAGCAGCCCGGAGCAGGGAGGAATGTACCGATGCAGAGCCCCTGCGGCGACTCTCCTCATCATCCCCAAGCCTGCCGGAGCGCCCCCCGGCAGGAGAGAGCTCCTTCAAGGAAGACTTGGAGATGAGCAATGGAAAACATCTGACAGGGGAGCCCTTGAGGCGCTTTTGTTCCAGCGAGTGGGAGTGCGAGATCCGCTCAGACATGAAAGGCTGCGCAGCTCCGTCCCCAAAGTCACAGCGAAGAGGAGGACGGGGGGTGTGCGGCTGCACCGGGAGGTCATCCCGGGTACGACTGGCACCGGGATCCCCTCTCCCTCCCCTTCCAGCAACTAAATTAGGTCATACTTGAAAGTCAGTTTCTTGGCTGTGGATTTAATTTAGCTTTTCCAGGCTAGTTATCATATAATAAATTCCAGGAGATTTATAGAAAACATGCCCAGGGAGGCTTAGCCAGTGTGTAACAAGATTTGTGCCTCTTTCCAGCTGTTGAGCAGCTCTGGTGAGCACAGTGCTGCCGGCAGAGGTGCAGGCAGGGCTGGCAGCCCCGTGGGAGCTCCCAGAGAGACAGGGCAGCCCCAGAAATGGGGGGAGGGGCATCACCGCACAGCTCTCTGGGGCACAGAAGGGTCCCAAATGCAGCTGTCCTCTGCCCTGGCTCCCCAGCAGCCATAAATCAGCCGGAGCAGGTGCATTCCTGCGGCCGTTCATCACTTGTCTTCTTGCCTTGGCTCAAGGTGGGCAATGCCGACCACAAGCCCATCCCAGCGGGGTCGGTGGGTGCACAGAGGTGGGGTGCGGTCCGAGGGGAGCTATTGGGGTCACCTGGTGCCCTTCTGCTCCAGGGGTGACGGTGTGTGGGACATCCCTGCTGGGGGGTACCTTGTGCCCTCCCTGCCCTGGTTCCCGGGGCACGGGGACCATTAGACAGAGCTAAAATCGGCGTCTCTTGGCTCTCTCCACTGCTGGGGAGGGTTTTCCACCGCGCTGGGAAAGGCTGAGCAGGGAAAGGCGCTGGAGTCCGGAGGGATTGATGGCGATGGCAGCACACGGCAGCGCAGCGCTGGGAGCCGGCGGCTCAGCACGGAGGGCACTGCCGGCTCTCCTGCTCCTCTCCCTGCTAACGCCGCCCAATTAGTGTCTTATTAGTCACTCCGTGTGTTAAGGCATTAGAAACAATTAAGGGTGAGAAGAGTTTCCAGATGTAGCGGCAAGCGCTGGAGCTGGGAGCTGGCAGCTCCGCTGGCTGCTCACATATGGAAGGGATCTGGCACACAGTGGGGCTCTCTGCGGGGCCATGGGGCCAGCGTAGCACAGGGTCCTGGGGCCACTGGGATACAGGGGACCCCCACGGGGCAGCACTGGGGGCAGTGGCCGTCTCTGCTGTTAGCAATGCAGTCGGGGGCCACGCAGATGTGGGATGGAGCCACAGCGGGATTTGGTGGGTGTGCGAAGTAGCTGCTGGGATGCCCGTGGGTGAGGGGCACAGCCGGGCATGCTCCCTGGGATGGGATTTGCAAATGAGCTCAAATCAAATATTTATTTACTGTTGGAGCTGGGTGTGAGTCAGTCCGTCCATGCACCCAGCCGGTGCTGGCAGCCCCGTGCTGTCCTGGCAAGAAAGCGGGGCTGGGGAAGCACCGTAAGCAGCAACACAGGAGCATCTGGGACATGGAATGTGGGGGACAGCTGCCTCGACAGAGACAGTGCTGTGTTGTGACACCTTTAGGTGCCAGAGAAGTAGCACAAGTGGAGACGAATGTGACTTCAGAGCCCAAATGCAAGTGACTTCAGCTCGCCAGAAATAGTCCCTGGGCGGTGCAGGGGGCGGGGTCCTGGAGCTGCAGTTCCTGGGGGTGTTGGGGTGGTCCTGTGACTTGTTCCCCACATGCAAAGTGGGCTACACTCCCACCATCGCACCCCACCCATGGTACTGGAGAGGCCAGCAGCCAGGAGTCATGGAGGTGGCAGTGAGTCTGGCCAGCACAGGCAGTCTCTCCCTGGAACAAAACATCTCACCCTGTGACGAGCACTCTGGGAGAGTTCCCTGTCAACTCTTGGAGCCCTTGGGTGCCCTCATGGTGTGGAGAGTGTGGGAGGCATCAGTGGACACTGATGCTGTGGTCCCCTCTCGCTGAGCCCAGGCTGATTGAGCTCCATGAGATGCTGGTGTGCAGCAGGGCGGTGGAGAAGGGCACAGTGGTCTTCAGTGCATTGAAATAATTTCTCTGCTGCTCTCCCCAGGGCGAGAAGCAGTGCATGGACAGATGGTGTTTTTGAGTGACCTTGTAGCTCTGAGCAGTTCCCTCGGCTCCTGAGTAACGGTGGGAGCCGTGGGAAGTGGCAGTGGTGCCACAACCTGCTCATGGCCATGGGAGCCTGTCAGGGAGCCAGGGCTGGGAGGGCTATGGGGTGAACCAGGGGATGGAGCCAGAGCCTGACAGCCCTAACGTGATGGCTGCAGGGAAATTGAATGTGCACTGCCATCCCCGGCTCACCTTGGCTGTGGGAAGAATGTGCTGTACCCAGTGAGGCTGTTCTGGGCTCCCAGCAGCTTCTTCAGCCTGCGTCTCTGGCTCTTCACCTCAGCAGCAGGATCACTCCTCCGTGCTCCCTGTGCTCTTCCTCGGGAAGGGCCTGAGTTTTCTCCAGGGGCTGAGTTTTCTCCAGCAGAGCCTGTAGCTGGCACGGTGGGTACACGGCCGTGGTGTGTGGGGACACACTGGGGAGTCCATTGTTGTGCCCAGGAGGGCAGCAGGTAGAAAGGCTTTTGCCATGTGAAGTTTCTTTCAGTGCTGTGATCCAGGACTGTGGTCAGCATCGAATGGATCCAAGGGGCGGTAAAACTGCACCGCAAGGTGCAGCTTTGCTGTAGAAGAGTCACCCTGGGCAGGCTCAGCTCCTCTGGCACCCTTGCAGCTTCCTACGAGCTCCGTGCGGGCTGCAGCACCAAGAGGTGTCCTAAATCGGGGGAGGAACAAGGAGCTCTTGGCACTCTCCTGGAGCATCATTTGCATTCCGGCGCAGCTCCCCGCTGCGAGGGAGGCGGGGGCCCGGCAGCCGCAGGGTGAGGAGCAGGGCCGCTAGCCAGCTCCGGCTGTCAGAGCATCCCGTGGGACCGCTGCGGAGGGGGCTGTGGCTCGGGGATCACCGTGCACCAGGTTTCTTGTTTTCGTTCTTCTCTGACTGAACTTTGTGTCCAAGTTCTCTGTCCAGGATTTGTGCCTTTGCTTCCTCCAGACAGGAATTGCCATCTCGCTTTGGGGCCGGTGCCCTGTGATGTGATCTCTGAGGAACCACAGTGGAGCTGGTTGTGTTCCCATCTGTCTTGTGCTCTCCGGAAATGCAGAAGGTGCAGCCGGGGCCAGGCAGTGCCCACAGATGGCTTCAGGCAGTGTGGGGCAGTGTCCCGTGGGCAGGATGCTGGTCCCTGCCCTGGGGCTCGCGGGAACAGATCTGGCCGGGATCCTCTCCAAGCCAGGATGTGACGAGGGCAGGGCGAGGGGAGCAGCAGAGCATGTGGGGGTCTCGTGGGCCCCCGAGCACAGCAGCTGGTCAGGGTGCAGGACCCCAAACTGTTCTGCAGTCACTCGAGGGAGTGGGTTGGGGGCGGAGGGCTGTGTCTGGCGTGTTCGGGTGAGGTGGGAGCGTTGTGCAGAAGAGCAGGACGTGGGTGCCCTGCAGGGACTGGGGGCGCGGGGGACTGTCCCTCCGGTGTGTGCCGCGCCGGTGGCAGCACTCCCGGCCAGGAGGTGGGTGCGGCTGTGGGCGGGGGGCTCTGTGCCGGGCATGGGCAGGGTGGGATGAGCCCCGGGGCTCTGCCCCGTGTCCCGCGAGCGCTCGGCTGCTGCACATCACCCACCGCGCCGGTGCCAGGCTGCCGCGCAGCATCTGAGCAGCTTCAGTTACTTAACATGCAGCAAGTGTTGTACTCAGAGAAATTTAGACGTAATTTTTTTGTGCTTGCATGTAAATGTGGGTAGGTGCTGTCCTGATTGATGGCAATTAGCATTTTCTAACGGTAACAGATGTTCGGATTGCCAGGAGGCTGGTACCTAACGCCCACACTGCCATCTGTTCTGCTGGGCACTGCCTGGGTAAGCGGCACCAGCGCTGTGGACCTGCGGGGCCGTGCTGGGGTGTGTTTAACAGCACTGTGCAGGGGGGGTTTATTATGTTGGGTTTTTTTTTTTTTTCTGGGGGAAAATAATAATAATAAAGACGTTTTCAGGTTTATAAATAGTACACTGTTTATTATGGGATGGATATTTTCCATCTGATCAGCAGCCTGGACTGCTGCACAGTTAGCAAAACAGTCTGGACAGTGCAGGGAGCAGGTTTCCAGGGGATGCAGTGGGAAGGGGTTCTGGTGGAGTGGCCAGTGGATGTTCATGGGCAGATCCCCCATCCTCTGTTTTCTGTAGCGGGTGGTCACTGCCTGCGGGGACAAGGGTTGCTCTGCTGTAGGCATTGCTTGTCAGCTCTGGGATGGAAGCAGTGAAACATCTGTGTGGTGTTTAAAGGTGTGTTTTAAACAGGCCCTGAACCCAGTCCCACTATCTGGGCGGTTCCACCTCAGCCCCTTTACTCACCTAGTGCCTGTCCGTCCCTGTTTCCTCCTGCCTCCCTCTATCTGCAGCCTTTTACACCCACATTTCTTGTGTCAACCTTGTCCTTTAGCTGATCAGCTCCTCCCAGTGCCCATTTCCTATGTATTTATAGAGAAGCTTTGATTTGACTCAGACCAGCTCCTCTGTCCTGTTCCTTCCGTTTGCTCCTGGAGCAGCTCTCCATCCCCTGGCATCTCCCTGATCCCCCAGCCTGACCCTCCCAGAAAGGGTCATCCTGTAGCATGGGTCCTGCACCAGCCAAGCTGGCACAGCTGCCCTCCTCCAGAATTTCTTGCACCAGGCAGCCCAGGAGCACACTCACACACTCACACACTCACACACACACACTCACACACTCACACACTCACACACTCACACACTCACACTCACATGCTCACACTCACTCGCCTCCCAGATGCTGGAGCTGGTGACTCAGAGTCAGCCCATGGCTGAGTAATGCACCGAGATGTGTTTCCATGTGGTTCCCAGGTTGGAGCAGATTCTCCCATGTTCAGTGCTTTGGACTTCATGCTGCTCAATCTCAGGACCTGCCAGCCCCCTCTGGGCTGACCTCCTCCTCCTGCCCCCCCATCCCACTGGGTTGCTGCTGCTGGCCATCCACTCACACATTCTTGTGACTTATTGTGGCGTGAGCTGCATTAGGTGCAGGCAGATCTTACCTGTTTGTTGTGTATTTCCACCTTGGTTTTTGCTGATCTCCTGTTCTGCATGAGGGGGTCTCGAGGATCTTTCCCTGCCCTGACTCCTCTTGTCTCCATGCTGTGCTTTCCAGTGCTGTGGCCCAGTGCAGCTTGACATGATGTTCTGGGGGATTTCTGGGACAGAGGGTTCCTTGTTCCTGTGGTTTGAACTCATGGGATGTTTTGAGTTTTGCTCCTGCTGTGGAGCCTGTAACTTCAGTTCCTGTTCCTCAGCTCTGTCCCACAGCCTGCACACCAGTGTGTTGTCCCTGATCCCTCATCCCTCCTGCCAAAGCAAATTTCTCCCTCAGTTTTCAGGCAACACCCAGGTTGGTTTTATTTCCACTTATCCATGCTGTGGAGCAGCCCTGGGAGTGCTCATTGGTGTCTCAGGCTGTGGGACCAACTGCTCCTCCCCTGGCACCTGCTGCATGTCCCTGACTGAGGCTGACTGGCAGTGAAGGATGCTCTCACCTGGGCCGGGTGGGGCCAGAGGGATCAGCTGCTGGTACCAGGGGCAATCCCTGGGATCTGCATGTGCCAAACCTGTGCATGGGGCCATGGCTGGACACCAGCAGCACAGCCCCAGTCCTGCCCTCACTGTGGTCACTGTGTCCCCTGGCCGTGTGCACTGTGGTCAGCACGGAGCTGTTTCCATGCCACGCTATCAGCTCTTCCCTGGGCATCGCTGACAGCTCTGGAAGGACCCTGGTGTTCTGCCAGCTGCTCCGTGAGCTGCTCCTCGTGTGAGAGTTTTCTGATGCAGCTCAGCACTCAGGACAGGACCCGGCTCACAGCAGGAACAGACATTCTCTGGTTACACTATGGATGTCACAGCACTTGGCCAGGGGACTTGGTGACCACAGTGCCCTGGTACATGACCAGGTAGGGGCATGGGAGTCACCACATTGGGCAGAGGAGCTTTCAGGCAGATTTGGGATGAGCCAAAGTCTCATGCTGGTGTGAGAGGTTCAGCCCTTGCTGCAGTGCTGGCACCAGGGCACCTGGTGATGCCTGGGAGATGTGTGTGGGCTACAGATGGGAAGTGTGGGCTGGGGACAGGGATTTGGGCTGGGGACAGGGTGAGGGGCACTAGTGCAGGCAGTCTTCTCCCCCACACTTCCTTTTTTTTGTTGGAAAACAAGTCAGCTTCGTCTTTGTTTCCTTCCCTCGCTTTTCAAATTCATCTGGGAAAACTTCCCTGGGTGCTCACAGAGGTGTCACCAGCCCGACAGCTTGTGCTGCTCTAATAAAATGGCTCCGTAGCAGAGGGTTTGATCTATTTTTAAAGCGAGCTCCGTGCTGTCTCCTCCGGCCCTCCCACTGGCAGCAGAACAGAGCCTGAAGGCTCCTGGGAGCACAGCAGCAGCGGCGGCCGGAGCCCAGGCTTGTGCCACAGCCAGGCCAGCAGCAGTGCCCGTGCCTGGCCTGCCTGTCCCCATCCCTGCTCTCTGTGGCTGAGAAATGCTCTGGGGAGCGGGACAGGACTCCCTCCGCTGATGTGTCAGGGAGAGGAGCTCTCTGCGTGGTTTTTATTCCTCCAAGCGGTGATTGTGCTGTATAAATTAACATAAGGAAACTTCACTGCACTTGGAAGTTTGGTATTTTCTGCTTGTTTGATGCCCTCTTATTAAAACTCAATTTCTACGAATAACATCCTTTAAATAGAATTTGTCTTCCAGCGATGACTCATCGCAGAGCAGCAGCTCCTCGCAGGAGAAGGCAGCACGAGGGCAGGTCTGGCACTTGCAGCCTTGGGAATCCCCAGATCAGTGCCCAGGGCTTTGCTGTGTGCTGGGGAAGCCGCCTCGGTTGTTGTGCTGCCCATCCCGCTGCCTCCGCCTGCTCCAGCTGCCGCCAGTGCCCGCGGGCTCAGCACGGGGATCGGATCCCGGTGCGTTCTGGGCTGTCCCTGGAGCCTGCAGACCCGGAGCTGCCCCGGTGGTAGTACCATGATTGTGACACCGTGCTGCTGCCTCCTGCCTGTGCTATCCCCTGGCTGGCACTGGAGGTGGCAGGCTGGGGATGAGGTGAGCTCCCAGAACAGGAGGCTGCAGGGACTGAGGACGTGATGGATCACTGCACAGGCTGGCTGTGTCAAGCCTTGCCAGGCAGTGGCCGGGGGAATCCAGCAGCAGGATGTGGGGCATGGGAAAGATCTGTCCATGTGTGTGCCCATTCTGCTGGCACTGGCTCTGCCTGTGTGGTTTCCTTTATGAAGTTTCTTAGGGAGATGTCAGGGACAGGAATAGGGAGGGGAGATGGATTTTAAGTGTTCACTAGGTGAGGGGTCGGATGAAGTCTGGATAGAGTCTGGATGGCAGCAGGATGGATAGGCTGGGCTCCTCTCCAGAGCTGTTTCACCAGCACGGCAGCACATCTGCACAGGGCAGGTTTCCCCCAGGGAGGTAGAGGAGGGCACAAGCCAGTCTTCCAGCCCTGGCAGTGTCAGGCTGGGGCAGCTCCAAGTGGTCCTGAGCTCCTGCAAAAATGAGTTTTCTCCGTTCTCTTGCCTCCTCCCTGGGACGCCGCTCGCTCTGGTTCAAGGGTTCCTGCCAGGATTATTATTCTTTCAGGTCTGACATCTGTTAAGGTGACAGCAGCCAGGGAGAGGGAAGGGATTGGAACAAATTTCTCATGAAAAGTAGCTAAGTTGATGAAACCATTACGGTGCCTGCATCCAGCACTCCATCATTGTGACACACGGGGGACAGGGACAGGCTGAGCTTTCCCCCG
Organism: Chaetops frenatus; assembly: GCA_013400775.1. Classification (NCBI taxonomy): domain Eukaryota; kingdom Metazoa; phylum Chordata; class Aves; order Passeriformes; family Picathartidae; genus Chaetops; species Chaetops frenatus. The sequence goes on along the minus strand of VZTR01012361.1, from coordinate 79,172 downwards.
GGAGGGAGGGGCCAGCCCTCTGTCCCGCGGCTCATCTCTGTTCCCTCTCCCGCCCCACAGCCTGGGCATCCCACATTTGACCATTTCTCAGTGCTGGTGCTGCTGTTCTGTGCGAGGGTCCTGGAGTGGCCCAGGGACCCCCAGCCCTGTGGCAGAGCCTGCGGGGGCAGTGAGCTGGGTCTGGGGCAAATGGGGCCAGCAGTGGCGAGAAAACGGGGCTGAGTGCTGGATTCCCAGAGCACCCACCTGCTATGGAGAATCCAGGAGTTGCAGGCAGGGCTGGGATTAGCCTGGCGAGGCCGGGAGCGGTTTACCACCAAGGTGATGGATGTTGGTGGTCAGGATGGATCACCCATGGTTCTTGAGCACAGCATCTGCCAGGCTAAACATGGTGAGACTCTGTTAGCTGGCCCTGGCCCGTGTCCAGCCAGGCTTCCTGGGCTTTAAATCCTGCCAGTACCTTTTCCTACAGGGGTGCTGCTCCAGGGACCATGAAGAGCCAAGAGAACTTCAGAAAAGGCAGCTAATCTCCAGACCATGCCTCAGAAATTATTTTAATCCCTTTTCCACCCCCACAGCCTCCTTCATTCTCAGCTAGAAGTGGTCACCCCTGTTAAGTGCTCGATCCTGGGCTGAGTACTGAGCTGGTGGAGGAGGCACTGGGATGTGGAAGGAAAACCCTTTTTCCTGGAGGCGTTGAGCTATTCCTTACCATGACCTAGATGTCAGTTTAATGCTCCGACAAGACTCACATATGAAGTTGCCCAGGGGAAGAGGATATTTCAGGAACACAGAAGCTGCTCAGCAGTGGTAAAGTGCACGAGCTTTCCCTGGCAGGAGCCGTGCTGAGTCTCCGTCTGCTCGTACCTACCACGCCAGCCATGGAACGGTGCCCCCTCTCCTCAGGGTGTGAGCACAGTGCCCGGGCACTGGGAGTGTCAGTGGTTCTCTGGCACACAATGGCAGTGCCGTGCAGAGCCCCAGGGCTAGGGCTGGAGTGGGAACAGGAGCTGCTGGTGCTGCCTGTCCAGTGTGCAGTGCCCAGAGCGGGAACAGTCCCAGCTCCATCCCATGGCTCCACAGCAGAGGCTGGGCATGGGCTGCCAGAAGGAACACAGCACAGGTGGAGGGTGTCCAGTGCCGTGCTGGGTAAAACTGGGTTTGCACACTCACCTGTCACTGTCTCCCTGCCCATACCCGGGTGGTTGTGTTCCCCTTTCTCCCTGGTTCGCTGTGCTCCTCTGTGCCTGCTGGATTTCAGTTCAATCCTGGGGCTCTGCCAAGGGTAGTCCTGCTGGGTTCCCCTGCTCTGTGCTGCTGCCACCACAGCTTTTGTGGCACAAAGCACAACCACAAAGTTGATGCTTCCATCTTGTGTTCTCCTGCACCTGTGAGTTCCCCTGTGGATGATTTAGAGCTGAAAGCCTGGGCTCTGGCACTGGGAGAGGGTTCCCGAGATAAAATAATCTCTGCCAGCAGCTGAAGTGACAGAAGCCCCATTAACAGCAGCATATGCCTGGGAACACCCGTGCTGCGCGGGAGGACGATGCCGAGTAGGGGGAGCACGGGAGCAGCAGCCCACAGGAAGGGGGGATGTGGGAGCTGGTAATTTACTCTGCTGCCATTGGGATGCGCCTTGCTAATTTACAGCGTTAGAGGAATCAGGATGTGATTCTTCCTCCTGAGCCTGGGCAGGGCTGTCCCCTGGTGCAGGCAGCCGTAATTATCCACAGTTAACTGAGGGATTCTAAAATGCATTTGTCTTGCAGCATGTGAGTGTAATTGCTGTGAATTAAATACGAATGCAGTTGTGGCTGGAGCAGGACCTCGTCTGACCGGGAGCACATGGAGTTTGGGCTCCTCAGGCTCCTCCCTGACCCTCTGTGCTGGCAGGGAGGGACACTGCTGCCAGTTGGAGCTGGGGAGGATTTGGGGGGCTTCAGGGCATCACCATTGCCCTGGTGCAGGCCTTCCCTCCCTTGCTCTCCTTGCTGGTCTGACTGGAAGTTTGTGCTGACTGGATGGATGTGCTGACAATAGGAGCCACACAGCCTATGAGTATTCCTGGGGACCTGCTGGTTTAGCCCCTCTCCCAGCACTGGTGCTTGGGCTGCCTGGGTTTGTTTGACTTGATGTGTGTGTCTGTGGACACCAGTGCCACATGGTCAGTGCTGGGCCATTCCTCGGGTGCAGGGCTCTGTGCTGAGGGGTCTGCGCTGGGCTCCTGCTGTCCTGCTGTTCTGGGCTCCAGCCCCAACCCTAGGTCACCTCCATGCTGGCAGCCCTGTGGCTGTGGGGCTCGGGTGCTGCAGAGATCCAGGGCAGGGTGGGGAGCAGAGCCTGGGCACTTCTTGGGGAACTTCTGGGGCCTCCGGGTGCCTCTGGGTTTGGGGTGCTCTATGGGACACCTGCTCTGGGGCTCCCCAGTTCTGATTGCTGCCCCCACTCCTGAAGGCAAGCTCCAGGTGGGTTTTTAAGGCACTTGGATCTTTGCTCTCTGAGGGGCCATTTCCTTGCCTGGAGTGATGGTGACAAACACAGAAGTCGGACTTGCTGAGCCTGGATGAAGCGGTGCTGGGGTGACAATGGTGTCAGCTGTCCCCTTGGCCCAGGCACAACTTGCTGGCTCTCACAGGGGTTTGGTGACCATCCTGTTTGGAGGGGAGATGGCAGGAGGGGAGTGAGGGCAGCTGGCCACTCTCCATGGCTGTCACCTCCCAGCCCCAGGGCAGGACGCTGAATGTCCCCCTTCTCCGTTAGGCTGACTGTGGCTGTACCCCTCTTAGGGCTGGGGTGAAAGGCTGCCCATGGGCAGCAAAGGGCAAACGTGCTGGCACCACGCTTGGGGCTGTGCTGGAAAAACACTGGTGGCATGGGAAAGGTGCAGGAAAGAGCTGCAGAAATGGTTCATGGGCTGGAAAAACTGCTCTGCTGTGGGAGACAGAGCCTAAGTAGGTTGAACTTTCCATCCAAGAGAAGTTTAAGAGGTGGCTTTGCAATGTGAGTTGCTTTAGCTTGTGATCAAGAGATGTCTGTGGGTACAGAGCGCTCTAATTTAGCAGGGAAAAGACATAAGATCCAGGCTCTGAAAGCTCCAGTAAGACAAATCCTGACTGGAAACGAAGTGCGTGTTTTTATCAGGGAAGGTAATTAACCACTGGGACGGCTTAAGCCTGTGGGGGTTTCTCTGTTGCTTGCTATCTCTGGATCAAACACAGATATCTGTCTGGGAGGAAGGCGGTGAATGGGATGAGCACAGGATTGGAGCCTTTGGTCAGTGTTCCAGGAATGCACTCGTCAGGTCTAAGGGCCATTCTATCCCTGGGCTGTATCATTCAGCGTTGGTAATTGAGGGCACTTTGAAATACAGGTTGTACAGGAGAGATGAGCACTAAGGCACTTGAAATGGGAATTGGGAGAGCTTGTCTCTGTGGAGATGGGGTCTTGTTTTCTCTAGGGATTTTTAGAAGGAGGTAGCAGAGCACTAAAATTGCCCTCAAGTCAGGCATTTGCCCTCTCCCCTCAGTTCTGGCCCCATCCCAGTTTGGTATCTGCAGAAAACCAAAGAAAACTTTCTCTTCTTAGCTGTGCAAATCCCACACTCCAAAGCCAGGTCTGTTTGGGGTTTTCCAGCCTGTTTTTTGTACCCTTGCTGTAATGCCTCTTGCCAGCTGCTCAGTGCTATCTACCCACACAGTGTGATAGGGCAGCAGAAACTTTCCCAAAGTTAAAGCAAACCATGATCCTCCTGTGTTGCAGACTGGACAGCTTCAGGGGGAATGAAGTAAGAAGGGGGTGTCAGTGACACACCAAGGTTGGCTTGTGCAGCTCCTAACCCTGAGCTGGGTCACCATGGACAGACAGATCTGTCTGTCCCGCAGCTCTGGGTGCTCTGGGCTCAGCCCAGAGTACCCAGATCACAGGCAGCAGCCCCAGGGCCGCCCAGGCTCTGGCCCTGGCCATGGGCACGGGCAGCACGGGGTCAGACCAGGCAGGACTCAGGCTCAGCATGCACTGGAGGGTTCCCAGCCCCATCCATCTGCTCCTCCTCGGCAGCGAGGAGTTTGCTGGCAGTGGGCCGGGGCCAGCCTGCTTGGGAACCTTCTGCCTGGGCTGGGGCCATGGGGAGGAGCTGCCTGTGCCCCATGGCTGCCAGGGCTGCAGCTGGCACCCGGCATGGCACCGGGGGCTAACCGCACACCCGGGGCAGGAGCATCCTCTCCTGTGGACAAGGGCTGCAAATAGCCCCTGAGTCAGACTCTGGAATGGGACCATCTTCCCAGCTACCACCATTTTCCAAATAATTCTGAATCTTTCCTCTACTCAGAGACTGAATCCTGACACAGGGGTGTCACTCCTCAGTGAGAGGGGGACTCACTGTGCCCTGTCCCGTGGGGCAGTGTGTCCCCTCTCCCTGCTCCCAGTGCTCACCTGTGGGCTCCGTGCCAGGGCTGAGGCAGCATAAGGTGTGCTGGTCTTGGTGCTTCTGAGCCTGGAGGACTCCTGTGAAGGCAGAGCTGGTCCCTGCCACGGAGCAGCTCTGCCACATGGGGTTTGAAGAGTGTGGGCAGTGTGGCAGGTCAGCCCTGTGCCTGGCTTGCTGAGGTGTTACCCCACATATCTGCCCACTGCCCGTACCCTCCATCCGGGATCCAGCTGCTGGTGAGACTGTGGGCACTGGCCTTCCTGGCTGGGGGAAAGGGGAGGAAATGGGGGACATGGCATGGGAAGGGTTAATGCAGAAATATTTTTACCCCGTGGCGTAAACAGCACCGAATGCATGTTTGCCTTCATTTGCATATTGAAACATATCCTAAAGGCCCCTCGTTTGGAAAGTTCTGTTTTTTACTCCATCTTCCTATAGAAGGGAGGAAATTATTCATAATTAAAAAGTAATAATAATGCAGAATGAAGGAACCCAGCTGTATACTACCCAGCACAAAAGGGGGAGCATGGGGAATCTATTTTTAATGGTTTCCACAGCAACTGCGATTTTGTTTACAGTCATTTTCCTCCTGTGCTGTGAGGCTGTTCCCAATTTACATTTTTAAGGAGCTCTTGCATGGGAGGGCCATCACTGGAGGGTGCTCTGATGCTCGGGGAGGATGCTGAGAAGACAAGATGTGGCTGAGAGGCTGCTCGGGGGCTGGGTGGGATGAGCAGAATGCCCGGAGCCAGCACCTGCTCAGGCATCTCACTCTGGCTGCTGAGGTGCCACTGTGTGCGGGGGCTGTGGGGCACAAAGGGCTGGCAAAGCCCAGCTGGAGACACTCAGAACTGCCTCTGGGAGTGGATGGTGGCCCCGGCAGCTGCTCGTGGACACCCGCCTGCCTCTGGGCACGACCAGCAGCGTGGTTCGCTTGGGAAGGCTGTGGCTGTGCTGGTGCTGGTGCTGGAGGGGCTGGGAGGGTCCACCCAAGCTGTGTCACCCAGCTGTGCCAGGTGAGGGGGTCCCTCTGTCTGCTGAGCTGATCTGTTCACTCGGAACAGCCCGGGGGAGTTGATTCTGCTGCTGCACAGGGACAGGGGTGCTGGGGAGAGGAGGGCAGAGCTCCCTGCTCCACAGGTGCTGCCTCCACCTGCCTGCCCAGGACATGGAGGAGCCCCGTGCTGGGCTGAGATTGCAGCTGTGGCTTTCTTAGGGCTGTGGGCTCTGGGGTGAGCCCAGGCATCACTGCTGTGAGGGATGGAGTGGAGGGGAGGCTAATACTGAAGGGCTTTCTGTCAGACACCGACACAAGATCCAGGAGCTGGAAATTGAACCTCACCTGAGAGGTGCAGGATTTTAATGAGGGCTAATGGAGTGATGGAGCCATTTTCTGGGAGCTCCTTGCATTTCCTGGCCTGCTCTGGGGCTCCTGAAAGCAGACACTGAGTTCAGTGCCAGTGTTTCCATTGCTGTGGGACTAGCCCAGTGCTGCCACCGTGGAGAATGAAGAGGGCTTGTCTGTGACTCTTCCTGGAGCCTGTGGAGGACTCTCTTCCTCTGGGAGGATGAAGAGGCTCTCCTAACAAGGGTGCTCCTGATTTATTTTTATTTTTTTAGCTCCCCTTCTCTTTTTCCTCCCGGAGTGGATGTGAACATTCTCCCCTTGTGCCCATTCCTGGATGTGTGTCCCCAGGGGTGGTGGCCCAGCACTGCTTCAGGACAGTGACAGCACACCAGCCCTGGGGACCCTGGGCAAGGACTGCCTTTGGCTCTGCTCTCGGCCTGCACAGGACAGTGTCCTGGTGTCCCTTGGGACCAGAGCTCTGCCCCCTTTCCCAGGGTCCCCCCCAGGCAGCCAGGTGGAGTTTGCTTTAATTACAGGCTCATTCTCAGCTGTAGAACAGGGTTGGCTCTTAGTACCAGGGTCTAAGGTGCTGAGTCTGGGCTTGAATACCCAGAGGAAAGTGAACCTGGAGTCGATGGTGTTTTAGGGCTCACCAGGAGCTTGGGTGATCCTAGCCAGGCTGCTCAGTGGATACTGGGCCCTTCCATCTGCGTGATGGGAAGCTGCTGCCTGGAGATCAGCTCCTTTCATGAACCAATAAAAGAATGTTTTTATCACCTGTTCCAGCTAATTTTCTGTGGTTTGTAATGGCTTTGGGAAGCAGGTAATTGCAGCGATTGCGTTCCATGTGTAGCATTAAAGGGAATTGAGGGGACTGTTTGTTAATTAGCTGTACTTGTGTGGAACCTGAAACATATTAACCTTCACAGAATCCCAAACTATTAGGGATGAAGAAGGGATTTAACGATGGGAGAAGCAGAAAAACAAAAAGCAATTAGGGCTCTTTTTCCCAGCATTGCGGGTGTGTTGGAGGGGGAGGACTGGCAGAGCAGCCCAGCGGGCTCAGAGTCGGGGGAGGTGGGAGGGACCCTCAGGTGCTGAGATGGGATGAGTGGGACTGAGAGCTGTGTGCAGCAGCAACTTCCTCAGGCGGGAGGAGGACAATCAGGGAGACAAGGACACCCATTTGCCCTCCTAATGCTGTTGATGTCCCCCATTTTCATCTTTGCATCATCTGAGCTGGAGCTCAAGTGCTTCTTCCATTTAAAATTCCTAGAGGTGCTCTGGGATGCAGCTGGGGAGCAGCCCTGTGGTGCAGCTGCTGGCTCAGCCCCCTGAGGCTGTTTCAGAGGGGCTCCAGCCCCCAGAGGCTGACGTTGGAGGGAGGGGGTGATGGTGCTCCCACCTGGGCAGCTGGAGTGAATGGTGGCTGGGTTGGGAGAGCTGGAGCTGCTGGAAAGTATAAATAGTGTTTCCATGGCAACCGTTCAACATAAACTCTTTTTTTCCTGATTGTGGAGCTGACGAAGTTGAGACCAGCCCTGGCTGCTTCCCACCGTGGCAAAACCCGTCAGGTGTGGGTTATTTTTCATATCTCGGTGGGGAGTTTACGGTGGTGGCACCGTGTGCCGGGGCCAGAGCAGGGCTGGAGGGGCCATGTGGGCTCCTCTCCTGCCTGGGAGCATGGGCTGGAGGTCTGGGGACTGGGCACTGGCTCCTCCAAGGACGTTTAACCTGCTCTGGCTGCACAGGAATGGCACAGACTTCTTGCCCACTCCCACTGACCAGTGGGTGCTGGTGGTTTAGGGACTGGGTGTCCAATGACCCTGAGGGATGCAAAGCCTGGAAGAACATGGGGAGCTCCAGCGCTACACATTTGGCTGGTGGCCTCTAATGCCACCTCCTGCACTCTGCACCTGCATATCCCTCTCCCTGGGGACAGCCCTGGATTATCCCATCCATCGATGCCTCTCCCTGGGGACAGCCCTGGTTTTCCTGGTCCTTGGATTCCTCCCCCTGGGGACAGCCCTGGTTTTCCTCATCTGTGTGCAGAAGTAGCACATGCTCTGACCACCATGGCACCTCCTGCCAAAAACTGTCAAAGATTGTCTGGGCACATGGAGCCCTGGAGACAGCCCCAGTTTCCTGGTGAAAGCCCTGGTGCCTTCCCCAGTGATCGTTAATACCCATCAGCACCATGCACGCAAACTCCCTGCTCCATTTATTCTGCCCAGCTCCCGATTTAATTAGGTTTTCCAGTTTTCTGCTTGTCCTGGGCTGATCACTCCTTAAAACAGTGGAGAATTAATTTGCACCTGCTGTCAGAAAACATCTCTCCCCAGTTAGAAAAATAATTAAGCCATCATCACACATTGGGGGTAATGAATCACTGTGCTCAGTTCCCTTCAGAGGTCGTTTGTTTCCTTCCACACTGGCAAAGAAGGTGCAAACTAAATGTGAGCAACTGCCAAGTTATCCCCTTCCCTTACTGTCCAGTTTCATTGGAACTCCATGGATCTTCCAGCTAAGCTGAGCCATGGCCTTTTGGAAAGGTCCTGAGCAGGTGAGTGAGTGGTTTCCCAGTAGCTGGGGGGAGGAGGAAACCTGGGTTTGCTGCTTAACACTGCTTGAGGGGTCTGTGTCAGCTGGTGTGGCCATGGAAGGTGGTGGAAGGGAAAAGGGTGATGTGGCAGGGGCTGGGCCAGTGTCACCCCCAGCCCATGGGTTCCTGTGGTCCCTGTGCAGGGTCAGCACTGGGGATCTCAGGTTTGATAAATATGTTTTAGTGAGTCTGGACATGCCATAACACCAGGGAGGAATTGATCCAATGTGGAACTGCCTTGTGTTTGCATGACGTGACAAAATTAATGGCTTAGGTCTAAATGTGTCCCCAGATTTGGGCTCAGGAGGAATTTGCCTCTCAATCAGCTTGGCCAAGGGTTTTGTCCTGTCACCCAGTGCAGGTGGATTCTGCTCACAGTGGTCAAATGGGGACTTCAGTGACTTATTTCAAGGACTTCTGGCCCTGTCTCCATTTCTGGGCCATGTTGCCCTTGGGCCATTTCCACTTGAATCCCTGGCAGGGGCTCATGTGCCAGATGTGTGGGGCTGCTGTGGTCAGATGCTTCTGCACATCCTCTACAGCTTGTGAGAGAGGCAACAACAAGACATGCTTGGAGAGATCCCAGGTCTCTGCAGATGTCTGGAGCAGTGGCCAGGTTGCATTTGCCTCCTGTCCTTGACAGACATGGGTTTATTTCTCCTTGAGGGTTCCTGGGGGCACTGGGCATATCTGAGCCAGGAGCTGCTGGGCACAAGAGGCTGCCTCACCTTGGGGTAAGGCAGAGTTTTCAGAGGATGCAGCACAGATGGCACCTTTCCTCTGGTCCCCTTTTCCCAGAGCCAGGCTGGTGCTTCCCCCTCTTTGCATAAATTGATCTGTCACTTTGCATATGGGAAGCATTTGGCGGGGAGAGAGTGTGGGGCGATGTTCTCCAGGTGGGAAGGGGCAGGGTGAGCTCCACACAGCTGCACTGGGTGATGCTGCCGCATGCCTGGGAATGGCTCCTGCTGCCCTTTCCCTCCAAACAACCCAGCCCCGAGTCCCCAGGGACACACTGGGGATGAACATGCTGCCAGCAGGGCCAGCAGATTCCTCAGTGATACGTGATGATTTGCTCTGCCATTAATCTTGCTCCACGCTGCGGTTCCGGAATATTGGGGCAAGTTGAGGAGCTTTCCTGAGGTGAGATGTCCTCAGTCAGCTGAAGGCTGGTGCACACTGAGCCTTCCTGCTAGTGCCAGGTGCCAGTGGCCACACAGCACCGGGAGCTCCTGCTCCCGATGTGGTAAATGGGGCTGAAACCCTCACCTCTGGCTCTGCTGGTCCAGGCTCACACCTGCTCCCAGGAGCGCCCGGTGCCCACTTCAGTGCCAGCTGATTAAATTAAAGTCCTAGTGAGTTCAAATAATTTTCCCTGTGAAATGTGGCAGATGGCCTCCATTAGGCGTCTGTTCCCAGCATCTGCCAGGATGTGATCAACCCCTCTTTGGAAAAAGCACAAAAGGGATTGGAAGTGAAGAGACCTGGGAATGGGAGCCCGTCCCTCCATCCATGAAAAGAGAATCAAATACTCCTGAGGAAGCAGTCGGTGTTGTGGCAGAGCAGCTTCCATGCATTCCTCCAGCCCCTCTGCCTTCCACCCTACACGATGGGGGGAGCAGGGAGAGGGCTGCTGTTCCTGTCCCACCAGCCCAGCTCACCCTGGGGGCCAAACTGGGTAATGTTGGCCTGGCCTGAGTTGTGCAACGTACCTGTGCTGCAGAGCCAGGTGGGCTCACAGGGCGCTGCTCCTCCTCAGCTGGGCAGTCGGAGCAGCTCCCGGGGAGCATTCCAGCCTTGGAGATCCCGGGATGTTTGCACTATTCCAGGCCAGGCTCTGAAACCCGTACTCAGCCTTCCTGTGCGTCCTAGGAGCTGTCCTGGCTGTGCATATCCAACGTGTGGCTGTCCCCGCGCGGAGACCCCGTTATGGGGTGCGGGCAGGGGGGTCTTGGGCCGGGGGCAGCAGCTGCGGGGGCTGCGGGAGCGGCGGGGCCGGCGGCCGGTAGGGGGCGGTGTCTGCCCGCTCTGGGGGTGGGGCGACCCCCCCCCACCCCGAATGTGACCCCGAGTGTGACCCTGTGTTTGACCCCCGAATGTGACCCTGGTGTGACCCCGGGGTGTGACTCCCGTATGTGACTCCGTGGGTGACCCTGGTGTGTGACCCCAGTGTGTGACCACCGTGTGTGACTCCCGTGGGCCGGGGCACAGTGGGGACCCCACAGGGATCCCCTGGCAGGAGGGAGGAGGAGGCTGTGCTGGGTTTTCACCAGCTCCAGGCAGGCAGGGACACTGCTCCACCTAAGATCGATATGGATGAAGGTTTCCCTCCAGAACAGCTTAATAAAGCAGAAAAGGCACTGAAGCTGCACTGGAACTGCTGCAGCTTCAGTGGGGATGCAATGCTGGGATGCAGCCAGGGATGTGCTGTGAAGGGGATCCCACTGTTCCCCTGCCTGCAGGCTGGGCGGGCTCCCTGGCTCCACAGGGGAAGGCTGAGCTCGGTTCCAGTTCGAATGCAGCAGCAGGTACCAGGAAGGCTCAGGGACTGCAGTGGGATGGGATCCTGAAGACTGGAAACAGGAACCGTGGTGAGGAGGAGAAGGAGATGCTGTTGGCTGTGAGTTGGCAGATAATCCAGGGGAGAATCGTAGGTGGGTGTGCTGAGCACCCACAGTGGGATGAGGAGGTGACAGGATCCCTGGAACCCTGTCCTGGTGCAGAAGGGAGCGCAGAGCTTGGTCTGTGCTTCTGTTGTGGGGCCCCACTGCCTCCCCCTGTGCTGGTATGTGTGCCCTGGTTACAGAGATATTCTCCTTCTTGCTCATTTAGCCATCGTTGTGTTCCTTTAATTAAATTAGCATCTTTTAGTACATTTTGTCCTGCCATCACAGCTTAATGTCTCTGCAACTGCAGGAAGCTCAGAGCAGCTCCAGGGCCTGTGGTGGGGTGCACAGCCTGGCCTGGGGGGCGTGCTGGGATGAGCTGGCACCATGGAGAGCCGGTCGTTCTGGGGTTCCTGGGTCGCATCTGTCATCTCCTGCAGTTTCCTGGGGCCTGTCAGGAGTGGGAGCACAGGGAAATCCATCCTCACCAGGTGCTTGATATCCCTGGAAGCAGGGGAAGGGGATGGAGGTGTCCCTGGAGGAGACAGGGCAGCCTCAGTGCTTGGCTGCTGCCTGCAGACTGTCAGGACCTGCCCATCTTCTGCCAGGCATGCTGCCCACCACGGGGGTCAGGCAGGCTCATGCACTCCTGTCCTTCCTCATCCTCCAGAGACAATGTCCTGGTGCTCAGCACCAGTGGTCTGCACCGCTGCCCCCCCTGCCAGGGCCAGGCAGGCCCCTGTGCCCTGTGACAAATTCAGCAGCCTCTCTGATGTTTTCACATAAGTCCATTCTCCTCCTAAAGTGATCTTTTGAGTGTGAGTGCTGAGTGACAGTTGGCCAGCAGGGAATGGGGGGGTCCCTGGCAGGGCCATGCTTCATCCTGCTGGTCTTGGTGAGCTGCAGCCCCGCCTCGAGGACTGGCACTCTGGTGTGGGCACTGTGAGTCCAGGCACCCCTGGGGAGGTGGGCAGTGATGGGTCAGCTGGAGAGGCGAGGGGTGCTTTTGTCTGGAGTTTCCTCCCAAGGAAGGTGCTGAGTCGGCTCCCTGGGCTCTCCTCTCCCTGCTGCCACTGTCAGGGCACGGCGGGGTGGGACTGGCTTCACTGCTGGCTGTCCCCACCTCTCCGGGCTTCGGTGTGGTGGTGGAGGTGTCGCAGCAGTACTCGTGTAGTGCTGTGGGTGGGGTGGTCCCAGCACAGTCCCAGTGAGGAGAGGAGCTGGCCCGTCCCCAGCCGTGCCGCAGTGAGGGGCTGCCGTTGTCACTTTGTCCTGCGTGTTTGCTGCAGTTGTCTCCCGGCTCGGCTCGGGGGGGGCTGCGAGAGGCCCCCACGGTCACCCTGCCTTGCTGAAGTGCGGCAAAACACCTCAGTTGTTAGTCGGGGCTTGTCAGCTGCATTGCAGGAGCAGGGGATAAAGTGTTCCGGCGAGGAAGATAATTGAAAATCAAAAAAGACTTTGTTAATTTGATTAGGCAGAGCCATAGATGAATTGTTCTTCATCAAAAGAGATTTAATTTTGACATGCAATTAAATCCTTCTGCTGTCCGGGTGCCCTGCGTGTTCCCAGCAATGGAGTGGCCGGGCGGGGGCTCTGCAGGACAAGGCGGGGCTGAGCCGTGGGCGGCGGGGCAGGGGACGAAGGGAGTGTGGGTGCCTGACAGGCGTGACGGGAGCGCCAGGATGAGAAGGGTCTGGTGTGGTCAATGCCGCGCATTCAGCGCTGACTTGGAGTTGTCATTTAACTGCTTTAACTAATTGCATTAGTGGAATTAGACAGCTCTGTGCCCACTTCCTCCCCGGAGCTGTCCCCCTGCCCTGACAGCCCTCATCTCCCCGTGCTAAAGTCCCGACATGCAGGGCTCCGTTAGCGGGGAAAGGGTCTTTGCTGGCCACTGACTGGGTTTGATGCAGCAGAAGAGGAGCTGTGCGCAGGATCGGCACCTCCGGCCGGGCAGGAGCTCCGTCCCACACAGGCAGCACTGGCTCCGGGGTCCCCGTGAGCTCCAGCTGCCCGCCGAGCTGATAAAGCAGAGGATTATCGGTGTTGCCAGGCTGAATTGCCCTAATCCATCCCCATTGTGCTGCCAGGGACGGTGGCCGGCTGGAAATTCCCCAGTTGGGGTTGTGGATTTAGATCTGTTAGTGAGAGTTGGAGCTCAGTGGGATGTGACAGAGCTTTAAAACCTGTGAAAAAATGTCTGATTGGCTCTTCGGGCAGGAGCAGAGAGAGCAGTGCTGTGAGGAAGAGCTTTAGGAGGAGCTGCGGGAGGTCTGTGTGCTGCAGCCATGGCATAGCGGCCGTTCTGCCCCGGCAGCCGCAGCCCGTCGGAGATGGCAGCATGGCTGAGGAGTCTGGGACTCATTGATACTGCAGCTCACCGGGGCTGGGCTCTCTCTGAGTCCCTCCTGCCTTTGTAGTGCTGCCAGCAGGGCTGGTCCCGGCTCTGCTCGGAGCTGAGGGCTGGTTGGACACGGGGCAGCCACCGAGCCGAGCCTTGCCCTCCCCCTCCCTGGCTTCCCCTCAGCCTTGCAGGGTGATGCCAGGCTCAGTGCTGCCCTTGGCAGGGAAGGTCTCTGAAGTCTTGGTGTTGGCGAATCCTGTGGTGCCATGAGCTGCCCTCACAGCCTGCCTGTGCTTCTCCTCGGCTCAGCACCGTCAGCCAGGCTGGGAGCTCTTGGCACCAGGGGCTTTAGGCTGCACTGATCTAATGCTGCTTAGGCTAGATGGAGCCACGTGGAGATTTTCTGTTACAGCCTTGCTCTTCCACTTGCCAGCCCAGGGAGCCCAGCTCAGAGGCATCAGGCTTGGCGATGCAGGAGGGTTTTTGATCCCTGGGCTATTGGGCTGTTGGAGGTGCCTGGCAAAGCTCTGCACTGGTGCCCTGGACTGGGAGTGGCTTTTTGCTGGTCGCTCCTGGGCAGTGAAGGTCTCAGGCACTGAGGGCTGTCAAAGCCGTGCAGCCCTTGCCCTTCCCTTGAGGAGATGAGATACCGGACTGACATAAATCAGGTTCCCCACTCTGGGGCATGAGTTGGGCAGTCCTGCCCATGGCTGCTCTCCTCTCCACTTGTTGCCATCCCTTTTGCCTTGGTCTTGGGTCTCCGTCCTAATTCCTGCATTGCCATCCGCAATGAGTGAGAGGCGGAGGCTCCCTGGGGACTCCTCCGTGCCTTCCTGGTGGGGCCGGGCACTTGGCCAGCCTGAGCATCCGAGGCTGCAGGATGTTTCCAGCTGTGGATTGTGCATTCAGCCTGTCTCCCGAGGTCTGCACAAGGGAATCAGGTATTGATCTGCCTCATCCCTCTCACTCGGCTCCCTGGGGCTCTCTGCAAGCCCCCGCGCCGAGGTGGGTGACTTGGACATTGGCAGATGTGACACACGACCCCCCTGCGCTGCCCGGCTGCTCCAGGCGCAGCTGACAAATCTCGGGCTTTTCTAATTGCCTTTGAAAGTGTGAACCGAGAGCCAGAGGCACCACACGAGGGCCAGAACCCCTCAGTGCCTGCAGCAGCCAGGGAGCCTCTGCCTGCTGGAGCTGTCGGGAGGATCAGAGCGATGGGGGGGATGTGGTGAGCCCAAGAGCAGGGCAGCCCCAAGGAGAGCTGGAGGCTGGGAACAGCAGTGAGCTCTGGCACAGGGGAGTGTAGCCCTGTATGTGCCGTGCTTAAAACAGTACCAGTGGCTTGTGCACGAACAGGACTTGGGTGTTTCTGGGAGGGATGGCAGCACAACTCTGGGATGTGTTTGTGTGGACTTTCATCCCTGTCCCTGTGAGCCATGGTCCCCACGTCCACATCCCCACGAGTGGTGGTCCCCATTCAGCAAGGGGCAGGTCATGGAGCTGATGCCACATCTGGATGATGGGCCCTGGCTTTGCCTTTGCCCTGAGCTGTGGGGGTCCCTCGGTGGCTGCAGTATCAGCTTGGGTGGATGCTCATTCCCACAGCATCAGGACAGGAAGATGAAGGGGAGTGGGGTGGGCATCCTTCATCCCAGCTCCGGCCCATGGCTGCCCACGGAGCGGGTGCAGGAGCCCCATGCAGTGCTTACCACTTCCATCTTGGCTTGTTGCCTTATTTGTTCTCCTCTAATTGAGCAAATGCGCTGTCGGCAGTGCGGCTCAGCCAGCATCGACTTGATTAGGGGAAGGCATCGATACCACGCTGCACGGCAGGAGGCTCGGGCTGACACTGTCAGACTACCCGAATCTTAAAGTTGCACTTATTCATGATGTTTTGATTTCTCTTGCTCTGGGGACTCCGACTTTGATAGATTATGATGCGGTACCAGAACAATCTGATCCACTGGAGCAACCTGCTTCCAGAGTAGGCATTTACCACCAGAGCCTAGCATTTTCTTGATTTTTCAGAGTAAAAAGTGATGGCATAAAGAAATCTTGAGCTTTGCACAGTTCAGTCGTCCAGAATTAGCAACTAGAAGGTTGGTTTTCGTGCTGATGGGGGCTGTTGGAGATATTTTATGCTGAGCTGATTTCTGGGTGCATTTTACTGCTGTGGCAGTGCTGGCAGGAGCTGTTTGCACTCCACAAGTTGGAGTTTCTGCTTGCTGGTTCCCAAATGCTTCTGTTCCAAGTGAGCACCCACTCCAGTGCTGTGTTGTGCTGCTGTTCCATCCGAGGGTCTCTTTGTGCCCCTCTGCTCTCCCGGTCCTCCTCACACTTGGGAATTTTGCAGGTAGAGGTGCGACCCCTCACTGATCCCCACTTGCAGGGTGTAAGAGGATCTGGTTCCACAGAGCACATATCCAACATACCAGTGATCCATACCACAGGATGTACTTTTTCTTACACATTTCTTGTATGTGACCATGCCAGGGTTGCTGGTGCTCATCGGCTCAGCACTAAGTATAACCCCCAGAAGGAGTGGTGGGACTGAGCCGTGTCTCACTGCCTTGTCTTGGGACACTTGCCGGTGCTTTGCAGCTTCAGCCTTTTCTTGGCTTTTTCATGAACTCTGTGGGGAGAGGGAGATGTGCTGGACACTGTGTATGGCTGCCAGGATGGGCAAGGGCTCAGTGGGGGACCAGGGACACCCATAGCCTTCAGCCCTGCTCCAGCTGCTTACTGGCCACAGGAGCTGTGAAGCCTACTGAGCATCGGGGTTGTAGAACACCTTTTTTCCCCCCAATGTGTCAAAACAGCATTTTTCCTCTGCCTTGTTCTCGGAAATCTTTGAACTGTTTTTGCTAAAACTTCCCTCAAAATTTCAGCCTGAGGCAGATACTCAGTGTGGGAAACATCAGAGTGAAAAGCCTTGCGCTGCAGAAAGACAGAGGCGAGGGATAATGGGGCTCTGGCTGGACTCGCAGCCGGCAGCGCTGGGCAGCTGCGGTGTTTACAGAGAGCTCAGGGAGTCTCTGAGGAGAGCCAGCACTGCTTGCATATTAAACCAGGAATTGCAATTACCAACAGAAAAGAGCATTTTTATAACACTTTTATTGGAGTCTTAATGAACAAATAAAGAAGTGGAGAAATCTGCACATGCATTTGTGAGATATAAAACTGACTGAATAGAGATGAAGCAGCAAGAAGTGTTGGCTGCTCTCCTTTCTGCTGGGTGGGGGAAAAAAACCTGCAAAGAAGGGAAAGAAGAGGGACAGGAGAGTGGGAAGAATGCTGAAGTATGTGATTCGGGAACAGGGACGCCCTGGTAAGTGGTTGTAAGTTGTTCTTGTGACCCCAGCAAGAGGTATAAGGTGCCTCTGCAGAGCTGTCTGTCGTCCTTCCTCTGCACTGTGCTGAGGGAATTTGCAGGGATTTCAGAAGGCATACTGGAAAAGAAATTGGAACCTGGAGAAAAGTAGAAAAGTGTGGATTTGGCCCCAGAATCGGTACAGGCAGGTGGTGCTCTGCTGCCAGCATTTGGGCACCAAGCACTGGCTTTGTGTCACATCGAGCCGCAGGATCCCTCGCGCAGACCTGGGGGGTGCTGAGAGGACAGGTGGAGTCTGGAAAGCCAGCGGGATGTCCCCAAATACTCTGGGCTAAGAAACACCCGTGTTAAGAGCAGCTTATGTGGTGCCGAGGGCGATGAGGTGCATCAGTGGCTGCCGAGGATGTGCACTGGCAGGAGAGGCAGCGCGGAGATGCGCCGGGTGCCGACGGGGGAGTGTGGCGGTGCGGGAGATCCGCTGCCAGGACCCGCCCGGAGGGCAGAGCCGCAGCCAGCGCTGCTGTGCTGGTCCTGTTCCCTGCTCCTGGTCTGTCCAGGGAGTGGATACCCACAGAGCTTTGGAAACTGCTCCAGAGCCTTTCCATATCTCGGGGGTGTTTTGTGCCGCTGGTCCCCTGTTCTCCCCGCCGAGATTCCCAGGGCACGGCAAACCCTCTCTTCCTTGTCAGCACAAGCGGCTCCAGTGGGGCTCCTGCCAAACACTTCCCAGGATGATTTATGATGCTCCTTCAGTTCACTTCGAACTCTGGCTTCTTCTTCTCTTCAGTAGAATTTAACTTGTTTGCCTGGAATATTAATAATTAAACATCAAGGAATTGCATCCCAAGCAGCCTCCTCAGAAGCGTGTTTGTGATTGTTTTCAAGCGCCCAGCGCCGAGTTGGGGCGGCTCTTTGATGGGATTTTGCTGCTTTCAAACCGCTGACACCAGTAACCCCATAAATTAGCAGCTGATGGAGGGAAATCTCCTGGCTGCAGCTGTGGGTTTTTATGGTTTGATTTGTTAATAGGAGTTTTGGGTCACAGCCAGAATTCCTTACCCAGCTCGGGAAGGGTCTGCCCCACGGTGCGGTGGCGACGCCGGGCTGTGCTGTGCGGGCTGCGCTGGCAGGAGCTGGCACTGCCTCTGGGAGCAGCTGCTGTCGGTGCCAGGAGTGTGGGGGCTGCGTGTGCCCACCCCCATGTCCGTGGGTCTGTGACCAGAGCAGAGGGGACCAGGTGGGCTGAGCAGTGGGATGAGGCTCCGCCGGAGCATGAGTGGGACATCCCGTGTGGATGGGGGTGTCTGGTGCAGATGGAGGCTACAGCCTGGGAGCGGCGTTTTGCTGTGATGGTCTCAGCTGGAGAGGGGGATTCTGCCTTCTTTCCCTTCCCCCACATGCTTCTGATGTGACAGGGCAGCTTCTCGCATGTCCTTATCCCTCTCGTTTCCTGCAGAGCAGTGAAATACAGCCGGCAGGGAGCACGTGGGGTGGTATTCACTGCCTGGCCCGTGGAAGGGGCAGGGCTGGGTCCTGCCCCTCCTGCCAGGACACACAGCGTCACGAGCTCGAGGAGGTCGCAGGGCCCGGCTTGGAGGGGTTTACCTGCTCCACAAGTGTGTGCCTGTGGTCCCTGCCCACAGCAGAAGCAGCTGCTATCCAGGGAATCATCTTTTCTAACACTCAACGTTGTTTCTGAGAGCGTGGCTGAGGCAAGAGCCAATTCTTCCGTGTGTCCTGGCTGGGCTCCTGCAGTACTGGGGATATAGAGCTCCTGCCTGGTGTGTGCTGGTGTCTGGAGAGCTCCAGGCCCCTCTGGGATCCCCCTCTGCCGGCGCCAAGGGTCTGTACCTGCCGATCATGCTCCCACCCCTTGCCGTGGAGCTGAAGCCTCATTTATCGTGAAGGGAAATGAATTCACATCTCACCAACCAACGGGAACCCAAATACAAATAAATTTCCCTCAAAGTGCAGTCGTTGGAGAAAACTAAAGGCCGTTAGTCAGGCTGACATCAGAAGAGCTGCATTCCCTCTGACAACCCGCACAGCCTTATGTTTTATTCACCAGGCCTGAAAAATACCTTCCCAAAGAGGGCGCCCATAAATAAACCAGTGTGATGAATATTACACAGTATAAAAACTGATAAAGCTGGGCTCCAACCAGGAGCTGCACAATGAGGTAAAAAAAGCACAGGGGTTCATTAACAGCTGACCCAGCATGGTGGGTTGGGGGGTGGGCTTTGAGATGGGAAAGGGAAACATCCATGGGCATACTTCTGGATCCTGGGAGAGAGGGGAGTTAGACTAGGCCAAGCCAACCTGCTCCTGGCCACTGGGAGAGGGAGCATGAGCAGGCTGGGAGCATTGCAGGGTTGGGGGTGCCTCAGCAGCACCTACAAACCTCCTTTGAAAAGTTCCTTCACTCTTCCTTGGAAACACCAGGCTGGACCCTGTAGGGAGCAGAGCAGCCCCCTGCTCTGCTCCTCCCCACCATGCAGGAGGCAGGAACCTTGAAATATGAGCACTTAGCTTTTTATTATCCCATTTAATTGCTGCCTGACAGCCTAATCCAGCATTAAAAACACCAGAGCTCAGGGGAATTCACCATTGTTATTCAACACGTATCTGTCTCTGTGCTCAGATGTCCCATCTGCTGCCTCCTTCCACCTACTTGCTCCTGGGACACGCTGGCTGATCCTTGGTCCTGCTGGTGGATTTCTTCATGGTGGAAGTGGTGGGTGACAGGAAGGAGGTCAAGAAGGGGGAACAAGGAAGGGGCTGCTGCTGGCAGGGGCCCTGGGCAGCAGGAGGAGAAGGCTGGGGCTGTTGGAGTGAACCTGGGCCGGTGTCAGAGAGCCATGGTGCTCACAGGCAGTGAAGCTGGGATGGAAACATCCATGGCTCTCCCTGGCTCTGCAGGTATAAAATGCAGTTTGGGAAATCACTTTTCCTTCCATCCAGCACTTAACCCAAATTTCCCCACAGCAGTGGAGAAGGGGCTGATCACCACAGCTTTGGAGACGCCAGTGAGTTATAGTAATGGACACTCTGCAAACTGTCTGTGCTGCCCATAAATCCATTCCCTCCTGGAAGTGCAGATGGTCCATAATCGTCCATCATCCCCAGTGGGCACGGCCGTGCCAAGGTGGGTTTCTCCTCAGAGGCTGCTGTTTCTGCAAGCTCAACGGAACTGCAGCGTGAGCTCTCTCCATAATGAAGTGAGAGCAGCCCTGCACCAACGTGGGTTAGGGAGAACAAACAACAGGCGTCCCCAAGGCTGGGGCTGGTGCAGGCACAGAGGAGAAGGTGGCAGGGCCGGGGCCTGAGTCCTGCTTGCTTTGGTTCACCCGTGTTCCACAGGGCGATTCGGCCCTGTGCTGGCAGTCCTGGAGGTGGGCAGGAGAGAAGAAGGGTTCAGAGCTGCTTTGGTGCTGCTGGGAGCTGAGCATGAGCAGCTGCCCCTGCCTCACCAAGAGTCCATACTGACCAAAACACCCTGGCACAGCCTTCAAGCACCTCCATGGACATTTTTGCATCTTGCTTATGGTATAAGGGCCTGCTGAGGCCGGAGCATGGCAGGCAGCTGGCGAAAGCACTGGGCACACTGTAACTGGGTTGGAGTTCTTGCTGCCAGTGTGGAGCAGTCTCTTTCCTTGAGTAATGACCTGGAATTCGATCACGTGGCTTTTATTAGATTGTGAGACTGGAAGTGTAACTGTGCAGGATCAAAGAGAAGCTGGCACTGCCACCAACCACGACCTGCAGGGCTGAGGGAGAGGAGCCACCCTGGGAGATGAAAATGCCCCCAGCAGGCTGCTGAGGGACTTCAGCTCCTCATGATGGAGCCTCTCTCATGCAGTCCTGGTGCCTCAATGGCTGCTGAAGGACAACAGGCTCCTCTGCCAAGCTGCCACCAGCCTCTGGGGCCACTCTGCCCTGAGCTGTCAGCCAGGACCTCAGTACCAGGACTTGGACCCGCTGGAGCTTAGTGAGCCAGAGGGAAGGTCCTGGACTCAGCCTGTCCCAGCATGTCCTGGGGGCTGCAGCGGGTCCCAGCAGGGCTGGTGCTGCCACAGCAGCCACACTCACGCAGGCACTGGGGCTGCTGAGGGCAGTGCTGGGACTGGGCAGAACGGGCAGGGAAAGCAATTTCGGCAGTAATTAATCGTGCATGGGCAGAGCTGACAGCTCGTGGTGCCCACGATGGCAAGGAGCAGCTGGACCCTCTGCTCCCAACAGGCTGCTCTGGGCCCCCTGGCTTCAGGGCCGTGCCTCGCCCGGGGCTCCGGGTGCCGGCCGGGCTGCGGAGGCCGTGCTGGCTGCTCCTGCTGTGGCCGTTCTCCCCACTCCGGCCGCTCCTGCAGCGGGGAGAGCCCGTCTGGACATTCCGGCAGCATCGCTGGGTTTATTAAGCTAATAAAGCAACGTTAAGTAGCCGCACAGTGGAGCCTCCTGAGGGCTCGTTATGTGCAGAGAGGAGCCGGGGGATCCCGGAGCCTCGGCGCCGATGGTTGCTGTGGCACGCTAATAGATGGCGAGGCGCAGGTAGTGTTGCACCAGGCTGCTGCGGGGCGGCCGCTGCGGCACCGCGGGTGCAGTTGCCTCTCCTCGTGAGCCCTCTCTGCCCTGCTCCGGCACTCCGTGAAGCCCCTTGGTGCCCCTCTGCACTCTCTTGGGGGCTTCTGGCCCTCAAGGGGCTGCACAATCAGGGGATACTGATGGCATCTCCCTCAGCCATCCCTGACGCCTGTGGCTGCCCAAGTGCTGGAGTCGAGCAGGGAGAGCATTGTCTCACCCTCTGCCTAGGGCTCCACTCCATTCCTGGCCCTGGGGAGCTGCTGTTTTTTAAACCAAGCAGGTTTTAAAAACCTGGCCACAGGCTGGTAGACAAATACCTGATCCTGAGTAGCTCATGCTCCCAGAGGGTTTGCGAGGGGACCAGAGCACCCCAGGATCACCCTGGGATCACCCTCCCAGTGCAGCTGTGTGTTCTTGTGGGTGCTGGTGGCAGGCAGTGCTCCGGCAGCATGCAAAGCAGGCCCTGTGTAATACATAATAATTAATAGACTGCTCTGGTGGCAAGCTAGGTAAGTAGATAAATAATTTTAATTATCCTTGGGGAGGCTGTAAAATTCGCACACAACCCTTTATTAAACTCTCTGTTTACAACAGTCATTTATATTGTGTGTTATTTTGCATAAAACCCTCTTGGGGCCGAATAACACCGTGTAACACTGTCCTTGGCACTGCCAGCACCCCTGCTCCTTGGGAGCCATGAGTGGGAGTGCAGGAGCAGGGACCTAGGGAACGTGGACACCCCAGCCACAGGGCAGCTCTGGGTCTCCCAGGACCCCTTGATGAGCTCACCTGAAGCTGAAAAGCCAGGTGCTGCACCCCAGCCCTGCTGAGTTCTGCTTGCCTGGGGGTCCCTGGGGGTCCCTGGGGGTCCCTGGGGGTCCCCCAGACCCCAGCTCTTTCCCAGCAGAGTTGCTGGTTTTTTGCTGATGGCAGGGTATTTTTTCCTCCTTTTTTTGCGCATGTCTCTCAATAGAACCATAAATTTCAAGCTGTGAAATCCCGCTGCGTCAGCAGTCTGCAAAATGAAGTGATATTAAACGTGACAAAAGTCTTTCTAATTCACCCTGGCCAGTTCCTGCTTCCCTCCCTGAAGCTGTAATTGAGAAGTGGAAGAATGGAGATTGCTGTTGTCCCTGCCTGGAATCCACTGAGCCATCCAGGCCTGTGTATCTTATTAATTAAGGATTATTTACAAATAACTCTGCTGTGGCTGTGCCACACGCACTGCCCTGTGCACACGTGTGTTCTCCCTCCCGCCACCTGTGCTCCCCTCAGCTCCAGAGCACCTGCTCATCGCTCCAGCTCCTGAGGGGCTTCAGGGATGGTTTGCTGGGGCAGGGGGACGCAGGAGCGAGCTGTTACCCTCACTGTGACCCTCGGTGTGACCCTGACGTGCCACTCACTGTGGAGCAGAGCCAGTGCTCGCTTGCTGCAGTGACCTCACTTGCAGAGCACTCCACATACTAATCCTGTTTCCAGTGGCAGATTCCAACAGAGTCCCTGCCAACATCAGGACGAATCTTTGGGGATTTGAAGTCGCTTTTACAGGAACAGTGTGTGTTTCTCTGCTCCTGGATGGGTTCTTTGAGGGTGTTTTCAGTGCTGGAGTGGCCGAGATGCTGCTCTACCACGAGAACTGGCCAGGCTTTGCCTGGTGCCCTTTGCTCACCTGGCCAAGGGGACATGTGACCAGGATACCCTGTAGCCCCTACCTCTGCCAGGCAGGCTATGAGGAGAGAGTTTGTGCTCAGTGCTATCCGTGCTCACCCCACTCCAGGCACAACAAGGGATGGAACTCTGCAGATGGTCATCAAACAATTGTAGAGTTTAGTATCCCCACGGTGGGGCTGACGTTTGTGTCATTAATTTTAAAACACTTTATTTCTTCTCTGTTATGTCAGATTCATTTTCAACAAGCTGAATAACTCTTCCTCCCTAACCGTGGACTTGTGTTTGATCATTTCCTTCCCCATTTGGTTTTTGTTCCTGTCCTGGGAAGGTCAGTAAGATGGCAGGACAGAGCGTGGTGCCATACTGGTGTTACCTGTCCAGGTGATCCTGGTGTATCCCCACAGACCCGCAACTCTCACTTTCTCTCCTCTGGAGTACATAGAGACCTGTGCTGCCCATGGGCAAGGTACAGAGAGTGGTTTGGGGACCTGGATCAGGGGTTGTTTGGATCATAGAGCAGGAAGGAGCATTTCCCCACTCTGCTGGGCCAGGGCTATCAGGTTTTTTTTAGTAATCGAAGGTATTGACGCCGTGCTAGCTGAGGAGGCCACTGGAGGGCTCTTCTTCCAAATCATTACATTTCAAGCTGAACTATCCCCTTTTTATATAAATCCTGACAAATAAAGATAAAACAGGACTTTTCCTGTAGAGCTGCAGCCCACAGTCAGGATTGGCACTGTTTGGGGTAAGCAGGACCTGGAGCAGACATGCCAGAGACAGGAAAACTGCTCTAGAAGGACTGTCACTTTTGGGTCCCCTCTGCTGCATCTCTCAGTGGGATGGGAGACTTTCCAGGGGTCTCTCCATGCTCTCCATCCAAAGGGCACAAGACACACTTTGGGGATAGACCCTAAATGTGAGCATCCTGGTGGCATCAGTGGGAGCAGGAGCACCCTAAGGTGTCTAGGGAGCAGGATGTGCCTGTTTCCCTGGGGCTGCTATCTCCACCCCTCCTTTGGAGCTGGCACACAGAGCTCCTCCTGCCCAGGCACAGAGCTGAGGGCACCCACGGGTCCAGCACAGTGGCTGCAGCTGGGCTTACCAGAGAGGGGGCTCTTTCCATTTACTTTTGTCTTTTTTCCTTTCAAGACAAAATTAAGCTACATAAAGAAAACCCCAACCTTTTCTTACAACACTGCATCAGTACATCCCTTGAGGGGAAAACACTCACACAGAGGTTTTCCTGCACTTTGCTTGTCCTCGTGTCTCCACTCAGCACTTTCAGAACGCTTGCCCCTGGCCAATTCCCCACGCATTGGGTTTGGTGCTTTGGGGTTTGTTTCTTTTTTTGCTATTGTTTCCAATCAATTTCACAGTGGGTTTGTGGTTGGGATAAAAGCCTCCCCTGCTCTCTGCTCGTCTGGCTGCTTTGTGTTTCTGTATCCCTGCTGATGCCACGCCGGGGTGAGCAGGGTGGGTGGGTGTTCCTCATCCAGGGCTCACCTACCTCTGCTCCAGGGCTCGCCCTGTGTCCAAGTGTCCACAGCCAAGGATGCCCTGATATCCATGATCTTCTCTCACAGCCTTGTCCTGCTCAGCTGCTCCATGTTCCTGTAGGCTCCTCCAGCCGCTCTGGTTCCCCTGTCCCCACTGGTTTCATCCCAGGCATTCTCCTAGTTCCATATCCCAATGTCATCCCAGAGTGGATCTGTCTCCTTGTGCCATGTCCCACCAGGTTCTCACGGAGAGGCTGAGCCACAGGTTAATTTACAGCATGTAGGGAGCGCGGAGGGGAAGAGCGTCTGCCCGCTAAATAAGTCATGAAGCCAGATCCCAACAGCACAATTAGAATCCTCCGTTAATGATTATTTATGGGGCTGGGAATGCTTATTTAACCTGACTATATTAAATATTAAACCAAATTACAATATTTATACCAGTATTTACAACAGAAGGGGGTGGCATGTGGCTGGGGCAGCAGCAGGTGAGTGAGTGAGGTGTGCCTAGTGCTGCTCAAGGGTGTGTGGGCAGCACTCAGGGGTTGTGGGGACCAGAGGAGCAGTCACGGCTCTGTCCCTTACCCTGGCCCAGCCATAACCTTTAATGTAAGTGGCAGGAATGCTGCAGGAGGAAGGGGAAGGACTTTTGGGTGAGAGATGGTGTCTTCTAAGAAAGAGAAATATCAGTCATCCACTGGGACAGTAGAAGCCAAAGGAACCCCCCAGCCAGTGTGGAGTCAGAGGGATGTGAGAGCAGGGCTTTGCTTCTTTTATCCCCTTAGAGCTGGCGGTGACAGCTGAGCCTTGGAGGCTCTGCTTGGAGCTCTCACTGCCCCCACTCGGGGATCCCAGCTGCCTGTGCCTGGTGCTGGAATGCAGCTCCTTATGGCAGAGCTGTGGCTCCAGTGCCACCAGCCCTCAAAGCTGCAGGATTTCGGTGCAGATCCCTCTGTGCTCCCGAGCTGCTGTGATTGCTGGTTCCGCAGCCCGTTGCAGATAAAATGATGATTAAGGGGTCCCACCGTATAAGCAGACAACCATGTTGACCTTATTTAGGCTCCTAATCAATTTGCCCCTGGTGTGATTAATTGAGATGCTTGCCATTGATTTTCTGTGAGACAGGAGTGGCTGAGGTGGGATTCAGTGGGATGCCTGCAGGGGCATCTCTGCAGCGGCCGTGCAAGGCTGAGCTGCGGAGTTCTCAGCCGGGCGGGATTGTCCCAGCTCTCCTCAGCCATGGCTCCCAGGGCAGCCTCCCTGCTGCTGCCCCTGGGAGGTGCAAGGGCCAGCCATGGAGCTCCAGGTGGGATTTGCACTCCCTGGGAGCCCTCCTGCATCCTGCAAATGGGATATGGGACCTGGGAAGGATGATATGCTCTTCTGAGTGAGCCAATAGCTTGGGAAAGAGTCCCCATCACCAGTGCCACTGTCAAACCCTCTGCAAGGGGTGGTGTGACCCCTCCCCGAGGTGTAACCCCTCCCTGAGTGTCCCTGATGGAGGTGCTGTGGGATCACCCAGCACCATGATCCCCATTTGAGCTGCCAGAGTGGGAAAGGCCCTGACCAAGCTACTGGCTGGGGATGAAGGACCTACAACACGGATGATTGGAAAGCATTTTCTAGCTAAATTGCTGAGCGGATGGATTTACCCTGGACTGGTCCTTGTGGACTCTGGAACATTTTCTCTTCTGTCACAGTTCCTTTTTATGACCTGCCATTTGCTCCAGCAAGCGAGAAGTGAGCCCTCGGCACCCAGCTCCTGCTCCAGCTGTGGTTCAGGAATGCAGCGGCTTTGCTGCCGGCAGCCACGACTCCTTTTCAGGAAAGTGCTGGGGCCTGGCAGGATGTCTGGCTCCCCAGGCACGGCGAGGCTGACAGGAGCTGGAGGGGTGGGAAGGGGCAGCACTGGCTGAGGCAGAGGAGCTGGCAGCTGCCGGCTCTGGGGGATGCTGTGCCAGAGACACAGCTGCGGGTTTATAACGAACGGCGACAGACCATTACAGTGACCACCTGCAGAGGGTGCACGTCCAACAGGGCTCCAGATGGGAGTCTGTGGCACAGGAGAAGAGTGAAGCCCCAACCCAGCTTGGCAGATCCCTCTGTGGTGGCAGCGTGGGCAGAGGGACAGTGGTGACTCCAGGGAGGGGACCGGGTTTTCCTCTTGCTCAGCCATAAGTGCTTCCATGCAGTGATTCTGTCATCGGCATTTCCACATGATGATTCCAGCAGCTCTTTTGGCTTCTACTGTCCCAGCTGATGACTGATATTTCTCTTTCTTAGAAGAAGGGGAAGGACAACACAATCTACCACCCAAAGCCCTTCCCCTTCCTCCAGCAGCTTTCCTGCCATTTACATTAAAGGCTATAACGGGTTGGAGTAAATGGAGCAGGTTTGCAATTAGTTTTCCAAGTACTTATCTCATTAAAGTAAATGAATTATTGATTTAGTGACACTCGTGCTTTTAGTGAGCGGCACAGTGCCATCCCTGCTCCGTTGCTGGCTCCCTGCAGCCAGCCCTTGCACGCCTGCTCCTGTGAGCACACGTGTGGGTGCGTGGGCAGCGAGTGACTGCTCTGCCTCTTCCTTGGCTTTGGAGCCAACACAGTCAGTGCTGGACATGGGAGTCATGTCCATGGGAGCAGGAACGTGGCTTCGTGAGGGACCCTGTTGAGGTGTGGGTGGGAGCAGAGGCCGTGGGGAGGGATGGGCTGGGGACCTGCTGGCTGAGGTCTACGCCCTGGAATGCTGCTGTAGGCATGGCAGCTGTGCCGGGACACCTCCTGCCAACCCATCCCTGCGGGTCAGAGGATGACAAGGGAGGGAGGAAGGCAGGCAGCTCACCCATGCCACCAGCGCTTAGCTTGCTCGGGGTCTGTTGGTGCAGCACAGGGCTGTCATGGGGCTGCCAGGCAGTGTGAGGGGACTGGAGCTGCCTATGGCTTCNTGGCAGAGTGTGGATGCAAGAGGATGAAGCACTGACAGGCTGTGCTGGAGCCAAATGTTCATGCTGAACCTGCCACCCCCAGCTAGCTGCTGATTCAGCTCTTTTGCACATCTCTGTACAGAGATTTAATCTCTTCTGTAAGATAAAATACCCCATTAATGGAAACCTGCCTGCTCGTAGCTGCCCCTTGCTGCTGTCCAGGAAGGAAGGGCTGCGCTGTCCTGCTAAGGCTGTTGATGCTTGGCATCACAGCCGGACATCTTCCCTGCAGCTCCTGTGCCCCGTGTCTGAGGGGGTGGGATGAGGATACCAGTGGGATGCCAGGAGTGCCAGACTCCTCTCTCAGTGCCTGCTGTGCCAGCAGGTGCCACGTGGCTCTGCCAGCGGGTTCCATGAACGACTCGAGCATTGCAAGCACTTTGATCTCCTTGCCAGCAGGAAGAAGGTGGGGATGCCACAGGAGCTGCAGTCACCAGGTGGGAGGAGGTGCCAGCAGAAAACTGACCAGCAGAAACTTTAGGAAGGATTTTGGCTGGGAATTTCACAGCTGCTAGTCCAGCGGAGTTGGGCGACCAGCGGTGTTGGCATGGGCTGTGCTGAGTGTGGCAGTGCCGCGCTCTCACCTCTGCCCCCCTGAGGGACCTGCGCGGGAGCTGATGTTCCTCCCTGTGCCGGGACCCTGCCAGGCCCCACAGCCATAGCGGGGAGGGGGTTCCCAAAGTGGGGGCAGTGCCATGTATTGTCCCTGTCCCCAGGATGGGACCTATTCCCTGACCTGAGCTGCTGGTTGGAGGACTCTCCTGAGCAGTCCTAGAGCTGTCCTGATGGTGGTCCCTTACCCTCCTCACCAGGGCTCCTCTGGGCACTGCCCGAGCATCTCATTTCTCAGCTCTTGGCCAGCAGTGTGGAACAGCCCTGCCTTGGCTGGGGGCAGAGTGGGGGCACGTGGGGAAACATGTCCTGAGAGCTGCTGTGCAGGAGCCAGCCACTGCCCTAGCCCCTGCCCCTCCTGCCCCTGCCTCCAATACTGCTGGGAACGGTATGTTTTATGTTCCTTAGCTGAAAAAAAAAATCCCTTCTCATTTAATTAAAAATGTTGACATTGTGCCTGGCCATCCCGCCCGCCAGAGAAGGTGGTTATAAATTAAACATTAAACCTTTAATGGACCATAAAGAAATATTCACTGCTGTTCTGTATATGGGGATATAAATAGAGAGGGCTGTGGGGGGAGGGGTGGGACATTATTGTTCTCAGCCAGATAATCTTTGCTAATGAATTTAATTAAAAGAAAAATTAATTTAGAATTTTTTGGTGGAGGGAATGGGGTTTAAAATGTACTTTGAGAAACTACCAAGAAGTTTCCCAGCAGACCAGAGCCGGGCCTGCCTCAAGCTGCAGCATGGGGGTAGGGGCTGTTGAGGTGCAGCTTTTGTGGGATTTGTGCAGCTGGGTGACATGGGCTGCATTTCTTGTCCAGACCCCCTGATTCACATCCGGATGGTTTTAGCTGGGTTGGGATCACCTCTTCTGGCAGCGGCTCCCTTTGAGGCTTTGCAAGGCTCCAGGTAGAGTCGATCAGCCTGGACCTCTGCCAGAAAAGAAGAGACTGGAGCAAGATCCCCCTCAGGTCCTGCCCAGAGCTGCTCATGCCTACCTCCCATCCATGCTCTGCCAGGGGTTTCCCTCTCCCACTTTGGTGCGTGCGGACAGGGAGGCTCTGGCTGAGCATCCCGCTCCCTGTGGTGCCAGGACCACCAGAGGTTTCTGCCTGGGCTGGAGCTGGGCTTGGCAATTCCCTGTCTGTGCCAGCAAGCGTGGCACATCCCAGCTGAGGCACATCCTATCTGCCGGGCCCCACGGTGCTGTGGGGAGCTTCTCAGAAGGTGCCTTCCTTGGGAAATGTGTTTGGGAAATGCAGTGTTACCCATCGCCGAGCCTCCCCCAGGAGCATGCGGAGTCAATTATTCATTGCAGAGCAGGCAGCCTGGGCTCCCAGCACTCACTCCCAGCCCTGCTGCTGGAGTGCTCTGGGCTTGCTGTGCTGTCTCCTGATCCCAGTTGGGATCCTGGTGGGCGCTTCCTTGGCAAAGCTATGGAAGAGCTCAGGAGTGGTGGCTGGGGGCAGGTGGCTCTGCCAGGCCTGCAGGTGCAGGAGTGTCATCACGCTGCTGGGAACCAAGGAGTTCCCAACCATCTTTTTTTAGGACACCCACATCCCACAGCTGGGTCTGCCCTGGCCTGGGGGAGGGGAGACCCCCAGCCTGGTGAATGCATCGTGCTGGGTGAGAGTGTTTGGAGGGTTTTTGTCATAAGAGTGCTAATGGAAGTCAGCTCCAGCCTAATGAGCTGTACTTCTCCACGAATCTGATTCATTGAGGCAGGAATTACCATAATTGATTATCCTGCTGCGCAGCTGAGAACCGTGTTTGCTAACATGAGTGCCTGGGAACAGTCTCTGTGCTTCCTGAGCCACCACCAGACCCTCCGTGAGCCATGTGCTCACTGAGATTGGCCATGACCTTGGAGCAGGGTCCAGGCATGGGATCCCTGCACCCACACTCAGCTCCCTCATCGTAGGGTGCTGCTTCTGCAGTGGGGGCTGAGCATTGCAGCTCCAGAACTGTTGGGCAGGTGGGACTCAGCACTTCCAGGCCTCCAAGGCAGCGGGTACAGACACACACAGCCCCTCATTCTTTAACCACTCTTGGGATGTATCAACCATTCTCATTATTTCTGAGGGTCTAACATGATTGATGAATGTTTGCATTGGCCATGCTGCAAAAGCCAATTAGTTGAAGTGCAGCTTTCAGGAAGTTTTCTTTGAAATTTGGCTTAATTTCCAAGAAGTGGCCAGAGCCAGGACAGCAGCAGAGCTGTGTGCTGAAGGAATTGCTCCTCACAGGAGCGTGGCACTGGGCTGGGCTGGGCAGAGGGTTTGGGATGCACCAACCCAGATGTGCAGCCAGCGCTTTGATGACAGCTGTGCCCTGTCCCACCCCATGGGATATGTGGGACTGTGCTTGCAGGGTTGTAGGGGAGCTGAAGAAGGGGTCCATGGTCTGTGGGAGCTGGGTTGGGTTCCAGGTGCACTGGTGGAGGTGAAGGGGCAGGTTCCTGTGCCCATCACCCTGGGCACAGTGCTGATGGGCACTGATGCTGCTTGGCCCCCCTGGGTTGAGCCTCTGGCCTGGCCACCAGCTCCTGACCAGCACAGGCTTCCCAATGCCCAGGGAATAACACTCACATCCGTGCTCAAATCCCGACATCGTGCAGTTGATGAGCAGACAGCACTGACTGTAACAGGTTAGTGATGATGATCATTGGTTTTAATTCTTCCTCCTCTTCCCTGTCTTTTCTAGAGAGCCCAGTGCAAGCGCCGTGGGAGGAACTGGGCTGACTAAAAGGTATGGAGAGTTCAGATCCCAGTGGCTGCATTGGGCTGCTCCCGGGGTCCCTCTGGCATGCTAAACCTGCATGTGTGGGGCTGGCAATGGGTGCTTGGTGCGGGGCAGGGCAGCCCCCTCAGCCTGTGGCTCAGGGATCAGGCAGGGGCTGGTGGGCACAGAGCCACGAACAGGGGAGGGACAGGAGGAAAGCTGTCCACTCCCCTCTGCCAGCGGCCCCTGGCTCGCCCCAGTGTTGAGCCCCATGCAGGTGTGACGTGAAGATGTGAATCCTGCACGAGGAGAGCTGAGACTGACGTGCCTGTGAGTGTCTGTGTGTGCTGACTTGCTGTCTGTCCATACTCTGTGCAGCTCCCAGCAGCCATCCCTGGAGGAGAAAGGGACCCTGTCCTTACTGGGGCAAAGAGCAGCCCACATGTCCACTGCAGGAGATGTTTGTCACCAGGGTTCTGGGAGGCATCACAACAGCTCACAGTGTCCCCAGGCTCAGGCAGGTCATGGCTGATATGTGTGGAAGGTGGACCAGACCAGATGCCCTCTGCCAGCCTGGTGCCCACTGGTCAGGTGTGGGTGGCTCCTTCCTGTCCTACCCTCAGGTTGCTGGACTTAGAGCAGTAGGAGGATCCCACCACGGAGGGGACACCGCATCTCCCCAAGGTCCGTCCCACTGAGTACAGCACCACCCATGCTCCCCCGTCAAAGCCAGTGAGGCAGAGGAGCAAAGAAACCCGAGGGGCTGGAGAGGATGAGTCTGGTGCATCCATTGCTCTGGGCCTGGCATGGGCTGGCAGTGCCAGAGGGACCAGGAGTGATGGGGGCCAAAGAAGTGGCACTGTGCTACAGGAGCTGCCAACATCCAGAGCAATGAATAGGTGTCTGGCAGGGGAACACTCCCATCCTTGGCACATACAGGACAAGGTTTGAGGTGATGTGCTGGGAGGGAATTGTGGCCTGGAAGGGTCCTGAGATCCCGTGGGAAGTGTGGAAAAAGAGCTACAACAGAAAGGCTGGGTAGGAGCAGGGCTTGCAGGCAGCACGAGCCAGGATGAATAGGATGAAGGCTGGGCTGTGGCTGTGGGCCTGGGGGCACGTGGTGTTCAGCTGCAGTGGGGAGGGCTGTGGGGCCGGGGCTGGCCCACGTCTGGCACCCATGTGTTTACTGATGTCCTGGTGGTTCAGTTTCTGTGCTGAGAAGGGGGCTTTGCTCCCTCCCAGTGTCCTGCTCTGTGTGAGGTCACAGATCCGTCCGAGGGCTACAGGTGCCGGAACGCGCTGGGATGTGGCCACTGGTTGTTGTCTGGAGAGGTGTGTCCTGGGCCGAGGGGAGGGCAGCGGGGTGGGTGGGTGTCCTGCGGCTCAGCTGCCCCGTCTCCAGTCTGGGTGGGAGGTTTGGGTTGTTGCACAGGGATTCTGGGCTCTGTTTGTGCAGGTGTGAAGGGCTGCAGTGGGAGAGGGAGGAATGGTGCCTCGAAGAGACCTGGGGGGAGCTGCTCCTGCTGCTGCCCCTGCCCTGGCTCCAGGACGGTTCTGAGCCCTGCCCGGTGACTCCCCATGTTTTGCCTGCTGGTGATGGAGGGGCCCCTCTCTCTGTCCCATACAGCAGGGCTGGGGGGTCTGGCAGGCTGGGGAGGACCCCAAGTCGCAGATGGGGCTGCATTTACAGGGCACATAGAGGGAGGAAAGGGTTTGGATCACTGAGATATAAGAGGGAGCAGGGAGCCCCCCGCCCCAGCTGCCTGCAGTGGTGCCTCTGCCGCTTTATCACCCTCTCCTGGTGCTGAATTATTGAGACTGTTGCTCTCGTTTATTGCCGTGCTGGAGGAGAGCTGCCTCCAGCCTGGTGCTGCTCTGAATATGATTATGGGGCTGGAGATGTCAGAACCAGCTGAGCCCTGGAGACCAATCTGCTGCCCCCCTCACTCCTCTGCTTCCCTTATCCTTATTTATTCCCTCGCTACCACACCTGGTTCAGTGCTCATGGTCCCCTTGCTCCTTCCACTGTGCCGTGCCCCTGGAGGACAGAGATTTAGTGCCCCAGGAGCGGCACTATCTGGCTGCCGAGCCTGCACTGTGTGCCAGGGGCAGCTGGTGCTTGTGTGCAGGACCCCCTGACTTATCCCCATGGCCACTCCATGGCCAGCTCTTCACTGTGTCCCCTATCCGGTCTTGCTGCTCTGGCCCGGGGGTCTGTTTGGTCTCAAGGAAAGAATGGCTTCCTTGATGCTGGTGGGGATTTCTGGGTGCCCTCTTGTGCAGTCCACGGCGGCCACATCCTGTGATCCACAGACTGTCCCCATTGCTCCCCATTGCACGGGGGGCTGGGGGCTGCTAGCTCTGTCCCCCTCGGGCAGATGCTCGGCTGCTCCCAAAAAAGCGGGGGCGCGCTTGGCCTCCCAGGACAGATCGTCCCAGGGGGACCATGGCTGAGCTTCCCTGCCGGCCAGGACCAGCGATGGGAGCAGAGGTTTACGGAATCTGCTGTGGCCGGTGAGGCCGGGAGCCGGCTGGCACCTCGCAGGTTAACTGTGAGCGGCGGATTCCCTTATTGACAGAGTAGCTTGAAAAATGCTGAGGCAGGACATCGGCTCCTCGGAGTGTCAGAGGGAGCCCACGCTGCACCAGCGAGCGGCCACGCTGCCGCTGCCGTGGCCCCCAGCGCCCAGCCTGGTCCCGGACCCTCTCCCCAGCACCCCTCTCTCCCCTGGGGTTGGCGTCGCCTCACACGCTCGCCCTTCCCTTTGCTCCTCGAAGACACTGGAGAGGATTTATTTTTTTTTTTCTTCCTCTCGCGTTTTTCCCTGGGGTGGATAAGGCACTGCCCACCGGGGCTACCCGCGGCCGCCGGCCGGCCCCTGCCCTCCCCCAGCAGCATGTCGGGGGCTGGACGCCGGCTCTGAACCGCGGCGAGCGCTCACTTACTCACGCCGCGAGGGAGGGAGGCGAGCGCGCAGGGCTCCGGGACCGCCGGCCCTCGGCGCTGGAGCCCCACAGCCGGAGGGGACAGAGCCCATCCAGGAGGAGCGGTGGCCAGTGCAGCCCGCGTCGGGAGCAGCCCATCGCCCTCCCACCGAGCCCCGCAGGGCGCCTCAGCCCCCGCTGCTGACATGATGATGTATTTTTGGGTAGGTACCGCCACCAGGGGTGGGCATTTCCCTCCCTGACTGCTGAGGTTTTGCTCAGGACCGGGGTGGTTTCATACCGATGCCGCTCCCTGGCTATGCCACCGCCCAGGGACAGCTTCCCCCTCTGGTCAGCCGCTCACGGCCACAGCTGGCAGCAGCAGGCAGGGGATGGGCTGCAGTGCGGGACACAGGCCTGGAGTTGGGAAGGGGACCTGGGCAGCCGACAGGGGTCCCTGCCTGGACACTGCAACTTCGTCCCTGCTGAGGGCACCCCCAACTGCCCTCCTGCCTCTGCACTGCCCTGTCCAAGCCCCATGTGATGCTGGCCATGGGCAGAAGCTGCCTCCCCTGCCGAGCACCAAATCCTTGCCCCAGCTGTACTTTGGTGGTCACTGGTGGGCTCTGGTACCTGCCCAGGGGGTGTCCTGGGAGGGGGCATGGGTCTGTGGTGATAGTGGGACATTCAGGTGACAGGTCTGTGCAGAGCAGCAGCCCCCCCTCACAGTGTCCACCCAGGATCTTGAGAGATGCTCAGGGGCAGCCCCCATATTTTATCCCAGGCCTAAAATTCCTGAGACTACTGAGGGGAACCTACCATGGGGACCTCGAGCCCCTTGAGATCCCCTTGTGGACCTCAAAGTCCCTCCACAGCAGTCCCTGCTCCAGGGTTTTGAGCCTTGGGGGGACTGCGTAGTTTTGTTCCCCTACTGAGCCCAGAGCAAGGGGCATGGCTGGGGAGTGGGCTGGGCACGGGGGGCTCGGCTCTCCCAGCACTAGTGGAGCACACAGGCCATGGCTGGAAGAGGGACAGGCTGAGAGCCGGCCATCTCGAGAGCTTTTTGCAGGGATGGAGAGGAGGAGATGTGACAGGGCCCTTTGCTGGGACACTGAACGTGGGTCGCAGTCGGGGTGCGGCTGGGACAGTGAGCAGAGGGGAAGGGGCTGGAGCCAGCAGTTCCCCATGGAGCTACACTCCCTCCCCAGAGCTGCAAGGGCTGGGCTGTATCAGGCTCTACACCATCCGAGGGTCTTCCCATGGCATCCCAGCCCTGCAACTGGGGCTGAAAGTCAGTGGCACCAACTCCTTCCACCTGCTCCCTCCTGCTCCCTCAGAGATGACAAGGGGCCGGGGGCTGCAGCAGTCTGGTGGGGCTTACATCCTCCAGGGAGTTGTGCTCCCCTGGATTTGGGAGCAGGGAACAGAGTGAGCAGAGGCAGGCAAAGGGGGATGCGGGGAAAGGAGCTTATGGGGAGGAGGAAGAGGATAATGTGAATTCTTTGTTTCTCAGGGAAGCAGCTTTCAGGGGTAAGGTGCTTTGTCATGAGGGATGTCGGTGCTGCCACGGCTCCAGAGCCTGTTGGGGCTGGCAGAGCCTCCAGCCTTGGTGCTAATTCTGCCCAGGGACTTAATGACCCACCACAGCTGCAAGAGCAGAGCTGAGCCGTGTGGATTTGCAGAGCTCAGCTGAGCAGGCACGGACAGCGTCAGGTGCCCATTCCCATGGGAGCTCCAGGCACAGCTTCCCACACCACACTGGCTGTGGGGCAGTGGCACTCCAGGGTCTCTGTTCCCTGTCCCATGCAGTGCACAGAGCCAGCCAGTCCTGGCACCGCATGGTGGCATCCCTAGCTCTGCTGAGAAGGACAGGCTGAGGGCTGTGCTCCTGGCAGAGCAGTGAGTGTCATTTCTTGGCGTCGTGTGCGTGTCTCCGTCGTGGTGTGGGAGGAGCAGGGGGTCTGGCATCCCTGCATGACTGGAGTGCTGTGGTGGCTCAGTCATCAGCACCTCAACAGCCTGAGAGGCCAAAGCAAAATGTCTTCAAATGAGCAGTAATTACAGAGAAATTATGAGTGTGTGGGGCAAGGGGAAGAAGTCTGTAAATGTTACGATTATTTATAAATTTTTCCTGGGTCACTGTGCTTGTTTAACACTAACATCCTGTCTGTGCATTTAAAAAAATGCACGGATGAGGATGGAGTGTTTGCTTCTGCAGCACCTCCAGCCTGGTGCTCCCCTGTGCCCACCTCCTCTGTCTGCTGCTCAGGTGGATCCCAGCCCAGTGCCAGTGCCCACACTGGCAGTGCCCACATACACCTCTGCTTGGGGTGGCTTGAACCCCTCCTCTTGTGTCTCATGTGCTGGCACCCTGGGGGCTGCTGCTAAAGCCCCCCAGCAACCTGTAAGGCACAGCCTCCTGCCAGTTCAGAGGGCACTTTTTCTTGGGAACCCTTTGTCAGGCAGTGGAGCTGGTGTCAGGGAAGTGGGGGACTCTGGGAATGCAGCATTTCAGGTTCCTGGTCTGCAGTTGTTCCTTCGTTGCATCATCCTCCATCAGTCCTGCGTCACCCTTCATCATTCCTTCCTCCTCCTCCATCTGTGCTGGGCCTGGTGGTGGTGGTGGCCTCAGCCTTGGTGGCTCTGGCCCCAGCGGTGGTGGCCATGGTCCCGGCCCTGGTGACCCTGCACGTGTGGTACAGCTGTTTCCCCTGCTGTGGTCCCCCAGCACTGCCCACTCAGCCTGTCAGTTTGAGGTGCTCGGCAGCAGCTGCTCTGCCACAGTGATGTTGCTGCAGGTTAATTCTCGTTAAATCCAGGGAGCCTAATTGCCATTTCATGTAAATATTTTGTCAAGTGAAAGGGCTTCAGGAAGGGCGGCGCAGGCAGAGGCACAGTGACAGGCTCTGGCTCATGCTGCCCAGCCAGGGGTGTGAACTGAGTCTCCGTGGAGCTGCCATGTCTCCTGCAGGGAGCCAGAGCTCGAATGGGACTGGCTGCTGGAGGTCCCAATTGTTCGTGCTGGATGATGGGGAACACAGGATGGCTTCAAGTAGGTGCCATTTTGTGGAGAGCACCAGGGCTGCCGTCCCTGCCCTGTGGCTCGAGGGCACAGGAGGAGAGGTGACATGGGAGGCCAAGGAACATCCCCAGGTGCCAGCCCAGCTGGTCTCCTGCTCTGCATGGTGCTGGCAGCTCTGGCCAGAGGCTGACAGATCCCCAGGCCCCATCCTGTTCCCCCTGCAGTGGGTCAGGAACATCTCAATGAGGTGGCTTTTTTCCCTGGATCCCACTAAACTTGCATGTGCTTTCCCTGCTCTCCTGCTCCCCTTCTACTGCCACAGTTGCTGTCTCAGACGCTGGCTGTGGTTTGGTCACAGTCCCTCCTCACCTGGTGAGGTCATACTTGGGTGCTCCATCTTTGGGAATTCAGAGCAGACAGTGTCTCCAGTGACCTCCGAGAGCTGCCGGAGAAGGAGGAGGAAGGAGCAGGGAAAGACAAAGAGGTTTAACAGGGTGCCAAGGAGGCTTGTCAGTCCCTTCTGGCTCTCCTGGTCTGTGCCCCACGTTAAGGCCGTCCCTTTGGCTGAGGTACTGGGGACATGGGACCTTCCTTGCCACACAGATGTTCCTTGCCATGGGATGTTCCTTTTCACACAGCAGCTCAGATCTGTCAATGCCTTCATCTAATTGCTTGATGTCTTTGAATAACTACTAATGAGCTTTTAATTAATGAGTGCCACTGCTTGGGGGCATTTTGGAATGGGTGGGAGGAGAGGATTAGGTTGGTACCACTGTCCCTGGGTGCTGCTGTGCAGCCGGCCTGCATGACACCATGTGCTCAGAGCGGCTGGGGGGACGGGGCCCTGGGCAGACCTCTGGGCCTCCTTGGTGGATAAAGCTTCCAAATGGTGGAATGTGTCTTGGAGAGGGGCTGAGCTTTTCTAGCATTTCCTGAGAAGTGGACAGCACAACACTGGCTGCTTTGGGCACCTCCCAACAGCTCTCAACTGTGCCACAGGTCCAGCCTGGAGCAGTCAGATGTGTGCTCCACCCCTGACAAGTTCCCTCAGGGGCTTGGGGGGCACATGCCCACCCGTGCTCCCAGTGCTCTGTCCCTTGGCTCCAGCAGCAGAACAGTGGCCAAGACCACTCCTGTCCCAGTGCCATGTTGTTCTCCCTCTTCCAGAAAACAAAACCAAGGACCCCTGAAGGGTTCATTTAAAATAAATAAAAAACTGGGAATTGTGCTGATTTGAAGGAAAGGCAGCCCCATCCTGTGCGGGGGAGTGTAGCGCCAGCCCAGCCCCGAAGGGCAGAGAGAGATGTGCTGAGAACTGCAGCCCTGTGCAACTTCAGCCTTTGATCGTATATCTCACACATGCCCTTTGCTTTCCCTCTGCTGATATTTATTAGGTTTAATTTTACTGGGACACAGCTGTAAGTGAGACAGATGGAATGGGGTCTGTGCGCCTGGTGAACACATCTTAATTAAACAGATAAATAAACTTTCATTCCAGGAGGCTTCAGTTTTGGAGGTGCTCCACTGGGGCTGCAGCTCTGCGGGGCTGAGCACACCTTGGTGCCACCACCGGTCCTGCTGGGTGGGACTGTGGCACAGTATCACTGGCAGCAGCAGGGTGAGGGAAACAGCCAGTGGTTCCCTCTGGGAACCCTCAACCCAGACACCAGCAAGGTATTCCCCACTGGAGCTGAGTGGGGAGTTGGTGTCACGTGCCCAGCCAGTGTCCCCCAGGGCCCCTCACTGCAGAGGGGCATCTCTGCAGCCAGGCATGTGTTGGTGATGGTGGGAGGAGGGAGAGGGGAGAGGGGAGACTCCAACACTCCTCAGCTCTCAGAGCTGTGCCCCTTTCGCTGCTGGCTCAGGGCAGTGCCAGCACTTGTGGTGCTGCCACTGGCCAGGAATGCCTTTGAGTCACACTGGCTGGAGCCGGTGCAGGGGAGGATGGGCAGATTACCTCATCCTGGAGCCAGTTCCTGCCTCACGTAGTTTGCTTAGTTGGGCACCGCAAGGCCAATGTGCCAGGCAGTGCCCTGCCGTTGGCACCTCCAGGAGCTGCAGTGGAGCCAGATCGGCCCAGGGCCTTTGGAGCTGCCTGTTGGCCTGCTCAAGGTGTCCCCTGCCCTGCACCAGGGTCTGTGTGGTGCCTGGGTGCCTGCAGGTTCCTGGGGGAGCCCCTCACCCCTTAGCTGCGGGAAGGACTGTGGGAGGACATACTTGGCGCTTTCAGAGCTGTCCCACATCCTTCCCCCAGTGCTGGAGTGCACAGGAGAACACGGCACAAGGGGCATGGGGGTCCCTGGGAAGGGAAGTTGGAGCCCAGCAGGAGTGTGAGGTCTGAGCACCACAGTGTGCTGAAGGGGGCACTGCATCTGTCGTGGTCCCTGGAGCTGGAGAGGGAGCGGCCATGGGGGGACACCCACAGAGACCAGTGCCAGGGATGCTGTTGGCAGCAGATGTCACTGCTGGACCTTTCTGGTGCCCAGTACCACAAGGTGGTGGTGGTGACAAAGCCTCCCCCTGGCCTGGCATCCCCTCCTCAATCGTGCACCTTGCAGTCGCTTTGGAGTGTAGTTCCCCCAGTCTCAGGACCTCCTGGCGGGGTCTGGGACCCCCTTGGCCCCACACACTGCTTTCTCAGGATGGCTCTTCAGAGCTGTTTGCAGCAGGATTTCCCTGTGCCTGTGGGCCAGCCATGCCACACATTGCCGCTCTGGAGGGTCTGCAGCAGAAGCTGTAACTGCTGTGAGTGTACCAGGACACTGCAGCATGTCACTCTGCCTGGGGATACTATGGAAAATCCCAGCTCCAAACGGCTGGTCGTGTGCTGGAGGCTCCGGCAGAGACGGAGCATCAGCAGCTGCTGGCACAGCCCTGCCTTTGTGCATCACATTTGGCCAAGATGGAAACTGAGCTGAGCCCAGGTTTCGTTTCCCACATACCCCAGCACAATGTCATCCTGGCAGCCTCGGCACTGCCATGGCTCTGGAACCGGGCATGATGCAGCGCTGAGGTGTGGGGCACCAGGGAGGGACCCCGCGGCAGTGCCGGGGCTGCTGCGGGGCCCTGATGGGTGGAGGTGCAGGCTGGGAAGGGGATCCGAGCAAAGACACGCGTGTGCCCACACCAACTGTTCCTCGCGGGCACTGGCACGTAGGCTATTGCCATGGCAGCTGTGACAGCGGCGAGTGTGGTGTGGATGCGTCAGGGCTGTTGGCAACACCGCAGGCCCCTTGGAAACGCCAAAACTCCTCTCGAGCTCTGTCGGGACTGACCTCTGCCCGCCAGAGGGTGGTTCTTGGGGCAGAGGGTCTCCATGGCTCTGGGGAGCGCAGGGGAGCACAGGGGAGCGCAGGGAAGCCGGTGCCAGTGGGCAGAGCCCCTCACGTCACCCCGCGGTGCAGGGGTTCCCTCAGCCCTCCATGCCTGTGGGACTGGCAGGTGGGTGGGGGGCTCACAGGGCTCTGCCTGGGTCTCCCACACCTTGGCAGGGTTGACCAGCGGTGCCCGGAGCATGCGGGCAGCGGTGAGGCTGCGGTTGGTCCGGCAGGGAACGCTGCGGGCCGCCGGCCGTGCCCGCGGCGGCTGCGGGGCCGTGCGTGGCTGCGGGGCCGTGCGTGGCCGCGGGCGGCAGCGGGCCGGTGGCTCCGGGGAGGCGGAGCTGGGGCTGCTGCATGGCTCCCGCGGGCCGGCAGCGCCGGCGTCTCGCAGCGAGAGCGCAGCGGTGTGCACGTGTGCGGCGGTGTGTGCATGGGGGAGTCCCGCGGCAGCGCTGCCACCGCGGGGGCTGCGCGCTGCCATTGCCGGCTGCTCAGCACGGCTGCTCTCGGCACCCGTGCTGCACCACCAAAACTCCCGGTAAGACCCTTCCTCTCCTGGGAGCCGGCACCAGGAAGGGAGATGGCGCTGTCCGCTCGGCCCCATCCTGCCCGGTTGCTTCCCCAGTGTGTGGCCGGGGTGGCGAGGGCGGCGGGGAAGCCATCTGCAAGCGGTGGCGGTGGAGGGGTTAAGTGCGGGATCAGCTGTTCTCATGTCATTACGGATTCTCTTCATTTTATACAGAGCTCTGTTTGATGTCTGAATGCACAGGGGACTCCCCCTCCTCCTCCAACTCCCACCCCTTTTATTTCGCTCCCGAGCCCTCTCTCCTTCCTCCTCCCCTTCCTTTCTCTCCCGCTCCGCTCTGGCTCACGCACACCCTTTGCAGACCGTGCGCTCAGTGCCAGTGTCTAATGGCCCCGAAGTGAAGAGCCAAGCGCTGCTCCGGCGGCGGCGCGGCCGGCCTGCTGCAGATGAACCCTCCTAACTAGCGCCGAGGGGTCGGGAGGGACGGCGAGGAGGGGAGAGCCCGAGGGGCCAGCCGGGAAGACGAGGATAGCGGTGGATAGCAGTGTGCGGAAGAGGACGGACCCGCGAACAGCTCCACGGCTACCTGTCGACACATGCTGTGCTCCATGGCTAACTCGGGCTGCCTCCTTGTCTCCAACTCAGGCATGCTTCCTCACTCTCTCCCCTGTCCTCCAGCCTTCCTCTACCTCCAACAGGTAAGCCACCCTCTCCAGGGGATTTTTTTGCTTTCCGGTTCACACGTGTTTCTGGCTGGTTCCCTCTCGGCTGAGGGTAAGAGCTTGACAGCTTCCTCCCAGCCTCCCCACTCCAGCTGCACGGCAGTCGGAGTTGTGCCGCTGGGGGGGCTCCTGTCCTCGGCTGCAGCTTTTGGGATTTCTCTGGTTTCCCTGCCGTGGTGGCAGGAGCATGGCCAGGGCAGAGGCGCGGGCAGTGCGGCAGGCAGGGCAGCCGGCGCAGGTCCAACGCTTCCCCATCTCGGTGCTGCTACCACTTGGCAATGATGGATGCTCGGATGAAGGAACGAGGCTCCTGCGTGGCCTGAGCAGCCTCCGGAGAGAAGGGAAGTTGGTGAGCCCGTGCGTGCACACGTGTGTGCACACATGTGTGCCCAGCCGGGCGCGCACTCAGGAGCGCGTGGGTTTGTCCCTCTGTCACAGGAAGGTGCTGCAGAGAGACTGGGGGAACACGGCGCCAGGTGGGTGCTGGGCTTGGGCAGCCCAGAGGGAGGGTGCTTAGGCCGTCAGTATGGTCCTTAACCTGGGCCAAGGTTTTACTGTCCCACAGGGCTGCCCGGGTTCTTGTGCTGGACCCTGAGTGCCAGGTTTCTGGGCCCATCATCCCAGGGGAAACGCAGTTTGGGAGAGGCAGCATCTTCTTCAAATACCTCTGTGCTGCGTCGGAAATCCCGTCTCTCAGCCAGGCAAACCACTCCATTAGTGCTTTCAGGAGTTTAAAAATTCATGGCATCCTCCCTGCACTTGGCATGGCCAGTGCGGTTCACCCATCAGTGAGGACAGGCACACAGGTGCCAACCCT
Organism: Chaetops frenatus; assembly: GCA_013400775.1. NCBI lineage: Eukaryota > Metazoa > Chordata > Aves > Passeriformes > Picathartidae > Chaetops > Chaetops frenatus. The sequence continues at coordinate 37,113 of VZTR01012361.1, read as the reverse complement.
CCACCCCAGAGTGAAAGGCTGTGGAGTGTTTGGTCCCTTGGGATGTCTGTGGCCAGTGTCTGAATGGGGTCATAACCAGAGTGTGGCCAGTGGTGCTGGGGATAGCGAGGCCCCTCTCTCCCGCACTGGCAGTGGGAAGCTGGTGCTGGTTACACAAGTGTGGGCATGGGGTGCGGGGGCTGCAGCAGGGGCTGCCGAGGTGGGCGTGTGGTTTATTGCACCCTTCTGTGGGCATAGCCTGGGGACAGCTGGGCCTGCACTGCATTTCAGTCTTGTCTTCCCAAAGCTGCACCGAGGTCCCTGTGGCTGCTGCACATCTGACACAGAGCAGAAACTGTCTCTGAACCCCAAGCCATCCCGAGGGTGGTTTCTGTCCCTGTGAAGGGTACACATGGATGCTTTGGACGAGAAGCCAGTGCAGGGCCCTGAGCCTCTCTTGCAGCATGGGAGATGTCCCTCTTCAGCTGGGATTCCCTGTCCCTGGCCACACGAGGGGCTCAGCTGCGCTGCTCTTTTGCCGTGCAGAGCACTCTGGCATGGCTTGGCCTGGGTCTGGCAGCAATGAGGGTGACAGCATGGTGCTCTGAGTGCCTGCAGGGCTGAGCAAAGTAGAGCTGGAGGTCCCTGGGAAGCAGCAACTTTCCTGAGTGTGTTGCTCTGCACCTGCCAGCTCCCAGTTCCCCCATCTCCCTGCCTGGTTTGATTTGACCGTCGTGTTCCGCATCTCTTCCTCCCTGCTCTCCCAGAAGCCTCCCGCTCCTTGGCAGCAGCTCTGGACTTGCAAGCCAGGAGGAAGGTTTTATTACAGGATTTGGAGTTGGATTTTCACCCGGCTGATGAGCACGATGGAGGTGAAAATCTCCGTCCTCTTCCTGGGGTTTATCCTGTGCTGAGGTTCTGCACCTGGCACTTGGGGACAGGTGTTCCTGGTGCATGTCACAACAAGGTGTCAGGATGAGGGATGTCACTGGCGGCCATCACATAGGGCAGAGGCATGGGCCATGCGCTGCTGATGGGCCCCTCAACAGGTGTGCCTGGCACCTGCTTTAGCTCTGAATTTGCTCTGCATTTTAGATGTGTCCACCTGTGCTGCCTGCACCCTCGGAGCACACAGAGTGCAATGCTGCTTCTGCCTGTGGGCACGTGCCCACCCCAGAGCTGGCTCTGGCCAGCTGGCCTGCCTCACCTCCGTGTAGCAGGGACACATGAGAGGGTTCAATTGATTCCCCCTGAGTCAGTTGTCTGAGGGGACTTGGATTTGACCCCTTGGGTTACAGGTCCCTGTCCAAACCCTGTATGGATTTGCAAGGAGGCACGCAGGGGGGACTCATACCATGATAGTGCCTGAGCCAGTGACCAGGACTGAGTCTGCTGGGCTGGCCAGTTGGTCAAGAGCTGCGGCAGGCCAGGATCTGCACGAAGTAACTGCCCTCATCTCCTTCAAGCAGTGCTCTCCCTACCAGGAGCCTGTGGTTCCCAAGGGTGCTGCTTATGTTTCATAGCTCCCAGACCCAGCATTTTCAGCTGTGTTGGGATTTGAAGGAATGACCAGGTAATGAAACCCTCAGCAGAACTTCAGTTCTTCCAGCAGCAGGGGAGGGCTCAGCAGTGCCGGTGGCTCTTCTAGATGCTCACTCAGCTTCTAGGTGTGCTTCTAGGGTGCCTCTCAGCTGACTCTGCTCCACTCCCCCCGTATGACTGCCCTGGCTGGGACGCTGGAGCTGTGGTCCATGGCATTCTGGGTTGTGCAGCCACACCATGTGTAGCAACTCCCCCTGGCACTGCCATGCTCCAAGAGTAGGACTTCTGGAGGGCTGGAGGGCAGGGGCCACAGGAGGGTGGGTGCATGTCTGCAGCAGAGCAGCCTGGGCCAGTGGGAACGCTGTGTCCTTCAGTGGGGCTTGGCAGGGACATTTGGCTCTTGCTCAGTGAGGATCTGGATGTGGAAGGACACTTTGGTGGCTTCGTTTTGTTAACAGAGGAATCAGTCACTGCTTGAAACACATCTCTGCTGTTGTGAGTGAGCAAGTGATGGCTGCAGGACAGGGCTCAATGCTAACCCAGAGCAGACCCAGGCTCTGAGGCTCAGCATCAGTGCTCTACCCTGGCATGTACCTGGTGCAGCCCCAACCACTTGCAGGTCTGACCCCAGCACAGATTGATGTCCAGGTGTGCTGAAACCCATGGCAGTGCTGCCCCTGAGATGCTCCTTGCTGGGAACATCCCTGGTGCTCACAGTCACACCATGGCACAGGAGACTTGGCTGAGCAGCACCTGGCCCACCAGGAAACAGCCTCTGCAAATCCTGCTTGGAAAATTCCTTTCCAAAAGGGCTGCTGCCAAGTTTAGCATGTTATATTTTTAGGGAGCAGGGCTATTCCAAGCAGTGTTGCCGCGTGCTGCAGCAGCGGGTTCATTTCAAACAGAGTTTCTCCCCCTGCTCGTGCATCGCACACATGTGAGACCTGGCATGGTAACTCCTGACTCTGGCCACGCTGTAACAGCTGCCCCACTCCGTGAGGACAGGCCTTAATGCCCCCAAAACATGTTTTCTGGTTCAGTTTTTTTTATATTGAAAACACTGACATTAATTTTATCTTTGCAAAGCTGCTTTTCCCACAATAGCTGTGATTTTGGCCCACACTGCCTGGCAATGCTCTTTTTATAGGTATATTCCTATTTTTATGCTATAGTGATGGGTGAATGAGTAGATTAAATTCGATTTAGTATCTGTCATTCTTTAAAGCATCACATGCAGTTGGAGGGAGGGGTAACAAAGAAAGACTAATTAGGAGAGCGGGTGCAGGCCACCCCCACCAGCTCTACCACCCCCAGCCCTGGGGCTGCCCCCGATCAGGGGCCAACATCCAAATAGGAAAATGCTTTTGTAACATGGTTTTCCTGTGCAGCCCCCAGGCCAGGTCAGCTCCACAGTCTGCAGCCAGGGCTGGGCAGTCTGCTGGGTGCTGCAGCTGGCACCCCAGGCACCTCCAGGAGTTTCAGGGTCAGTTGGCTGCCTGGCTGCTCTCCCCATGGGGCTTCCATGTGTGGGGGCACTGTGTCTATGGAATAATGGGCTTCCATGGAAGAGCCAGGGGCACCAAGGGGCACTGCAGCCCCTCCAGGAAGAGCGTTAGTCACTTCAGTGCTGCTGGTTTTTGTAGGCAGGTGTGAGGCTGGGTGCCGGGAGGCTGTAGGGAGTCCTGGGGAAGTGCCAGCGTTGGAAAGGCTGGGAGGGGTGCCTGGGCACAGAACTAACTGTCCAAGGAATGATCTTCACAGTGCTGGTGTGAGCCTAGCATCGTGTGGTCGGGGGCTTTGCAGTCCTGGCCATGCTGTGGCTACTGACCAGGGACATGCCAGTTCCATTGAGCAGGCTAGGGGCTGTGGACTGGGAACTGCAGGCTGGGAGCTGCGGGGTGCTGGAGGTTCACCCCTCCACTGCCCATGGGCAGCCCTGGCAGGGCTTTAACCTGCACCACCTCCCTTGGCGTTCCAGGGGCCAGGAGGGAGCAGGTGTACCCCCTCCCTCCCTGCAGCATCCCAGCAGGTGAAGATTTTGTGGTGGCCACCACAGTGCTGTGGGCATTGCCTGCCAGTGGTTGGGTGCAGTTCCCAAATTCCATACAAGCCCTGCTGTGCCCAGCCAGGATCCACACCTGGGTTCTCACCACAGCCTTCAAACAGCTCCTGTGGAAAATCAAAACTCGGGAGAGAAGAGTGGGAGCAGGCGACAGTGGCAGCTCATTTGTGATCTGCATTGTGTGGGGAGCCCTTAATTAGAGGAAATTAGACTAATTAACTTGCAAATGAGAAACTCGTCTTTTTCTCCTTTTCTTTTACAAGAAAAAAATAGAAAAGATGGACAACAAGATAAATATTGAGGCTAATTACATTGTACCTGCTGCAGAGCCCCTCCAGCCCACAGGATGCCTCTCTTCCCACCAGCCTGGCACTGTGTGCCATCCCGGTCCCGGTGTCCTGCGGTGGCTGTCCCCACTCAGGACTGCTCACACATGTGTGCCCATGTCCCTACAATCCCAACTGGCAGAAGGGGACCATCCACCACCCTCTGTGCACCCAGCAAGGATGTGGCCTGTGTCCAGGAGCCGCTGGGGACAGTGGCCTCCATGGCATCGGCCACTGCCGGGACCCAGTGGCCAGGCCCTGGCAATGGCCAGTGCCACAGAGGGCATGGCTCCAGCATCATACCTGGCACACTCCCTGCCAAAGCCATCCCATCCCCAGAGCAGGGACATCCCTTCTGTGGTACCAACAGGTGCCCAGCTATTTTCCAACTTTTCCCTTGTGGCTTCTATGGTTTCCCCTCACTCTGTGCCACGCACCACGGGGGCTCTGTTAGCACAACCCGGTTCAAATGTCTGATTAGTCTTTAGGAGATCGAGGGGTCAATTTTCCACAGCTCCTTCCTCTCCATTTAACTAATTTAACTGCACAATTTTTACAAATTTCATTTTATTATAGCGCTGCTTCTCAGTCCAATTGAATTACCAAAATCTCATTTTCTCAGAAGTGCTGAATATGTAATTAGAGGAAAAATTATGCTCCCGGCTGCCTATTAGAGAGGGCTGCATGCAAGCCCTGTCCAGGCACACACATAGATCCATGGTGCCACAAGTGCCCACACCGTCTGGGTGAGCAAGTGCCACATGCAGCTGTGCCAGAGCCCCAGCATGGAAACAATGGTGTGATGATGACAGGGTCTGTGTATGGGCTCTGGGGTAGGAGGGGTTCTGCAGGTGCAGGACTAGGGTTCACCTGGGTTCCTACAGCCCTGTGAGCTGTGGGGCCAGATGTGGGGATAGCAGTGGAGCTGGTGTGGGGCTTGTGGGAAGTATGAGGCTGGTGGACGTGGCCATCCATCCCACTGCTCACAGTGTCTGGAGCTGTCTGCATGCGGCTGGGCTCTGGCAGCTCCACATGAGGGTTCCAGAGCCCCAGCCCTTTCCAGCACAGGGAACACAGCAGCTCCCCCAGGCCCACTGGAGCAGCACACTGGTCACCACTGAGCCATGTGATGTATGGGCTGTACCCCGTGTGCCACCTGTCACAACCTTTTGGTGGCCATTGGGGACCAAACACTGCTAGGAATCCCAGCCAACACTGCGAACACCGGGTCTGACTCGCTCCGGTGTGCCTGGAGGCAGAGCTGTGCCAGGGACGCCACCAAGGACTCCTGCAGGTGTGCCCTGGCAGTGCTGGCAATTCCAGGAGCTGCCGTAGGTGGGCCCTGGCCCCACCAGCCGTGTTCAGGAGGGAGCCAGAGGGCTGTGCATCCCGGAGCTCTGTTCCTCCCACCTCTGTGCCTGATCCTGCCACGTCCCCGGCGGTGCAGTGCGGAGCTGTCAGTCGCTCCCGGTGCAGTGGCACCGGTACATGGCGAGCAGGGAGCTGTCGGCCGTGCAGGCGGGGGTGGCCGGGAGCCCCCTCAAGCACCCCTGTCTCGCCTTGGTTACACAACATTATCATTTCATAATACTCTGAAATATACATGAAGTTGGCTGAATGCAGATGAAATTGCACCATTTACTTCATGAATATTTCATGAAGCCTCAGCTCCGAAGTTTCCAGCTGGCAGAGCCAGGAGCCGGGGCCGGACCGTGGCCCCTTCTGCCTGGTGCCGGAGGTGACAGGGATGCATGTGCTGGTGTGTGCCCAGGCCAGCTTCTTGTTTCATCCCCGCTCCTGGATGTCACATGGCTGCCGCTGTTCCATCTGTCCTCCCCAGGCTGCCATGGGCAGAGGGGCAGCAGCCTCCCTGGCTCTGTTAGTTTGGGCTCGGGGGCGCCAAGGGCTGGAGCAGGGTAGGGGGATGTAGAGTGCCGGGACAGTGTGTGGCAGCCCTGAAAAATGGTGTTTCCCATGCCAACAGGCTGCTCTGCTTCCCCCATGCTGCTCATCCTCCTCCACCCCCTCAGGTCCTGCCTGCTCGCTGGAGCACTCCTCTCCCACCGCAGCATCCCTGGCAGATGCCATTACCAATCTCTCAGCCCTCCCTGTGCTTCGGTGATGAAGACATGCAGTCCAGCAGCTGCTGCCACTGGTACCTGCAGCTCCTCACTCCTTCACTGCTTCCTCCAGAGGGTCCATCCCCATCGTGCCCCACAGCTTTCTGTGGTATCCCTGTGGCCCCACTTTGGGGATAAGCAACCCACCACTACCTCCTGACATCCCCACGGTGGGCAGGGCTCATCCCTCCTGGGACACCCTGACCCCACTGCCCCACAGCCAGGAGCTCTGTGGCCAGTGCCTGCACAGGGCTGGGCACTGCTTTGTATGGATGGCACAGCTTTTGGGGTAATGAAATATTTACAGGTCAGTGGTTTTGTGAGAAATGACAGGGATCAGTCAATTCCTTTTCAGGGAGTAATTTTCTTCCCCTTCATGGCCTCTGTTCCATGTTGACAGTCATTAGCATGAGCGAGCGGCCAGATCAAAGGGGGAGCGTTGAGTCATTGAGTCATGCCTTCGGGGACCCAGGGTGGCAGGGGGCTACCTTGGGCCATGCCAGGACCCTTCTGCCTCCACTGCGGCATTTCTTGAATCTGTGTCTGCCGCTCAGCACAGTGCCACACCACCCTGCTCCAGGGCAGTGGGCATAAGGGCACATGGTCCCATCAGCCTCCCTGGCTGCTGCTCCATCCTGTTTCCTGCTGGTGGGCACAGGAAACGTTGGGAATTGCTGAGCACCCTTCCCTGTGCTCAGCAGTGACTTCAGGCTCCCTCGTCATGTGGCAAGGGTGTGCTCTGGCATTAGCAAGCAGGCAGCAGCCATTCCAGGTCACATCAAAGTGCTTTCTGCCTGCCCTGCCCTGCCTGCACTCCTTGCTTACGGAGGCTCTACAGCTCACAGGAGCACCTGAGGGGGGCTCTGCGGATGCTGCGGTGCTGTGGGCCTCTCTTTCCCTGCTGCAGCAGGTGTCTGGTTCCCAGTGGGAGGAGCAGGACAACCACAGGCGGTGGGGACTGCTATCACGGTGGGGAGGGGTGTAGTGACAGGACTGTGTGCCCTCTCCAAAGGGTCAGCAGTGAGTAGGCAGTGCCATGCCATGATGGGGCAGTACTGTGCCATGAGCGGGCAGTGCCATGCCGTGCCGTGACCAGGGAGTGTTGTGCTGTGCTGCCTCTGCAGCATCAGCATCACGTAGCACAGGAAGGGCACAACCGTGGGCAGAACTGGCTGGTGGGAGTTGCCCCGGGCTGGAGATGGGACTGGGGTCAGGCCAAGGCAGCAGGATGGCCACGAGGCTTGGAGAAAATATGGCACAACTGTGGTGGCTGTGGTGGCAGCAGGGAACAGGTGCTGGTGAGCAGCCAATAACCCCAGGCACTCCTACATGGCACCGTCACACTGTGCTGGCCTGACGCCTGTCACAGCCCAGGTTTGGTGGCCCAAGTGCTCGTGGCTGGCAGCTGCCCCGTTGTTAGTGCCGGACTCTGCACTCGGCTGATTGCTCTGACCATCCTCTGCATCCAGGAGATCCTGGCACGTTATTTTCTTAAAAAGGAGCAAATGTGGGAAACAGCGTCGTCAGCCCCAAGCTGACAGGCACAATCACCAAAATGTGGTGTCGGCAGGAACTGGCCCCACTCGCTAAATGACTTGAAAGGAAATGGCCTGGATTGTGCTGAGGAGGCAGAGTGTGGGGGGAAAAAGCAAGTGGAGCAAACAAAAAAACTTCATTAATTAAAGAAACTCATTAATGAGGGACATTTAATCAGCTAAAGATGATATCTCCCCCTTGCCTGCTGCGGCAGCCACTGTGCAGGGCTGGTGGTGTGAGACTGAGCCATAGGCAGGGCAGGGGACGATGCACAGGGGATGCCTGGCAGGCGACACTGGGCAGAGGACACCATATGGGGGACGCTGCACAGAGGAAACCAGTGAGGGTAACTTGGGCTCCCAAGTTGTCCCAGCCTCTCCGCTGCCATTCCCGGGACAGTGGTGTTTACGCACAGGGACGTGCCACAGTTGTGCTGGTACCAGAAGGTGGTAGCAGGTGGGCAGCAGAGGTGCCGGGGTACTGCTCATGCCCCCTGTGTTGTGTTAAATGCTGCCAACTTTGCTCCAGGCTCAGGTACTGAACTGATCTGTCTCATTTTAAACGAGGCCAAGGGCTGCTAAGGATCAGAATTTCTTTTACTGCAAGTGGTGAAAGCATCGTGTGGGAGTGTCCCCGTGCCCCAGGAGGGATGGGTGCTGGCAGAGCAAGGGGTGTCTGTCAGAGCCCCTGTCCCTGGCACCCACAGGCCATCACTGTGCCACGGGCTCCCCACATGGCCAAGCACCCCGAGCTGGGAACACCCAGGGTGCTTCTCCTGGGCTGCAGAGGTGGGTCCCCAGGGACCCCCTGGGTTCTCAGTGCAGGGGGACACCCCAGAAGGGGCTCCAGCCACCTCCTGGGATGAACAGAGGGACCCTCATTGCTTGGGGCTGCACAGGGGTGGGTCTTTTCCAGTGGTGTGGGCAGCATGGGGTGTGGAACAGTGTAGCATGATGTCGACGGCCATCACACAGCCAAATCTGACAGCGTTCCCCTCCCCATGGGACCCTCACCCTCAGCAGCCCCAACTGAGCAGCTCTGTCCCCAGTGGCCAGCGGGTGGCCAGGCACTGGGAGCAGACGGGAGGCACTGCAAGCCGTGGTTCTGTGTCTCTGCAGCACCCGCAGCCTCAGCCCCATGAGCAGCAGCCAGGGGAACCTAATGGTCCCTGAATGAAATAATAGCCGGGCTGACAGGCACTGCGACAGCCCTAATTAATAACTGATACGAACGTGGTTGTTAGGACAGCTGACAAGGGGCCTGGAGGTCCCAAGACCTGGGCAGGTAGGGACAGTCCCTGTGTTCCATCTGCCCAATGACATCCTGGTCCCTACTTGTTGGTGGCTGATCCTGGCTGTAGAGACAGCAAGGATGTATCCAGTGCAGAGCAGGCAGGAAGGATGTGGGCTGCTCTCGGTTCTGTGGGTGCAGGGAGGGATGGGCACAGGGTGCCAGGGATGCAGGCAGGCTCTGGGAGCGTGACCACGGTGACTGTTGTTGTCTGCCTGCTCCCTGGAGAAAAGCTGGGTGCTGAGACCCTGGCAAACACAGGATGGAGGCCTCCAAGCCTGCCAGGTGGGATGACCACTTGCGGCATGGGCAGGAGTGGCACGGGCAGTTCCCAGCTGCCCGTCCCGGGGAAGGGCCGTCGATGGGCTGGGCTCCTGCAGCAAGACAGCCCCGGCCCACACAGGCAGGTGCACCAGGCTGGCGTGTCTGCGCGCAGCTGAGTCAGCGCGGGCAGACGCAGCCGGCGCTGCCGATGCTGCCGATGACTTGCAGATCTGCAGCAGGGCTATTCCCGCTGGGTTTCTGTGTGTCCCCAGTGCGGCTCTGCTGCCACCCTCACAGGTGCGACAGCCTTGCGGGCTGGGGATGGCAGCTGCCATCGCGTCCCCCCTGCCACCCCCACCAGGTCTCCCCAGCATAAATCGGTGGCACACACAATTAAGGAGCTTGTCTCTGTGGGCTGAGCCACAGATGGATTTCACAGGCCAGAGGCTGCTGCAGCACATTGTAAAGAATCCAAGGGGCTGTGGGCGCTGCCCCACGCGGCCCTGGTGCTCTGCTGGGGGCTGCAGCTGTGCGCCAGGGTGGGCAGCTGTGCCGGCCACAGGTGCAGCACACGTGTGAGCGGGGACAGGTCACACGTGTGCTGGGCTGTGAAGATGGACAGTAGGAGGATGAGTGGATGTGCAGATCAGGCACAACCCGGGAGCCCCACACAAACCCCAGCATCCCTTGGCCCTTGGCATGGGTGCAGTTCACCTTGTTTGACCAAGGTGGCCAAGCCAGCTGCGTTAAAGCAAAGGGCCTAATCAAATATTTAGTAGTTAATTGATCCCTGTCTGGTGTTTGCCAAGGGGCCATCAGCATTCCTCCCTGACGCCCCTCCCAGCGTGTCCAGCCAGTGCCGGTGCTGTGCAGCTCCCAGCATGATACTGCTGGCCAGGCTCTGCTTTGCCCTGTGCTGGGCTCCAAAATGGGGTCTGACCAGGTCTCCCTTCCCAAGGAGAGAGATATGCCAGCTTCAGGAGTTAAACCCCGTAGGAGGCCTCCATCCTCCTACCCAAGCTCCAGCGCACCGGACAGGCAGAGCATAGGAGAAGGAGAGGATGGGGGTCAGCTGCTGGCAGCATGGCCCCGAAGCCACCACAGCACAGACACAGCCCAGGGTTTTAGGGAGACACCGAAGGCTGGGGTGTAGTGGGGTGGGTGGGCCTGGGTGTGGCTGTGGAGATCAGAACCCCTTCCCAGGGCAAGTGGCAGCCCAGGTATGCCAGCAGCTCAGGGGGACGGTGCCACTCTCTTGGCAGAGTAACCAGGACGCCACGGCTCCACCGGACGCGATGGCTCAGCC
>VZTR01012361.1:13577-26573 GCA_013400775.1 Chaetops frenatus | reverse complement strand
CGCCCCCCCAGAATGGGATCCCTGCAGAGTACGCACCGCCGCACCCCCACCCCACGCAGGACTACTCGGGGCAGAGCACAGTACCGGAGCACGCCATGACCCTCTACACACCAGCACAGAGCCACACCGAGCAGCCCGGCACCGATGCCAGCACACAGTCCATAGCAGGGACACAGACGGTACCGGTAAGGCCGTGGCTTGAGGGGCATGGGTGGGCACTGGGGGATGCTGAGGCAGTCCTGCTGCAGGGGTCCAGGGCAGTGCCAGAGCTGCCAGGAGGGTCTTGGGGCAATGGTGCTGCCTGGCCAAAGTTCCACAGGGTACCAGGCTGGGTGTTCCTACTATCACTCCCCCTCACAGGTCCCCATCATTGCTAATCACTCATAATCCACTTGCTTGGCTCTGCTCTACCAGATCATGGCAATTACAGGGCTGGAATGCAGCACCAGGAAGGTGCTCAGCACTCTCCAGTCCTTCCACATGGTCCCAAGTGCAGCATCTGTACCCCTACTTCAAGCATCCCTGCACCATCATCACCCTGGCTCATCAGGAGGGAGGGACACCCATGGGGCACTGCCCAGAATCTGGGGACCGCTGGGTCCAGGGTGTCCCTGGGTACAGGCAGGGCCAAGTACAGGGCAGGGAGGCATTCCTGCTGGGGACACAGGGCCTGGCATGGCCAGGGCCTGATGGCAGCAGTGCCTCCCACAGCAGACAGATGAGGCGGCACAGACAGACAGCCAGCAGCTACACTCCTCAGACAACACAGACAAGCAGCAGCCCAAGAGATTACATGTCTCCAACATTCCCTTTCGATTCCGGGACCCCGACCTGCGGCAAATGTTTGGGGTGAGTACAGCTCCATGCAGCCATCACATCCCTACTCCATGCTCAGTGCTGCCCTGTGGCACCACTGGGACCTTGGCACTGTCACCTCCCAGGGGTCTTTCCTGCCCACCTGCTATGTGTGGAGCAGGGAGTGACACAGAACCCTTATCCCCTTCACTGTCCCCTTCCCAGCCCTCATTAGGACTCAGAGCAGTGCCAGCTAATGAAATTTTGGATGACACTCCCCAAGTCCTGTCAGAGTGGGAGCCATGGGAGGGACAAAGGCTTTCCCCTGCATGACCCTGGGGGTCCCTAGGTCAGGCCCCCAAGGCAGCCCTCTGCTGATCCCTGGCACAGAGCCCCATGCCAGCAGCTCTAGGTGCAGGGCAGGGGCTTTGCAGGCATTCACCCCTCTGTTCTCTCCACTTGCAGCAATTCGGGAAAATTCTGGATGTGGAGATCATTTTCAATGAGCGGGGCTCCAAGGTGGGTGATGCCCATGGCCAGCACCGTACAGCAAGTCCCAGGGAGGGTGTCAGTGGAGCCAGGTTGCCCAGCAGTGCTGTAACCTGCTCTTTGCTCTTCTCCTGTCCAAGGGACCCTGGCATGCCATGCCCCATGGCACCAACTGGGGAGGTCGTGCGGGTCCCTGCACCCGGCATTGAGGGGAGGAGAGGGCTCGCTCTGTCCTGCCACGGGTAGCTCGTGTCCCTCTGTGTCTGGATGTCTCTGTTGTATCTTCCCCGCTTTCTGTGACCCTCTCCCAGACTCTTCTCCCAGCTCGTGGGCAATTCTGGGGCCTCAGCCAGGACCCCCGGCCCCTGCGAGGACCCCAGTCTGGGCTCTTCATCTCTGCACTGTGGCAGCCTCACCTCCTGCGCCAGCTCTCCTGATTCACCCCCTCTCTCTCTCTGTCCCCACACCCTTTCTCTGTCTCTCTCTGTCTCTTTCTTTCTCCTTTTCTCCTCTGCTCACAGGGTTTTGGGTTTGTAACTTTTGAAACTAGCACAGATGCCGACCGGGCACGGGAGAAGCTGAATGGCACCATCGTAGAGGGCCGGAAGATTGAGGTGCTCAGATAAGTGTGCTAGTGCTGTGCCATGCCTGCGTGTGCGTGTCCCCTGCCCGGGCTATGGGACGCTTGGGGGCAGCTCCGGGTCCCGGGTGTCCGAGGCAGCTGTGCCCAGCGTGTGCATGTGTCCCTGAATGTGGCACGGGAGCATGTGTGTCAGCTGCCAGGAAGGTCATCGCTTGGCACAAGGAGTGTCTGGCCCAGAGGAACCTCCTGGGTACACGGAGAGCCAGGTTGTCAGCTGTGGCTGCATCCTGCCTGATACAGATGAGTCTGGCAGACCCCCGTGCCCACAGCAGCTGCCCCACGCTCTGCAGGGAGCTTTGAGGCTCTGCCCCACATGCCATCCCCACCTGCTCTGTGCCAGGAGGGAGGATCCACCTGGGGCTTTGCACCTGCAGTGCCAGCAGCTGCCCAGCCCCAGAGGCTTTGATTTCTCCAAGCTTAGCTCAGGGATCAGGCTCTGCCCATTTGCTGGCAACTCCTCGCTGGTGGCTGGCGAGTGGTGGGAAGCAGGGTGGCACATGGCAGAGGGAATGGGACAAAATGTCCCCAGCAGTGCTGATGGCAGAGAGGGAGCCTGGCAGGGCACAGCAATGCCCCATAGACAAAGAAAACATCATCCAACAAAATGGGACTGGAGTTCACAGGCAGCATGTTGGGGCCCAGCCTGAGCATGGCACCGCTGCTCTTGGGGTACCAGCCAGCTGGAGCATGGATGCCCGGGCTGGCTGGAGGCACAGGCAGGTCTGGGTACAGTGGGGTGCTGCAGGCAGAGACTTGTCTCATGTCTCTGGTGCAGCCGGCATCCTTTGCTCTGGCATCTGAAGCGGCAGCAACATGCGCTGAGTACAGCCAAGCAGGCCCTGGACCACAGCATCACCAGCTCTGCATCCCTCAGGCACTGAGCCCCCGTCCCTCTCTCTCCAGGTGAACAACGCCACAGCCCGTGTCATGACCAACAAGAAGGTGGCCAACCCCTACACCAACGGTAAGGGCCAGCATCCAGAGAGCAGGGGCTGCAGCAGGCAGGGGCACCTCTGGGCACCAGCACTGTCTGGCTGCTGTGAAGCTCTGGCAGTGAATGCCCTCCACACCTGCAGGCAAATGGGAGAGCATCTGCTCCTGCCCAGTGCAGGAGTGCAGCTCCCCATGCCCTCTCCCTGCCTCGGGATGGGGCTGTTGCCCCTCAGAGCACCATGGAAAGTACCCTGTCCTCACCGGCTCTCCCTGCCCACAGGCTGGAAGCTGAACCCGGTGGTGGGAGCAGTCTATGGCCCCGAATTCTACACAGGTAACGTTGGGCTGCAGCAGTACCTGCTGCAGGTTCCCCCCAGATGTCAGCTCTGTGCTGTGTCTGCCCCTGCTCTGTGCAGTGAGCAGCCCCTGGCCTCTCTCCCTGTCCCTCACACCTGCCTGGACAGTTCCCCCTATCCTGTCCCCTTGCCCAGCTCCCCTGTGGGGGCCATGTCCATGTGGGCAGGGCCACATGATGCCCCATGGGGGCTGTGTGGACCTGCTGTGGAAAGCCCACAGGTGTCCCCTGCCTCCTGCAGTAACAGGGTTCCCATACCCCGCCACGGGAACGGCCGTGGCCTACCGAGGGGCACACCTACGGGGACGAGGACGTGCTGTCTACAACACCTTCCGGGCTGCGCCGCCGCCACCACCCATCCCCACCTACGGCACGTAAGTACCCATTGCATTGGCATCGTTGGGCTCTCGCTCATAGGGAACAGGCTGCAGCTCCTGCAGCACCTGCCTGGCCACAGGCTCTGTCCCAGCCCCACGCTGCTGCCCCCGGGGTGACCCACACACTCACCAGCCTCCTGTGCACCGAGGCACAGGACGTTGTTCCAGCCAGGATGGTTAGTTTAATGGAAACTCTCCCGGCACATGCAGCTGTGATGGCATTGGTCACAGACACAGCCATGGCCATCTGTGCCCGTTCGGCTGCTCCCAGCAGAGATCCTGCCCTGGGACCCTCCTCTGGCATGCCCTGCCCTTGGCTGTGCCCTCTGCTTGTTCCCAAGTCCCTGCCCAGAATCCCAGCCCAGACGTGCCTTTGGGGCCTGGACAACCACTCCTTGCCAGTCAGCTGTGGGGCTGAGGCAGCTTCCCGCATTCACTGCCCTCACCCCACTCCGCCTGTCCAGGGGCACTTGCTGGGCTCTGATGCCTCCGCCTCATTTCCAGGGTCGTCTACCAGGATGGGTTCTATGGAGCTGAGATCTACGTAAGTGACACTGTGCCCAGGGCTGTGCCATGATGGGGACCCCATGCCAGTGCAGGGGGCAAGTGGCATCACACGGGTCCATGGTGGGCTCTGTCCCCCCCAACCCCTTCCCCTGGGCGGCAGCATGGACACAGTACAGCTTCTCCAGAGCAATCTGGGTGGCACACACCACACAGGACCCCGTGCCCAGTGCTGTGCCCCTGTCAGCCCCCTTGCAGGGCTGGTACCACGCAGGATTTATGGCCTCAGTGCCTTACACCTGCGTTTAACCTCCATGTCCGAGGAGCCAGCAGCGATATTTCAGGCAGGCACGGAAGGATTTATCTAATGTGACACCTCATTAAAGCGAGCAGGGAGGTGACTCTGGAAATTTAATTTTTTAACGTTAATGTTTGTGAAAGCCCCTGGGAAATGGTAATGAGGCTGGTGCGTGCCCAGTGGCACTGGCACCAGCTCCCTGTGGGCCCCACACTACTCTGTGCAGTGCCATGGGGCACCCAGCTGCCCGCAGCCTCAGGCCCCCAGTGGGTGCAGCCCCTTGACCAGTCTCTCCTCCCTGTAGGGGGGTTATGCTGCCTACAGGTACGCCCAGCCCGCAGCAGCAGCAGCCGCGTACAGTGACAGGTAAGCACTGGGCACCCTGCCTGGGGGAGCTCCATGTCACCCCCTGCACTGCCCACTCTGACACCCCCAGCTTTTGAGCACTGTGGGACAGCTGTGGGGAGGGTGTCCTTCAAACAGGGACCCATTGCTCACCTCCTGGATGGAAGGGGTTGTCATCACTGCAGGGGGAGCAGGGAGGTTCCAGGGGGCTCCCAGGTGCAGCTGGGAGCTCTGAGGGGAGATGGGACCCCAACTATTGTCACTAATGCCCACTGCTGTGTTTGCTTCTAGTTATGGCAGAGTGTACGCAGCAGCAGACCCCTACCACCACACCATTGGCCCTGCCGCCACGTACAGCATTGGCACCATGGTAAGAGCAGCCCCTTGGCCTTCCTCTGCTTCCCGGGGGGCTGCAGACAGCCCAGGGAGGGGTCTGGCACAGCGGCCATGGGGCCTGTGGGGCACGGGGAAGGTGCAGGGGCTGTGGGAGGGAGTGGAAATGGTGCGGTCCCTGACTGGCTCTGTCTGCAGGAGAGGAAACCCGCAGCCTGCACCCCTGCCCCACCTTCCCCTCACACCCTGCACAGTCCTGTCCATGCACACCCCTTCCTGGGGGCCCAGCTGCCCCCCACACTGGCTGCCTGGTCAGGTTCCAGGTCCCCCTCTCTCATCCCAGTGCAGGACAGTGTCCCCAGGGCCCCGTATGCAGCCACACATGGGGAGCACTGCAGCCCCTCACACGCCACAGCTCTTGTCCAGCTCTGACAGCATCAAAGATGAAAAATTGCACTCACAGCTGGGATTGCAAAGCCAACCTTCCTTTTTCTGCCTTTTTTTACTCCCTTGGCACCACCAGCCCTGAGCAGCTGCTAGTGAGGGGCCACGGGCACTACATCCTAGGGGTTTTCAGCTCAGTGCAACCGCAGGGATGGAGGCAGGTTCCTTGGCAGGAATGGCAGAGCAGTGCCACATTAGAGGCATATGGCAGCCCCTGCCCCCATGGCCGCCACAGAGCCTGGGCAGCACTGGGGACCCTGGCCCTGCCTGCCCCTCACATCCCAAGGACAGCAGCCATTTGGTGTCATTTAAAAGAGGAGAAAAAGAAAAGAAGAGGAAAAAGGGAAGATCTAGGCTTTGGCTATCTCTGAATACTGATTGGCTTTTTTTTCATCTTTGATGTTGCAGGCTAGTCTATACCGAGGAGGGTACAGCCGCTTCACTCCCTACTAGCAAGACAGACCCAGCCCCCCCACCACTGCCCCCGATGCTCACTAGCACCAAACCAAACCAGGCAGACAGAGCTGAGTCCGAGCCTGCAGAGGACCCGCGGGTGCTGCCCGAGTGGCCGGGGCTGGCGCCGGGCTCTGTGGGGCCACAGCACCCCACACCCATAGGGTTACCTCAGCCACTCCGTCCTGCCACCTGCCCACCTCTCCTGCACCATTCGTCCACCCCGGGGACCGCGGGGAGTGGGGCCACCCCTCAGCCCCAACAGCACCCCGTTCCCACAGCTGGGGGCACTGGCTGGGTTGCAGAGCGCTCATCCCCCCTCGAGGCAGGTGGGGACGCTCAGCCTGCAGGGATGCTCACTCCACAGCCGCTGGGGCTCGGGGTCACAGCAGCCCCCCGAGCAGCCCTTCTGCCCCCATAGGAGAGAGAGGAGCCAGCTGGGGTTGCTGCCAGCTGTGGGGACTGACAAGGCTGGGGTGGGTTCGGGACCCCAGGACAGCCCCTGGGCAGCAACGCTTCAGTGGCTGACCACGCTGCCCTGTGGAGCTGAGTGTGATGAGCTGGGCTGGCTGGGGTGGTGCCCGTGTGCCCCTGGCCAGCAGCTCGGCCTGAGTGCCACAGCGAAAGACCCGCCTTTCTTGTTTCTGTTGTAGTGAACCCATGGCTGTTTCCTTCTGGGACCAGGAAGGGCAAAAATATCCACACACACACAAAAAAAAAAGAACCCCAAAATATAAAAATTAAAAGCAAAGCGAAAAAACAAAACAAAACGAAACAAAAAAAAAAAAAAAAAAAAAAAAAAAAAAAAAAAAAAAAAAAAAAAAAAGAAAGAAAATAAAAAAAAAAAAAAAAAGAAACAAAGCCAAGCGGCAGCAGCCAAGTGAGTCCCAACTGTCCACACACACCGAGTGAGCGAGTCCCAGAGGAGCCACGGTGAGCACCGGCAGTCGGATGCACTGGAGGGACCCCCAGCACCCCGGCCCCACAGCCCAGCAGGGAGGGAGCTGGTGCAGGCAGGCGTGAGGGTCCGCAGGGGTCCACGGGGCCCTCACCCACCCAGGTGCAGGGCCTGAACACCACGTCTTCCTTTCCCTGGTGCAGCAGCGCTGGGGGTGCCGGCAGAGCGCTGCGCCCTGCCTGGCTCGTGGGACCGGGTGGTGGGGTGGGGACCTAGCTTCGTGCCACCTGAGCCCCGGCGCTGATAGCCATCAGCGTGTCAAGTGTGCAAGGCCTCAGCTCCAGCACGGGACTGAGGCAGTGGCGTGGCTGCAGTGCTGAGGTATTGCAGGGGATGACCCTCTGCCTTTTAAAGGGAATTTTTGTTAGGAGGAGCTTGCAACTCGCTTATGACCCCTTCTCCGTCTTCCTCCCTCATTCCCTGACATCCACGCTCCCACCCTGCCTGGACCAGCCCTGACCAAAACTGGGCCAGGCACTGCCCCAATCCCACTCCCGCTTGCTCTGTGGCACGGGACATCCTCATGGCCACTCATCCCTGCCTGAGGCAGCGGGATGCCCCCAGCCCTGGGTGCAGGGTCTTGGCCACTGCATCACCCACGAGGGACCCACCCAAGCCACAGGGCTGGCCTGCAGCCGCAGGCACACAGGGTGCGGTGCCCAGTGGCACGGGGCACTGCGGAGCCCACCCTGGGGTGCAGTGCCGTCCTGAACCCTTATGGCTCTGCCACTCCTCAAACCTCACTTTATAGTCTGCAGACGTCCCAGCGATGAGCTCCCCCTTTTCTATTCCCAGTGTACATACCCCGGCCCCCAGCCCCCCTGTACAAAGCTCCGTCCATAGCTGTGCTGGCTTCTCCCTTACAGCACCCTGCGCCTCCCCGGCGTGCGGGCTGGCGCTGGCCCATCCTGTATGCTTAAAAGTGTGACCATTCTAATAAACATTATTATTATTATTATTATTATTATTATTATTATTATTATTATTATTACAATGATTATTATTATTACTATTATTATTATTATTATTGAAATTATTAATAAATATTTCTTTCTTCAACCAGGGCGACTCAGGTTTTGACTGGTTGCGCTGCAGGGGCACGGGGTTTTGGCTGCTACAGTGGATCTGGCCATGCTGGGCAGGGGGCCAAACCCTGTGGGCAGGTGGGAGACCCTTGTGGCCCCCAGCCTAGCTATGGTGAGGGAGCAGGGTGCTGCATAAGGTGCCCTCTCCTGGCTGGGCCAAGCCCTTCATTCATCAAGCCATCATGTAATAAGTTCCTGAGCGTGTTCCCTGCCTCAGGAGCAGCAGCTCCACCACTGGCATTGGTGTCCCTGGCAGACACTGCATTGTATGGGGACAGGGCTTGGGACCCCACTGCAGGAGCACTCTCCTGCACCTGCCTGCTAATTGCTTGCTCACCAGACTGTGAGAAAGTAATTGCTGTTATAAATTTTCTCTCCTCCTCACAAGATGCTCAGGGAAGGCAGTGTAGGCTGGTGGCACAAAGCTGGGTCCACATTAATGAGCACAGTGGTCACCCATGTTGGGCTGTTCCTCAGGGCTGCTGCAGAACCCGTGCTGGCAGCTCCCCACCAGGCTGAGCCCTGAGAGGAGAGGGTGTGGCTGGGCATTTTGGGGTCTCAAAGCAAGTATCCCCAGCCTGTGGGCAGACAGCTTGAGGCAGTGAGAACTGCAGGAGCTGGTGGGGTTCTCAGGGCAGGTGCCCCAGTCTGGGATCACACATGTTGGGGGTCTCTGCCAGCCACTTGCAAGGTCCTGGTCAGCACCCAGTGGGCACCCACAGTGGGGGTTCAGCACAACCACAGGGGTGAGAGAGGAGGGACTCACCAGCCCAGGATGATGAAATGCAGCCTCCCTCTGTGTCCCTTGCCCACAGCCCACCCGCCACATGGAGGAGACACGGCACGGGCTGCAGCACAGTTGCTTTAATGCCCATCTGAGTTGGTGCCGCTGCCTGGTGCAGAATAGACCAGCACAAGGCGGCCCCAGCGCTCGGGGTCCACAGGCAGCTCATCCCGCAGCACCGGTTCCACCAGCAGCTCCAGCCGGCAGGACTGTCCGGGCGCTGGCCGTGGTACCGACAGTCCCACAGCCCGGAACAGGCAGGCCTGTGCCAGCCCCAGCAGCTGCGGCGCTGTCTGGCCCAGGCGGCACCGGGCACCCTGGCTGAGGACACGGAACCATCTGGCACGGCCAGGCGGAAAGGACCAGCGCAGGGTGAGGCTGAGTGAGAGCTGCTCGGGCTCAGGGCCCTCCTGCCACCAGAGCTGTGAGGCCATCATGCTGTGCACCAGCGGTGGGGAAGCTGCCACGCTGGCTGTGTCCAGCACCTGTGAGGGAACCACAGCACTGACAGGGTCAGGGCAGGCACCCACCCACCTTCCCGGAACAAGGATGGCACCAGGGCAGGTGTCTGCACCCAGCAGTGGCAGGCACTCACCCGGACCTCCCCGAGGAGGCAGGTGAAGGATGTCTCCCGAGGGCTGGGCTGCTGGCGGGACACGATCACAGAGAGGTCTCGTAGGCTGCAGTCCTGCAGCTCCAGCTCATAGCACCTGAGAGAGAAGAAGCAGAGCAGGAATGTTACCGGGGAGCCCATGCCTGCCTGTGGACACAAGATGCAGGCAGGGCACTCACCGGCTGGTCCAGCCATGGGATCCACGGTGGCAGGCGGCAAGCAGCTTGGCAAGGCTGGGCGGCGGTGCCGGGAGGAACCGGGGGTGGTACCGGCCATTGGGCTCTGCCAAAGGGACCCAGGTCAGGATGCGAGGGACTGAACTGATCCCATGCTCCACAGCAAGTGCTCACTGCAGAGAGCACGGGGCAACAGGGTCCTCACCAGGCAGGGAGGTGGGGTTGCCCTCAAGGCAGATCCCTGAGTCCCAGGTGGTGACCTCCAGTGCCACTGTGAAGTCATCAGGCTGTGGCCCCTCCAGCTTGTAAAGAAGGGTCAGGAAGAGCTTCGGTGGGGCTGGCATCTGCAAAGAGAAGAGGCTGATCACCCCAAATCCACCCAGAGAGAGACAGAGACAGAGAGAGGGAGACAAAAAGAAGGTGCATCGTGTTAGGTGTGCTGGGCAGTGTGGGCAGAGCCTGGGCATGCTTGCCACAAGGCCCTGGGGCCACACAGCTCGGGCCGTGCAGGCCATGTCATGCCGACATGGTGCCAGCCCAGCACTGAGGATGGGGAAAAGGGCTTTGCCTCAACTCACCGGACCGCCACACGCTCCTCGCCAGGGGGGATGGTTCCCTGCAGCTTCAGGGAGCTGCCCCCACACCAGGCATCCTGCAGGCAGCAGCTGGTGTTCAGCCTGCCCTGGTGCTCCGGGTACAGCGGCTGGATGTCCTGCGCACTCAGGTCGTACCAGGGCCCAGACTCCTCATCCTACAGCACAGGGAGAGCTGACCTGGTGGAGCCAAGAGCAAGGATCCCCCTGCCCAGCCCAGCCCAGTCTCACCAAAGCAGAGCTGTCACCCTGCACCTACCTTCCCATCCAGGAATGTGCTGGTGCCCATGCCCAGGCTGAAGGAGGTGGTGAGGGGCAGTGTGCAAATGCTGTGTGTGGGCAAGTACTTGGCCAGCGAGCCCCAGAACCTGGAGGCAAAGGTGGGTGTCAGGGGAGAGACCCCTGTTATGGTGGCTGCCCTGCACAGCCTCAGGTACCACCTCAGCTGGGGCAGAATGGGGCCAGCTGGCTCCTGGTCAGCAGCCATGGTGTCCTGACAGCCACAATGTCCTGGTAGCTGTCCTGCCACCCCACAGCCTTCCTGAGCCACAGCACTCCTAGCCCTGATCCTCCTCCAACACCTGCCCTGCTGGGCTGCTCTCACCTGTTCTCATTCTGCAGGAAGTTTTCCTTCCCCAGGTGCTCATAGACCCAGCCAGGAGCGAAGATGGCTGTGGAGAGGCCATACTGGCGGATCAGGCGCAGGGACTGCAGAAATGAGTGGTGAGCAGCATGGGCCAGGCTAGGTAGTCATCTTGTCACCTGTCCTGTCCCTGCTCCCCCCAGGTTCTCCTGGCCCCATGGTGGGGCAAGACACCAGAGGGATGTGCTGCAGTATCTCCCTCTCCAGGGATGACAGCACTGGGACCCTCCAACTCCCTCTTCATGCATGGCCAGCAGCTCTGGGATCCCCTCATTCCTCATCAGTTCATCCCCAGCTTAGCAACCCAACACAAGCACAGTCCAGCAGGGCCATCAGTAGGAGCTCAGAGCACTGTGCTAGGGGAAGTTCAGGGTCCCACTGTGGCCCAGCCCTATCACACCTACCTTGTCAGTGTCAAAGCCACCACCAATCACATCCCCACGGGCAAAGACATCAACGCCGACATAGACATCGCTTTGGCGTGGCCCAGCCAGCCTCTGCGTGCGCTGCAGCTGCTCCTCCTTCCAGTTGTAGTTGGTGAACAGCCCGTCACAGGCATCAAAGAATATCCTGGGGACAGAGGTCAGAGTGACAGGGCAGATGCTATGGCCACACACGACCTCACCAAGGGCCGTGCAGGTTGTGCTGCCGTACTGGGTTTGGGGTGAGCTCATGTCTCCACCTGGGGACAGTTTTGCCAGCCTCACCTATTCTGATCATTCAGCTCGTTCTGCCACCTCAGTGTGCCATCCTTCAGGACGCTGTCATACCAGATCACCAGTCCTCCTGGCACAGCGCTGTGCACCTGTGCCGTCAGGTCCCGCAGGAAGAGGGGCAGGTTCCCCACTGCTGCCGCCTGTCAGGAGAGAGCAGGCACAGATGGGCAAGGGCACAGGGCATGGGGCTCCCCACAGGAACAGCACAAAGGCAGGGAGGTGGGCAGGGAGAAGCAGGGCGGCGAGCAGGGCCATGACTCACGCTCAGCGTGTTCTCTATGTTGACCAGCCAGCCATCAAAGCGGTAGTGCTGGGCAATGCGGGCCAGCTGCTCAGCCACGGCACCGTACGCCTCCTCCCTGCCGGCCAGGAATGCCTCACACAGCTTCTCCCCATCTGTCCACTCTGTGATGAATGTGCCTGGGGAGGCAGTGAGGGCAGCGTCAGCCGCACATCCTGGTGAATCCAGCTCACTGCTAGGGCTGCCCCAGGCACAGCCCTGCCCTTACCCAGCACAGGGACGCTGTTCCGGTGCGCTGCATTGGTCCAGACCACGGGCGGGATGGTGACAGTGTGGTGGCTGAAGTAGACAAAGATGTCGATGTAGCGCCAGTGGTAGAAGACATAGGGGTTGTGTGTGGCCGAGCCCTGGATGAACCTGCAGAGGGAAAAGGGTTGGGCAGTGCAGGAAGGACGCTGACAGATGCTGCAGGGCTGGGTAGGAGCCTGACTCACAGCTGGGAGCTGGGCAGAGCTGTGGCACTGAGCCACCTCTGAACATCCCAGCCTAAGCAAGGTTCCCCAAGCACTGGTGCCAAGAGCCAAACACCCTATCCCTGGTCACCTGTGGCTTAGCCAGTAGGAGACATGTCAGGCAGCAACAGAAGTGCCTTGGGGTTTGAGACGTTGAACTCTACTGTCACACCTCCCTTCCATGTAGCACATACCTGTCCTCCAAGTACCCGCCACGCATGTCATGGCACACCAGTGTCCGGGGTCTCCTGCTGTGGAGTGGGGGCTGGCGTTTGGCCAGAGGCACGGCTGACACATTGAAGTCATCGTCGCTGTTGGGCTGCCAGGCCAGCAGCTCCTCCAGGCTGGACAAGAAGAAGCTGATGGGCTCTGTCGTCTTGGTGTCAAAGTACCTTGCTGGGAACGATGAGGAGACAGGACAGGGTCAGCAGTGAGCGCTGCCTGTGCAGCTCAGTATGACACCGACCCTGTTCCCATCCCGGTGGGGCCCAGGATGCGGCGGGTCCCTCTCACGGTACCTCACCTGGCAAGGGCTGCGGGCGGTCGCTGATGATGTCGTGCAGGACAGTGGTTCCTTGGATGTCCGCCGCCGGCTGGAAGCTGCCCCGGGAGATGGGTGAGGGCCGGGCTGGGCCAGCACCGCGGCCAGCGCCGACCGGGCCCTGCCAGCCCCAGCACCGGTCCCCAGTCCGGCCCTGCTCCCGAC
>VZTR01012361.1:0-13410 GCA_013400775.1 Chaetops frenatus | reverse complement strand
GCCATGGCGCTCCTGCCGCCGCCGCTGCCGCACTGACGGCGGTGCAGCCGCCACCGGGCCCGGCTCTACCGGGGGCGCGGCCTCGGAGCTCCGCCCGTCCGGCCTCGCACCGCCCCAGGCACCGCCCGCTCTCGTGTCCCGAGGCGGTACGTGTCCTGGGATGGACCGCGTGTTCTGGGGTAGGGACGTGTGTCCTGGGATGGGCTGCATGCCGTGGGAAGAAACCACACGCCTCTGAATGGATTGTGTGTCCTGGGGTAGAACATGTGTCCCAGGACGGGAATCTGTGTGCTGGGATGCAACCTGTGTCCATAACAGGCCCTGTTGTGCAGTCTGGGATGGAGATGGTACCTGGTCCCCAGGGGCCAGTGCGGCCAAGGAGCTTTGCCCATGCCATGGGACAGGGCTGGGGCCCTGGGCTGATGCCCCCACCCCACAGGCATAGCACTGAACGGCCTGACCAGCCTCACTTGGCCCCCACCACCCACCCACTCCCCACATGTAGGGCCAAGGCTCTATTTAAGGTCATTCTTAGTCCCCCACAGTCCGTTCCCCTCCCTCCTGTGCTTGGGGTGCTGGTTTCCAGCTGCAGTCCTGCTCAGCCCAGCCACAGACCTGTCAATCCAGACCCTGACATCCAGCTTCACCTCAGACCTATTTCCTCCCTGTGAATGTGCTGGATAACCTGGACTCCTGACAACCCCGCCACCCTTCCCAGCCTGTCCTGTTCCCAGGCTGACAGTTCTGGCACTGCACGCAGCTCCTGGCCCTTGGGTGCAGCTGGCCCATGCAGTGCCTGGCACAGGTCTCCCAGCTCTCCAGGGAAGGTTTGCTCTTCCCTCTCCAACCCCAGCTCAGCAGCACCCTGCCAGCTTTTGGGGAGCCCCTGCACCGCAGGAGCAGAACCGTGCCCTGAGCCCTTTGGAGCCTGCATACACACAAAACAAGTGGACACTGAGGGTGTGAGCAACGCTGGAAATGTGAGGTGTTTAATGTGGCATGACCTGAATGGGGGGGGGTCAGCATGCTGGCCCGTGCTACTGCTGCATCTACACAAACATGAAGCCTGGCCAGCACATAACCTAACGAAGAGGAAGTGGCCGAGGCAAAAGGCCCCACACCCGTGGCTGCTGGTGGGGAGCGAGCCCTTCCTGAGCAGNCCCCATCCCCATCACCGTCCCCGTCCCCATCCTGGTTCCGGACACGATCGCGGCCTCGGCCCCGGCCCCCGCCATCCACCTCCGCCGCCGCCGCGCAGCCCTCTCCTCCTCCGCCGGCTCCTCCGCCCCGGCCCCGGNTGGGGGGGGTCAGCATGCTGGCCCGTGCTACTGCTGCATCTACACAAACATGAAGCCTGGCCAGCACATAACCTAACGAAGAGGAAGTGGCCGAGGCAAAAGGCCCCACACCCGTGGCTGCTGGTGGGGAGCGAGCCCTTCCTGAGCAGAGGCTGCGGCGAGCAGTGATGGGATCTGCAGAGGGAACTGACGCAATTCACTCCCCACAGGGGTACCCAGCCCCCCACTGCAACACCTGCACTGCGGAAGGAAAGAGGGCCTTCCGTGGTTTATTGCCTTTCCTGATGGTGCTGATTCCAGCCAGGGAGCACAGCCTGGTGGGAGGAGGAACACGGTGCAAGTGTCTGCACTGCCTCGCACCAGGGCACCAGCAGTCACGCTGTTCTGCTGGTGCCAGCTCAGCCAGTGCCACGACAGGCTGTGCCTGGCAAACCCAGCTCTGGAGTGGCGAGAGGGGGTGAGCTCCCTGCCCACCCCGGCAGAGCAGCTGCTTCCTGGTCACTAATGTGGCAGGGGCTTAAAATTGCTCCAACTCTTCCAGGTGTGTCTGGTTGGCCTTGAGGCGCTGGAGTGAGGGAATTTGCACATGGGTGCAGCTGCTGAGGGTAGTGGCACTAGGGTGACTAACAGCATAATGGGGGTGGCACTCCTGGGATAAGAGGAACAGGGGCTCCTTGGCCACCTGGCCTGGCACAGGAGGAGTGGGAAGGGCCTGGTGCTCAGGGGTCCCCACTGTACTTGATGAGGTGGCCACTGAAGGTGATGTAAGTGTCGTACTCATCACTGAAGACAGCATTCTCACGCTCACCCTTGTAGAGCCGCACCCAGACCTCATCTTGCTCCTTCAGCTCCAGCATGACACTCTGGCTCTGCATGATGCTGCGGTCGCTCACCTGGGCATAGAGGATCACCACCTCTGCCCTGTTGTGCATGATGTGCAGGTATGTCTCCTTCTGGTTCCAGGTGTGCACATTGAGGCTGAAGTAGTAGATGCCGGGGATGTAGCAGTAAAACTTGCCCGTGAACATGCTGAAGTGGTCATAGAGGTTGACAAACTCCGTGTCGAAGATGAGGGTCTGGTAGTAGTCACTACTGTGCAGGGGTTTCTTGCGGCCCACAGAGAAGGCGGCGTAGTGGCTCTTGCAGCGCTCCCCGGGGGCGCCCATGCTGCCCTTCTGTCCCTTGGGCCCTGCATGGCCCCTGCTACCGGCCACCCCCGTCTTGCCGAACTTGCCCTGCATGCCACGCTCACCACGGTCCCCCTTCTCTCCTGAGCAGAGCAGGGGGAGAGTTGGGCTGTCAGGCAGGGGCCAGTGCTGAACCCAGCACCCTGAAAGTCACCCAGAGAGGGATGGAGGGAGCAGGGACCCAGCAGTCCTGCCCCTGCCCCCTGCCCAGGCTCTGATGCTGCTGCCCAGAAGCCACCAGAGCAGGGGCTGCTCAGACCCCAGTGTGGCTCCTGCCCTCTGTCTGTGCAGGGCACAAGACCCCTGGCACCACCCCAGTTTCTCACTTCCAGTCTGTGCAAGAGCTGGCACTGTGAGCCCAGCATAGCGCTGGACCTGGGGCAATACTGACAACACAGCATGGGGTCCTGCCAGCCCCTCACCTTTCAGGATGGTCATGTTGATCTGAGGCATGGGCTGGTACTGGGGGTAGAAGTGCTTTTCGGGCGGGGGGCAGCAGCGGACACAGCGGGGCTGTGAGGGTGGCCCCTCCTGGGCACCATCAGCCTTCTGCTCCTGTGTGGCCCTGGCAAGGCAGAAAGCAAAGTGCAACAGGGAGCTACAGGGGGACGGGGGCCCTCTGTGGTGCCAAGGCTGCCCTGTCCTGCACTGCAGAGCACCCTGGCTCCGAGGTCCCCTCACCTGGCAGCTTGGTGCTGGGATGGGGCCTCATTGGGGTCTGTCCAC
Source organism: Chaetops frenatus (assembly GCA_013400775.1). NCBI lineage: Eukaryota > Metazoa > Chordata > Aves > Passeriformes > Picathartidae > Chaetops > Chaetops frenatus. Next base: position 10,199 of record VZTR01012361.1, on the reverse strand, counting down.
CATCGCTGGTCAGGGATGGAGCTGGTCTGGCTCCCCACAGGGCTGGCCAGCAGGAAGATCAGCAGGACATCATGCACCCACAGCCCCTCCATGCCTTGGCAGTGCCCTGTGAGGTGCCAGGGACAGCTGAGGGGGACAGGAATGAGGAGATTCCCAGTGCAGCTATGCCCCAAGCTGTCCTGGGACAGGCCCTGTGCACTGCAGAGCCCCCTGCTTCTGGCTGGGCTGTGGAACAGTGTCACCCCAGGGAGCACCGAGAGAGACCCACATTGGGGCAGTTAGGGGGCTCTGGGCTCACCAACATGAGGGCTGGGGCCCTGCAGCCCCTGAGCCCCGGCACATACAGCAGAGGGGATTACCTCAGGAGTTGAGAGTGGAGCAGAGCAGCAGCCTCTGACTGGCAAAGTCCTGGACCAAGCACTGCTGCTCTTGCTCAGCCTGGCTTCAGTTGCCTCCCATGGATGCCCAAGAGCAACAATTTAGGATGTCAGCACCTGAAAAATTACAGACAGCTCCAGATGCCATGGGGCAAATGTCAGGGTGCAGCCCTGCCTGTGTGTGGGACCCCAGCCGGGCCTAGAGAGGGTGTCTGCACCCCACTCCTCTGAGGGGGTCCCATGCCCTGGGGGCTGCCAGTCCAAGGGTTTGCAAGGGGACATGACCCACTCCTCCAGAAAGAGGGATGTGGGCTGGCAGCCCTACCGGGGAGCTGGCTGCCACAGGGAGAAACCTTTCTGAGAGCCCACACCCTGTAAGGGGCCAAAACCAATATTTGCAGTGGTGGTGGCACTGTGGCCCAGCCTGGGCGCTTCGCGGCCCCTCCCTGCATTATCGAAACCGTATCTGTTGGAGACGTGGGGCTGGGCCTCGCCCTTTGGCCCCGAGGCACCAGGACAGCCTTGGCCAAACAGGGGTGTAGCACGGCCCAGCGCTGGGCATCCCGTGGCAGCAGGGTCCGAGCCGGGATGGGGATGGCTGCTACCCAGGCTGCTATCTCCGCCAGGTGCCTCCCTGGGTTGGGATATGGGTGTGGCCTTTGCCGTTGTCCCCTCCCAAACAGCCTCCCGTGGCACTGCCCTGCTGTGCTCCACAGGCACTACCGGATCCCGAAGCACAGGTCCCAAGGCACAAAGGGCCCTCTCAGCCCTGTTCTGCGTTCTGGGGCCGAGCCAGGACACGAAGAATTTTTAGGCAGAATCCTGTTGTTTTGGTGAACGCCTGCTCTCAGAGCACCGGGGTCTGCGATCGGTGATCGGTGGCTGTTAGCATTGTCCCCAGGTCCAAGGACCACGTGTGCTCCCGCAGCGGGTGCGGAGGGCGCTTGAGGCCGGAGGCGGATGCCTGGATTATGAGTCACTGGATCTGGGAAGGGGCGGAGGGATCGGGAAAGGCTCCAACGGGCTTTTCCTGCTGCTCAAACCCTCTGCCAAGGGCCTGGCCCTTTCATACACTTCCCGGCGCCTCTGTCTCTCTCACCCCGTTTTCTCGGTGCTGCCGGGTGTGGAGGGAGGCAGAGAAGTGGATCCAGGGGTAGAAGTGTGGAGGAGGCCAAACAGGGGCTTGTGAGCAGGCATCCCCCCAGGGGAGCCTTGGCTCACCCTGCCTGGCACATGCCGGGAGTTTGGGCAGCCTGTGACTTTCCCTCAGCTCTGCCTTCTCAAACCAGGCATTCCTCTGGGACCTGGAGCAGGTTTGGCCCTGGGGAAACCGCAGTGTCACAGGGAACTGCTCCACAAGGAGAAACCCTTCACCAGGAAATTCCCATGGTGGAAAGCAGTGCTTCCCAGGCTGTCAGGAACAGAGGCAAGTGTGCCATGCACGCAGGGTGCTGTCAGCAGCACACAGCTCCCAGCGTGTCCCCCCTGCACCCTGCAGGTGTGCTGGGCAGGAGGTGCTCACCTGCACACAGGCACACGTGGCCCTGCCGAGGGACACGGCTTTTCCCATCAGGGTTGGCTGCTCTCCAGGAGCAGTCAGAGATTTAAACTCAGTGGTTGCAGAAGCTTTGGGACTGCAAGTCAAAACACCTCAAAATACATTCCAGATGGAGATGAAGACTAGGATGAAACGGAACAAACCCTAGGGGAGGAATGAGGGCCTCAGGGCAGTGTGGAGGCAGCAGGACCTGCACTCCCAGCTCACCCTCTCTGCTCAGGGTGGTGGATACAAACTTCACTGCACCACAGCTGCCACAACCACTGTGCCTCTGGAGTCGTGCTGGTGGGGCAGGTCCCCCATGTTCTGCTGCAGATGCTGAAATGATTCCAGAGCCCTTTTTTTTTATTTTTCCCTGGAGCAGGGCAGACCCGGTAGGCAGCAAGATAGGGGCGGCATGGGGCTGATGTGGGGATGGGGTAGTTGCAGCCCTTCAGCTTCTGCAGCACCACCAAGACGTTGTGCTGGAGACCCCAACAGCCACTGTGACGCCCACAGAGATGCTGAAGGTGGCTCAGCATGGGCTTGATGTGTTTGTAGCGATGGAGTTTTTGAGAAGGCAGCCGGGGCAGCGCTGGGGGGGATCTCTGTCCTCCCAGAGGAGCGGTGGGTCAGGCTGTACCCTCAGATTACTGTGAGGCTCAGCCGTGTGGTCCCCACTTCGCAGGCAGGGCAACGGCACGGGGGGCACAGGGACCGGTCCGCCTCGCTGGGCGTGCGGCAGGGCGCCCGAGCGCTTGTCGAGGTAGAGCCGCCTCCCGGTACCCCCGCACCGCCGCCACAGCGCAGATGGGAGCACGACGCACTGCAGCTCCGGGGTGATCGCCAGGCCTGCGGCGCCCCCCCAACCTGCCCCACACCTACCTCTGGGACAGGGCTTCTCCCTCGCGGCGCTGCCTCTGCTGCCCTAGAGCATCGCTTGGGCCTGCGCAGAGCCTGCCCACGGCCGATCGCTGCCTCCTGCTCCGGAGCCGCCTCTCCTCGCTCGGGCCGGGCGGAAATACACTTTTTGGAAGCGCAGGAGGCAGCAAGGAGCGGGATGAGGCTCGCAGCCCTCCCCCGCCAGATGTGCGGCCGCGGCTGCCTTAACCATGTGTGCTCCCAGGACCGGCCGCCTTAGCCGTTCGTGCTTTCCAGAGCCCGCAGCGGGAGCGGAGGCCGCTCGTGCCGGCGGCTGCCCAGATCTGCTGCCCAGATCTGCTGCGGGGCCCGCGATGGCGGAGGGTGCAGCTGGCCCCAGCCCCGTGCCGGATGCGCCGAGGCCGTTGTGAGCCCCGAGGGCACCACGCCCAGCACAGCCCACCGGGCTCCAGGCTTTGACAGCCGGACATGCAGGCCGGTCCCAAGGCGCGGGGCTGGTTCTACCCTGCTCCCCCGCCCCGAGTGGCGGCGGGACACAGGGGGCAACACGACAAGGAAAGAATGTATTGTGGGCTGGGGCAGGGCAGCACTGGGGTCACGGCCGGCGGGCAGCCAAGCTGTGCCCACCCTGCAGAGACAGCTCGGGCCCNGAGCCGGGCCGGGCCGGCAGGCGGGGATCCCCAGCGGGCGGCAGCACCGCGGACCTCGAGCACCCTGCCAGGGTGGCAGCGGTGGGGTCCCGGGGGCGCGGGGGATCTCAGGGCCCCGCTCAGTCCGGGCGGTGCCCCGGCTGCCCGACAGCTCGCCCGGGGAAGGGGCGCGGGGGACCCAAGGGCGCGCCCGGCGGAGGTAGGGAGTTCCCGTGTCCTCAGAGGGGCGTCCCGTGTCCATGCCCGGGGGTCCGTGCCCAGGGCTGCCCGTGGCCGTGCCCCGGCGTTTTGAGGGTTCCCCGTGGCCGTGCTTAGAGCGGTGGGGGTCAATGCACCGAGAAGGGTCCCCGGGGCTCTGTCGAGGACCACGCTCTGGGATCCCGACAGGACGAGAAGCGTTCCCCTGCCCGCAACCCGCGGGCTCCGTGCCTGTGCCGCGCCGGAGCTCCCCTGCCCGGGGCCGGCCCCCCACGCTCAATGCCGCCTCTGTTTGCCACTCGGGCTGTTGAAAGGCACATTGAGACCCTGCGAGATTGGCCCTTTGTAGAAAGCCTGGGGATGGCAGCTGGGGATCTCTGCCCCAGGCTGGGGGTCTCTGCCGCGGGCTGCATGGCACGGCGTGAGCACGGGTCCAGTGGTGGCTGCTTGCCGCCCGCGCAGCCCGGAGTGCCTGTCTGCGGGAGTCCGGAGCGCTGACACGTCCTCTGTGCCGCAGGGTTGGAGGTGGCAGCGAGGGGCACTGCCGGCACCCCGGGCCCGCGGGTCGGCACAGCCCAGGGTGGGCTTACGAGGCTCACATGTGTGGAGGACACACTGGGGGCAGGGATTAGGGAGTCCCATGTCTGTGAGGCTGGGCAGGTCAGGATATGTGTCCCTTGGGCACTGCACTTCCTGCTCAGGTGTTGGCATCCTGCTTGGGCAGAGCTGCCACGTGTCTCGCAGTGTCCCTGTGTGGCCTGGGGACAAGCTCACGGCTCATCGGTGGAGTCAGTTCCCGAGGCCATGGGAGCTGGGCCAGGCTGCCCAGCCACTCTGGAGGCAGCAGAGGTCGTCCTTGCCACCCGAGGGGAACCCACTTCTTCCCAAGACTCTGTGGGGACATGCCCCAGGACACTGTGACACGGGGCTCACCTTGAGCCTGCTGCCTGAGCTGCAGTGACCATGGGACAGAGGTGCTGGGCAGGTCGTGCAATCCTGCCAACATGCCGGGGCTCCTGGTCAGGGGCTGCAGAGGGAGCCAGGTGAGAGGGGCTGAGAGTAGTTCCAGCAGCACACAGCCCCTGGGCATGCTGGCTTTTACCTGCATGAGGTGGCAGCATCTTCTGCTGCAGGAGCGGGGATGGGGCTCCTCGTGGCTGTGTTCTGCTGTCCCCCAAGCTCAATCAGCACCAAATCCAGTTCTTTGACCTTCTCCCTGCCCTCTTTCTACCAGGTTCTCCTTGCCCCCACTCTGATGCTAGTCCCGCCGTGCCATGAGTCTATGAGCCCCCTCCGGATCAGTGTGGGTGGTCTGCCCGTCCTCGCGTCCATGACCAAGGGTGCTGACCCCCGCTTCCGACTGCGCTGGAAGGCCATCGTGCTGTCCTCGGCCTGCGTGGGGTTTGTGCTGTTGCTCTTCTGCCTGCACCGTTCCTCCCCAGCACGGCATGGATCCCCCAGCCCTCGCACCTGGCAGCTTGGTCTGCAGGCAGAGGACCGCTACAATGACACCTACCCGCTGTCCCCACCCCAGAGAAACCCCGAGGGCGTGCGCTACCGCATTGGCGTCATCGCGGACCTGGACACGCAGTCCCGGGGCTCCCAGGAGCACACCTGGTTCAGTTACCTGAAGAAGGGCTACCTGGTGCTGTCAGACAGTGGGGACAAAGTGACAGTGGAGTGGGACAAGGATGAGAGCATGCTGCAGTCCCACCTGGCTGAGAAGGGCCGGGGCATGGAGCTGTCGGAGCTGGTGGTTTTCAACGGGAAGCTGTACGCCGTGGACGACCGGACAGGTGTGGTCTACCAGATCGAGGGCAACAAGGTGGTACCCTGGGTGATTCTCCCGGATGGGGACGGCACTGTGGGGAAAGGTGAGCTCCCGTCCTGCCCTGTGAAGCCCTTGGTTCTTTTCAGCTTGCTGGGGTGGGATGCAGCTTTCCTGTGACCTCCAATCCTGGCCAAGACAGAGCGATTCCTGCCGAGGGACCAGCTGGCTGCATGGGTGACACACAGCCCAACACCAGGCTCTGGGGGTGTAGGGTTGAGGGTATGTGAGACAGTCTGATGGCCATGTGCTGACTGAGCCCTCCTCATGCCATTCTTTCCACCACAGGCTTCAAGGCAGAGTGGCTGGCAGTGAAGGATGAGCACCTGTATGTGGGAGGACTGGGCAAGGAGTGGACCACCACGACAGGGGAGGTGGTGAACGAGAACCCACAGTGGGTGAAGGTCATTGGCTACAAGGGTGACGTGAGCCACGAGAACTGGGTGACAAACTACAATGCTCTGAGGGCTGCAGTGGGGATCCGGCCCCCAGGTATGGAGCAGGGCAACCTCCTGCCACCCCATATCCCACACCCTTGATGGCTCCAGAGGCATACAGTCACCCTCCCCAGGGGTCCTGGCACTGGATGAGATTTAAAGGCTGCTGGAGGCCAGAGATCTCCTCTTGTCCTGGTCATTTTCCTCTGCTGCCTGTGCCAGGAGCAGCTGAAGGGTGGCTCAGCTGGCATGGGGCCTGGCAGCTGGGCCTCCAGGCAGAGTGGGGTGTGCCTGGCTCTGGGAGGAACTGGGGGGCTGCTGCCAGGCAGCGGGGCTGGAAGAGGCAGAGAAGTTCAGAGGGCATGCCTGTGCAGGGCTGTTGGGTGTTTTGGAGGGGAAGGGGAAGGGGGAGGGTCCCACCCCAGCCTGGCTGGTGGTCTGTGTGGTCACACTCCACTTCCTGCCACAGGGTACCTGATCCATGAGTCGGCCTCCTGGAGTGACACGTTGCAGCGCTGGTTCTTCCTGCCGCGCCGCGCCAGCCACGAGCGCTACAGCGAGAAGGCAGACGAGCAGCGAGGCACCAACCTGCTGCTGAGTTCCACCCAGGACTTTGGGGATGTGACAGTGGGGCATGTGGGTGAGGTGGTTCCCACCCATGGCTTCTCCTCCTTCAAGTTCATCCCAGACACAGATGACCAGATCATTGTGGCTCTAAAATCAGAAGAGGACAATGGCAAGATCTCCAGCTACATCATGGCCTTCACACTGGACGGGCGCTTCCTCCTGCCGGAGACCAAGATTGGGAGTGTGAAGTACGAGGGCATTGAGTTTATTTAATAGACATCTGGACCGCGTGGAGGTGTGTGGGCAGTCTGGGGACGTGGGCAGGCCCTGCTAGCCTGGGGCCTGTGAGAGATGTTAGGCAGTGCTCCCAGCTCTGTCCTTGGCCCTGGGCCCTCCTGTAAAGTGTTGACTGAGCTGCAGCAGGTGTGGTGCAAGTGTTTCGGCAGTGGCACCTGGTGGCAGGAGACCGCCACCACAGGGTGCTTCCGGCCCTGGGACAGTGGCCAGGTCCTGGAGTACTGGTGCCTAGGCAGGGCCCACTGCAGCCCTTAGTGCCCAGCCCTGAATTGTGACAGGACCATCTGCTGTGGGTCAGTGGCTCTGGTGACGATTGTGCTCTGGGTTTGCAGCTGAGCCACAGCTCTGCCTTGTGTGCCACGGGGCTCCCCAAGTGGAGGGGGTTGGGGTGCAGCCAAAGTGGGTTAGACTTGGGGGATTTCATCAGGCTTTTTCTCTGGAAGCTCGTTTTCCTTCCCTTTTCCCATAAGCTGGATGACATGATGGCTGGGGTGACGAGTGGCCTGTTTCAGAGAAAAGTCTCATGTGGGAGGACACAGTGTCTGTGTCTCTCTGCTCCTGCGACCACAGGGGATGCAGCAGTTCCCTCACCACTGTGGTTCCAGCACAGTGGCTGTGCCTATGGGGCAGGGGGAGCAAGTGTGGGTGATGGGGCCACCATCTGTGGCCAGATGTGAAGTGGGCCCATCTCAGTGCCATTCCCGGGGCACACCCTCAGAGGTGTGTGTATGCTGGCCATGTGTCTTCTCCAAGCCCTGGCTGCACATGGCTCCGGCCCCAGAAATGCCTCCGGCCCCAGAAATGCCTCCAGCCCCAGAAATGCCTCCAGCCCCACAACTGTCAGCTCTGGGAAGAGCTGAGCCCTGGACAGGAACTGCTGGACTGCAGTGCAGTCATGCTGTCCAAGCGCTGCTGTTCTAGGTGCAGGAGCAGAGCCAGGAGTGCCTGTTCTGCTTCCCAGAGCAAGCAGCAGCTGAGAAGCGTTCGCAGCAGCCCAGGGCTTTGGCCAGGGAGCCCTCCCTACACTCGCCTGCAAGTTGTGAAATCACAGCCACAGCCTGTGGCCCAGAGGAGGAACTTAATGTGGTTTCAGGAGCCACAAGTGTCAAAGGGGCATCTGCTGCCCTGGGGCCCTCCTGACCCCTCTGACTAAGGGGGCTGTGGCTCCTGGCCTGCCCACACTCCCTGGCTAAGCCCTGCCCTGCTCCAGGTCACAGAGCAGCATTTCCTCTCACCAGGACTGGTGTTTGGCTCTGTAGTGTCCCCGGTTTGGTCCCTTTAACACTGCCTCTAGGGCAGGTCTGCCAGCAAGTCAGGCTTCAGAGAGCTGGGCCTGGCCACTGTGGTTTGGGGGACCCATGTGCCCCCTGTATCCTTCTGTCATGCCCTGGCACTGCTCTGCTGTGGGGTCTAGCCATGCTCTGGGAGGGAGAGGGCCTGTTGGTGCAGCAATCAGGCTGTGTTTGGGTGGAAGGATCCGGAGAGTGGATGGGGCCCTCCCAAGAACCCATCCATGCTGCTCCCCCCAGCCCTGTTTACAGTGTCAGCACCTCTGTGAGCCATGCAGAATGTGTTGGAGGCCAGACATGTGTTTTTACTTAGCCCAGACAACGACTCTGCCAATGCTGGGCTGCGAGTGGATGCGCTTGTCTCTAGACGTGGACCTGTCCCCAGACAGACCCGGTGTTGGCCCCTGCACGTGGCCTCAGGATTGGGCAGCACCTGGCCCTGGGCACCCAGGATGCATTTGCATTTGCCCACACTGAGTGCCAGCTGGCTAGGGTCCATGATGGCCACTCAGCCATCACTTGCACTTCGCTTGGCAGTCTCTCCTGGCCTCACTCACCCTCCTGACCTCACTCACCCTCCCACAGCTCCACAGCACCTGTTGTGGCCCCAGGGCTGTGCCATTGGCTGTCCCTGCTACCTGGTCCCTTCTTGTCCCCTGGGCTGAAGCATCCCTGGGCCCCTGCCGCCTGGACTGCTCTGCCCTCACAGCAGCAGCACCAGTGCCTCAGGCAGCTGGACCAGCAGGAATCCTGCTGCTGCTGGAGCCTCTGCAGACCGTGAGCCCCACAGTGGAGATGGCAACCTGGGACCCCATCTCCAGGTGTCATCCAGCATCCCAGCACTGTCAGTGCTGTCACCTCCCATGTGTTCCCTGCAGGCTCAGTCAGGGTTTGTGCCAGGTCCAGCTGCCTGGTTCTGCCGTTTCTTCTCCTCCTGAAGGCCGAGCATCTCTATTCCCTCTACTGCAAGTAACCGTGGCAGTGCTGTGGCAAGAGGCTGGCTCAGGAGCATCTTTTGTGGCCATGGTGGTGGCTGTTCCTGCCAACACATGCCCATGACATCTGGCCCAGCTGTGCTGGGAAGCTGTGTCCCTGCCCACTCCACTGGGACAAAGACATTGCTGGGGAGATGGAGCACGCTCAGCAGCCAGCCAGGCACAGAGTACAGGTACAGTGACAGCAGCAGCATCCTCACACCTCTGCGGTGACACAGTGTGTAGGTTTGGACTGGGATAGTCTGTTTTTTCCTTATTAGATAGTGTAGGGCAGTGTTTTGGATTTGTGCTGGGAACAGTGTTGGTAACAGGGATGTTTTCTTTAGTGCTGAGCAGCATTTGTACAGCTTGAGGCCTGTTCTGCACTTCATCCCACCAGTGAGGGGCTGGGGGGGGCACAAGGAGTCGAGAGGGGACACAGAGCAGCTGACCCAAGGGGTATTCCCCACCGTGTGGCACCATGCTCAGTGTACAGAGCTGCGAGAAAAAGAAGGAAGGGGAGGACACTCGGAGTGATGGCGTTTGTCTTCCCAAGTCACCTTGTGCTGGAGCCCAGCTGCCCTGGAGATGGCTGAGCACCTGCCTGCCATGGGGAGGGGTCAAAGAATTCTCTGCTTTGCTTTGTTTTGCTTATGTGTGGCTTTTGCTTCACCTGTAAAACTGTCTTTATCTCAGCCAGCAGTTTTCTCACTTTCCCCTTCCCAATTCTCTCACTACCCCGCTGGGAGGAATGAACCAAAAGCAGTTGGGGATTGTGCTGCCCACCGGGGTTAAATCCCATCGTGGATTCAGGATAGAGACAAGGTGGGTTTTTGGAGCTGTGCTCCAGGGCAGGAGCTGCTGCCTAGGGGGAGAGGCCCGTGGCCTCGGGCAGGTCGCTGTGGCACAGGACCCCCAGTGGGAGCAGGGAGCAGGGAGGGAAACCCGGGTGTGGGACAAGCTGGGTTGGAAGGGCCGAAGCTGGGAAGAAATTCTCGGGCACAGTCAGAATTGCTGCCTGTCCGGCACTGCTCTAACTGGCGTGGGCGGGGGCAACTACGGAGCGGGGATTTCGGGTCCAGGGGCAGGGGTCCGGGGCGGTGGGCCCAGCAGCGATGAGGCCGGGGAGTGGACGGGATGCGCCGGGGCGGGGGCGGCCGGTG
>VZTR01012359.1:86598-133818 GCA_013400775.1 Chaetops frenatus | reverse complement strand
CAAAGAGGAGAGGTACAGGTTCTTTCTAGTGGAAAGTGATAGGACCTGGAAGCTGGAACATGGGATGGTCCCCCTCATTTTCATCGTGAGGGTGACTGAGCACTGGAACAGCTGCCCAAGGGAGGTAGTGGAGTCTCTACCTTGGAGAGACTTTAAACCTGTCTAGCTAGGGTCCTGAGCAAACAGCTCTCAGTGGCCCTGCTGGAACTGGGGGCTGGATCAGAAAGCCTCCAGAGATGCCTGCCAACCTCAACCATTTCTGATTGTGTGAAAAAGAACTCCATCTTTTGGCAATTCTTTTTTTCCTTCTTTAATTGAATGTCCCCAGGCTTCAGGTGCAGAGGGGTCTACCTTTATACAACCTAGTACGTTTCCTCATGTAATATAGATCTGAGAACGTCACCCATTTATAAATACACACAGATATCCCTTGCCATGCAAGTATTTTCAAGGTCTGTCTCTCCTATCATTTAGTCACTCAATATACATCATCTGAAAGGTAACGAACAGAGCAGAAATTAAGAAAATATGGGCAACAGATTAACCACTAAAATTCAAAACCCAGTTGAATGGTTCTTGAATATTTTTGTTTGGAATCTTTAACTGGTTAGGCACACACCTGGAATTCTCAAGCATGTGATATCCTAATTTTTTTTATTACCAAGAAGCCTTAGGCAGAAGCCATCACACTCAATGGAAGGTCACAGCAGAAAGGCTGTGAACACTGTTGGTACACTTATGCCCAAAAACAGCAGGGCAGAAAAAGACATTCCAACAAACATATTAGAAATAAGAACATTCCAAACAAATATCTATCAAATTTTCTGAGTTCTAAAGAAAATAATGTTAAGAAATTAATCTGCTCATGAAAAAAAAAACCCAAAGAAAAACCAACCCAAGCAGCAAAAATTAATTTCTGGAACTACACCAAAAAAGGAATGTAGCAGCATTCACAAGGTCAATGAAGAGATTGTGATTTGATGGGTTTTGAGAAAATGTTTAGAATGCGTTATGTCTGTATGTATGCATGTATCTCTATACATAGTAATGACCGTCATAATCAGGCTTAAATAAACTATTAACGTGGATAACAGTAATTATACCCTATCCCTGAGAGTGTTCAAGGCCAGGTTGAATAAGGCTCTGAACAACCTGGTCTAGTGCAAGGTGTCCCTGCCCACGGCAGAAGGATTGGAACAAGATGATCTTTAAGGTCCCTTCCAACCTAAAGCATCCTATGATTCTGTGATAATCACAGTGGACGGAAAATAGAGAAAAGATAAATTGTGACAGAAATTCCAAGTTATAGAACAGAAAATGAAAGTAACATTTATGAAAGGAGTTAGTTAATTCCAGTTAAGCAAAATAGCCTCATAAAAATAAGCAATAGTCACATCTAAAAATAAAATTTTAGAATTATGATAATAAATGAGATTTTTCTAATCTCATTAGACAGTTTAACTCATTAGGAGTTTAATTTTATAAAAATATTTTATTCAGAGGCATAAAACTAAAAATCAGTATACTGTAGGTCTAATCTCCATTAAATGCAATAAATGCTACACCATCATACTACATTTCTGTATAACTTGTGTAACTTGTTTTATGTGTGAAGTGTACAAGAAGGGTGAAGTAAAGTCGGACTCACAAAACCTGTTAAGTCAGTTACTTACTCTTAACTTTCGGCTTTGTTTTCTAACCAGTTTACCGTGCTGAATGAAATGAACAGGGCATTGATTTATTGCATTGTCGGCTTTATGTCGCAGCCAATCTTCATAACCCTAGAAAACAGTGAAATGGAATGATGCAGTGATGCACATTTGGCTATAAAGACACAGAATAGCTCTAGCTTTCGAGAAAAAATTTAAGAATTATCCTTGATCACTGTAAGAGAAAAAAATATTCTCACTAAAACAAATGAAATTGTGATACATGTCAGTACTTGGGTTGTCCTGGATATCTATGAAAAAGAGCACTCATGGTTACAATTAGTCAAACAAAACCATCTATTTTAATGAAGACATTTGGATGAATAAGGGTTTCAAAAGTGTAGAACAGTTTCTGGTATTCAAGTGATCATCTTTTGCTCATGCTCTATTGACTCGGGTAAGTGCACAGTACTTATAAAGGCAGTTGACTAGAAGGTAGAAATGTAGAAAATATGTTTTGGAAGAATGGGACTTTATCCTGCAAGATGATAAAGAGATGACAGGACAAAAGGTTGTCATATTTGATGACTGTCATACAATTACGCCAAACCTTTAAACCCTATATACAATACATATTTGTGAAGCATTTTGTTTCAAGAGACTTTGCAGAGTACCCTATCTTTAGTGTTCAATTACCCTATGAATTTTTGATTTATACAAGCAGACACACTGAAGGATAGGGAATCTGCAACTTTCCATTGAAAAAGTCCTGCCATGTAACAAAGACTGGGACTAACAAAGTCATCAGTGGTTAAGAGATGGAAAACACCACTTGTAGTTCATAGCATTTTTACATCTAACTCTCCTGAGGCACATTTGAAAATTCAATGCAGAACAACCTTGGACGCTCTCAAAAATAATCTGTGAACTCACAGAGACTTTATACCTTTAGTGTAATATACTTTTAGGGGTTCGTCCTCCTCAAGCCGTTCTCAAAATCTACACAAGTCATTGGGAAGAAAAATCAAGGAAATACAGAGAACTGCAGTACCAGGCACAGCATGTCATAACCCAGCCTTTGGTAGGTCACTACTAACAGTAAGACAATTAAGTGTGACATTTAAAATCTTAAGAGTGGAAAGCCACACCAAAATACTACCTCTTGCACGTATCACAACTTTTGCTCAACAAGAAGTGACTTTAACTACAGAATATACTCAACTATGAATAGTTACCACTGTAAAGAAAGAGAAACACAACTCTCCAAAGCTTCTTTGAAGAATCATGAAGGAAAAATCTGCATTTAGCATAAAAACTGTGAAGGTAGTAAGTTATCTATGAAGCTATCTATTAAGGGACAATCAAAATTATCCTGTTTTGGGTCTATCTAGGGTGGAGTTAGCTTTCTTCACAGCAATCCTGCACTGCTGTGCTTTGTACTTGGGGCTAAACCAGTCTTGGTTACACCCCAGTGTTTTAGCTCCTACTGAAGAGTGTCAGCATCAAGGCTTTTTTCTTCAACCTTCTCCCACACCAGACCAGCAGGCTGAGGCGGTGGGCAAGAGCCTGGGAGGGGGCATTGCTTGGACAGCAGACCCAAACTGACCCAACTACTCTCTTTAGTTTTACTTTGCTCACTAAATCACTCACCTGTTTGATAGCTGTGACAGTGATGACAAATAAAAGTGGAAGTCCACTTGTAACTGGACTAGTAGGGGTATCAATAATTAACTGCAACAAAAAGAACAAATATTTTCTGGTTATATTTTTGTGAATGTAAGCAGTAAATCTTTCAAGTCAAATCTTTCAAGTAATTTCACCAATATGTTACAAGGCATCAAGGAATTTTAATTGAAAAGTTGTATTTCAATACAACTTTAAGAATGTGTAATATACTGACAAAAAATTAAAAATTGGATTCTATAAGAAGATACAATATTATAGTTAGATCACATTAACATTCAGATGTTAATGCCTTGTAAAAACATTTGTTTACAAGACTTTAAGTATTAGATGGGAAAGCTGAGCTTTTTGGAAGCAAAATGATGGAGCAACATTAGAAGTTAGCATGGCACTGGCTTTACACGTTATACAACAGAGCTGTTCTTATACATGCAAAGAGTAAATTCTGAAATACTGAACTGGGGCTTCTGCAAATATAAACAAAGAGGCAGAATTCACAGAGGGAGTGCAAATGACAAAATCTAAGTTGTCCTGGGAATCTGCCCTGCTTTTTTGCTACAAAATCTGGTCTGCAAATACAGCTTTTCACTTAGCAAGATTTTTATTATTTAACACAATAAGTGACTGTGACACGTTCAGAATTAAGACACCTAGAAAGCAGCACACTAGTTATTCATGGAACTCATTTCAAAAACAAGTATTTATGTACCTCGCTAAGCAAGCATCATATCAGCACCTATTATTTCAGTTTCTCATAGACTTTGATCACAGTACAGTTGGAAAAATACTGTCGAGATAATATTTTGTTATAAAATACAATATTTTTGCAAAACAGAAAAAACTTTATCATCAACAGAATTTATAGCAACAGATTGACTGATCTGGATGTTTATTACAAAATAAAAATTACAGACATTCTTTTCAATTTTTTCAAGACATGTATTGCCATCCAACTAGTGATGCTGTCAAATTCTCTTCAGATTAGATTCACATTGACAACCTGGAAATTAAATAAAACTCCTTTTGTCACATTATCAGTGTAAAAGGCTTTCTAGGCTCAACTATTTAATTCCGTGGTCACCAAAATCAGTTAATTTTAAAACCTTTTTCAACTTCTCCCTATTTTAGAAAGAGCACAGAACTTAAAGGAAAATGGGCATAGCTTACCTGAACAAGGAATATGATGAGAAAATAGAAGTTAGCTATTCTTCTGAATTGCTCAAACAAATTTTTTGGTATAAAGTTCCAAAATGTGTACTGAAAAGAAATGTACAGATTATGAGTGTTTGTGAAGGAAATATTATTCACATTCAATTTTATAACTCACATTTCAAGATTAAACTAAACAAGAAGCAGGAGTGTTTTTGTTACTTAGTTTAATAATTTACTGAATATGAATCTTAACTGACAAGCATGTATTCTCAGAACAGTATCGCTTTTCTGAACTGAATCTTTTCTGAATCTTTGTACTAGGGACTATAACAATTTTTAACTAGCACAAATACTTGTCCAGAGTTAACTATGGAACAGTTTATTGAAAACCATTAATGGATTTTAAAAGCACCTTAGTAATTTCAAAGAGCACTTTTGATTCACTTTTATGTTGTGTTGATGGCTTGAGATAGGTAGCACTCAGAATTAACTACACAGTAATAGCAAGACAACCAAATAAAAGTTGTCAGCCCCTCTTCTGGTCCTTGGCTGGGACACGAAAATACTCCTCAAGATAAACTACAGTGGTGAATACGAGTAAGTGGCTGCGTATTTCTGTACCTATCTTACAAATTATCACAAGTTGTAAAATGACATAAGAAACAGTACATAAAGCTGCAAACAGAAAATGCAAAAACTTCAAATTTAAAAAGTCACGTAAAAGTGGTAAAGGACCTTAACATCATCTGCTGCAGGTTCAAGTACAGTCTTTTTACACAGCTCACTCTGTAGCTCCAGAAAAACTTAGCAAGGATTGCTTATTGGAACACATGTAGAAAATATCAGCTAAAACTGTGTGAAAAGGTTTGAAAAATGGCTTGAGAAAACTAGCACTGCATTATCTTATTATCCAAATTATCCTTTGACACATAATAAAATGACAACTCCAATAAAAATTCCATTTCAAACAAGATGGGCTAAGAAGCTTATCCTAATTTATTTGTTCTGTTATAAATGTGCCTTGTCTCCTCTTGGCAGATTGCACTTATACTTGCTGATAACCAAATTATTCCATGAGCTAGACATCTTCTGAATTTAGCCCTGAAGGCAAAGACAGAAAGAGCTCCAGAAGGAAAGTGCTTCTATTACATCTGAAGACAGAAAGTATCTCTGAGAAATATGCCTTAAATATATGTGAAACCCCTATTATATAGAACAATCTTTTTACTTCTTGGGAGTTAAAGCCTGAATATGTGTAAGACATAGGAATGAAATGTTCTTCTATCATGTGCCAAAAATCAGTATCTACCCTAAATATGCCCAAAGTTACCACTTAATCCTGCATAATAGCTAGTTCAGTATAAAATCACGTGTGAGCAAGCCACAACTCAAGCAGGCAGACATGCAACAGCTAGAAAATCAAGTGTTCTAGTCTTGCAATCAGAACACTTTTCATCAGACAGGAATGCAGCTTGCACTACCCATTATCCAGCTACGTGGAATTTTCAAAGAGAATGAGTTCGACTTGATTATTTTTCCTTGCACAACAGTGCTGATCATTCAAAATTGCTACTATGATAGATGATCATATAGTTTCTATTTGACAAAATAATGGCATATTTTCATCATTATCAAGTAAGTTATCTTTGTTTTCTAATTTTATCTATTTCTTTTTTAAGAATCTCTGCCTGCTGGGGAAGAAAAGTGTGAAACATTTGTTTACATTTTTCTGTTTA
Organism: Chaetops frenatus; assembly: GCA_013400775.1. Lineage (NCBI taxonomy): Eukaryota > Metazoa > Chordata > Aves > Passeriformes > Picathartidae > Chaetops > Chaetops frenatus. The sequence goes on along the minus strand of VZTR01012359.1, from coordinate 127,598 downwards.
GATTTTTTGACAGAAACAGTATTTTTTCCATGGTAAAGGGTTTATAACCATCAGAAGTTTGATGATTTACACAAGTCCTCCAAATTACTATTCATTAAATAAAAATGTAATCTCTTACGTAATAACTTACACTTTAAATTTCCTAGAGGGTTATTGGACTAAACGTCTGGTAATAGCATATTATTGTTGGACTAGATACTTAAAATATCTCACTGAAGAAGCAAGTAAATCAATTAAAACAACAATCCATAAAAAGGTTATTCACCTTTACCCTTAGTATCCAATCCTCCTCATATTCCAACCCTAGTTCACTGCACTTTGTGCCAAGCTGTGGTCTTTCCCATAGCTCCAGCTTTGATCAGCAACTCTCTTTGCTGAATAAAAGTGAATAACATAGGAACAGATCACATTTATGGTTGAGAAGTTCTTCCTAAAATGGATGCTTCTTTAACACAGATTACTTCTTAAAACTTTGTTTTCAATCTGACAGACTTTTAGCACTTTACGACTCTGGTTTCAGGCAGACCAAGTATGTCTTTATTCTGCCCATTCATCTTCAACAGAGAAGCAATGATTTTTGGCAAGAAAGAACACTAAGATGTCTAGACAGACCTTCCCCTACCCAAGCCATCAGTAGCTCAGAGCAGTATCTACAAATGGGTAAGCAATGTTTAATCAACATAATCATTCCCCAGAGAAGCAACGGAGGGCCTGCCATGCAGAACAAGATTTATCTCATGACTGCTTCATTCAGGCAGTTTCTCTACCCTAGCTAGGCAGGAACAAAACAAAAATTAAAGTCATAAAACTGATAATATTAAATCCATGGGATTACTGGGCCCAGAGTGAATAATATCTCTCTTCTTCAGATAATTTCTAGTCATGCTCTTTTTAAACTCTTGAAAAGCAGTTTATGTATATTTAACTACCTTTTTTTCCACTATAATTCACTTGGATATATAAGTTTATCCAAACAGTTACACACTATTTAGATAAGCTTTTAAGTTAGGAATGTCTTAATTGGTCTTTTCCAAATGCTACAAAAGACCCAGAGGCCAGAGCACACGGGTGCTTTTTGTATTCGGGCGGCAACACATCAGACACCAAGTAGTAGTAGTAGTTACACAGTCAGCCGAGAGAAGAACACATTGTGCCAACAAATATATCTGAAGTACTGTGCAAGATCAGCCTGGCGTCAAAACAGCAACATTCAACTAGATTTTTCTTTCCATTTATAATTGCAGTAGCACCTGCAGTGCGGGTGTATTTCTGCACTCATGAGCAGATCCATAGGATTCCGATCCATTACCCTGGCTCCATCTTGCTCTTTACTGATACAATCTTGCTTTCAGCTGTAGCACCTCCCTTACCAGTCACACAACTTCAAAACTGTAAAACACAGTGTTCTTGGCACTATATTTTGACCTTTTCATTTGGTATCAGCATGCCAGAATTTTGGCACATGTTTCAAGTCTCTTTCCACCCTGAGGCAGGTATTTTCTAAAGGAAAAGGAGAGTTTAAGTAATCGCTTTACATCAAAAGCTGAAGCTGGAAGAGAAAGCACTTTATACTGAGTTCTGTCAACATCTCCTTTTCTTACAGATTATTTGTTTTAAACAAGTCACCACCTCTCTTTTAACCCACCCTGACTTCACTCTTTTCACTCAACCTTTTTGACTGTTTCTTGTAAGTGCTTAAAACTCTTACAACAAAAACATCTACTATACTGGTTTAGCCCTGGTTCATAGACACCTTCATGTGATGATTCTCATCCCTTCTGCAAAACAAAATCCATCCTGAGGATAACAAAATCAGGGTAATATCGAGAAAAGCTGATCTTGCAGTCAGTTGTGTCCATGGTGACTTCAGTATTTGTAATGTACACATTTTTATACTATGTATCATTTACCATGAAACAATGCATTGTTAAAGCTGCAGTTCAAAAACTGGATTGCAGGCATGTGTGCATATCGTAGAACAGTTTGGGTGGAAATGGATGTTCAGGATCTACTCAAGCATCTAGTGCCAACTCCCCTGCCATGGGCAAGGACACCTTCCACATGACCAGGCTGCTCCAAGCCCCATCCAAACTGACCTTGAACACTTCCAGAGATGCAGCATCTACAGCTTCTCTGGACAACCTGTTCCAGTGCCTCACCATTCTCGAGGTAAATATCCAATCTAAACCAACCCTCTTTCCGTTTAAAGCCCTTCTTCCTTGTCCTATCACTTAATGCCCTTGTAAAAAGTCCCTCTCCACCTTTTTTTGTAGTCTCCTTTTAGGTACTAGGCACAACACTTTATAGGTAACATCACCTTACACAGTATTATGTTACTAAAACAACATAAATATTACATATATTATATACATATAGGTAGCCATCTTCATTAGAATAGCTGAAAAAGGTCTGATCAAAAGTTCGAGTTTCTTTAAAGGTAGTTTTATTTATAAAAATATTACTTTTTTGAAACCCAACTTGTCTATCTGTATAGAGAACGGGTAGAGAAAACTATAGCAAAGGGTATGAAAAAATAGGAAATCAGTAATTATCTAAAATCACAAGAAGTGAGTTGAGAGTATGCCTTGTCTAACTCAAGTGACTCGTTTACAAACATATAGAAGTTTACAGTAGAACTCACCTATGTTCTTTAATGTATTAAGCTAGTATCAGAACTTTGACTCGAAGCAAAAAAATTCAGCCTACTATGCTTATTTGCTACTCAATAGAATTAGAATATTTTGAAAAGTATTTTGCCACATTTATGACAATTTGGAATGAATGTAGAAAGACACAACAATATCATAACAAAAGTATTACTATATGCACCCCATCTGCACAATATTTATCACTGCACTGAAGGAGGAACTCCTGTTTCTTCACATCACAAGGTCATTCACAACATAGGCATCAGTGGAAGCACTGCTACGTGTAGGGCTTTTACAAGTGAATCACAATCACCAGTACTTTATGAGAAAGTGCAAAAATGAAACTGATTTGGGAAGTTAGATCAAACGATACACTTGATGAACAAACATACATCTTTTGGCATAGGATTTCTTAAAAACAGTTGCTGATAAAACAGGATTTCTATTACAAACAAGTCTATCTTTAGTAGTCCCCATTCAGCAACTCTCGGTCTTTTCAAATAGAGCCTATTTACTCCAGGAACTCCTCTGACAAAGAAATCCCCCAGCATCTGTAATTTTAAAAAAGAAAAATAAAACTTTACAGCAAGATTGACTGACTGAAGAAAGAAGTCACAGAGAATACTAGGAAAACAAAAAAAAGAGTGTGTGGGAGTAAGCAAGCTTTATTTTCTCACTTGTAGAGAGAGAAGAATTAGACCTGTCTTCCCTGGTGTTAGGTTTGGACCTGTTGTTTTCCTCCTTTCTTCTCTTTTGCTACATGCAGACTCCACACTGATACAAAAAACTTAAAAGGCTTTGTTAGGGGCAGTACCACCAGAAGATAAAATATTGCTAATAACCCTGGACTAAGTCATGGGAAGGGTAAACGGCTTCTCTTGGGAACACAAGGGAGGTTGCAGAGAACCTCTGACCTGGAAATCCCATGCTGAGCAGGATCATCAAGAGCAAAGAAGAGCTTTTCCTTGCTCTCTCTAGGCACTGGCAGTTATCCCCAAAAGGAAATTGTATTATTGTGCCTGGAAGAACTGCACACTCATGTACTCCCATCCCAGCTCAGGTACCAAGATCCCTGAGCCGGCCCCTTTGAGAGTCCAAATTGATTCAGAAGCATTTAAGCTTTACTGCCAGCCAAGTCCATTTACTCTTCTCATCTCTAACAGCTCCTGCCCCACTCAGTGCTTGGCAGGGCTGGGCACACCTGACTCTTCAGCCCCTGCAGCATGGGATCTGACCTCCTGCTTCCCCCACTGTGGCTGGGAGTCAGGGATTACCCAGGCAAAAATTGAGAGCTGTGTTACAGCTGCTTTCAGAGCAGATCAGTATGTTCACACTAAAAGGCACACAGAACACTGCCTGCATTAGTCCCTGTCCCATACACATTTCTGTTTACCCATCCTCTCTGCCCCGCCAGTACACAATTATTTATCAGCTTCACAAACACATGACCCTGCCTCTTCCCCACTGTGAGCTTTGGATGCTTCTCTGACTTCCAAATGTCATTGCTCAGGGCAGTGTTTGAACTTATCTTGAAACTGCTATGTCATGGCCCTAGAGAGGCCAGACAAAGCCTTCCGGTTGTGAAGCATCACCTTGGAAAAGTGTGGGACAGCCTAGGCCTCTGCTGAGTTCAAAATAGCTCATATAAATAGAGGTGGATGAGTATTTCCTTAAGCTTCAGTATTAACATATCTTCTAAATGTGGCAACAAAATGAGAAATCAGAGCAGACCCAATCTTTGTGAGTTTATAACAGTACTATGAGCGAGTGCTGCAGGGAAGAGGTACAGCACAAGGGCATTAATTTCTGCTGAAGAAAAGGAATATTTCAAAACCATCTGCTGAACCATATCAGAACTACTTAACTTTATTAAACTATTAGTCACTGTGATTGTGAGTCACCTCAATCAGATTAGCATTGAAGGTAGCTAAGGTCTCCCTTGCAATGCATAGCATTCTCAACATGCAGCATTATTGTCTCAGGCCACCTATCACAGAAATCCATGTCTGGATCAGTATTTGATGAATAGTCCTAAGGAAACAGGCAGACAACAGAAGACTGTGTTATTTGTGCAACAAAACCAGGATCACTTCTAATCCATGAATAGAGCATGCAGCATTATAAAGCAGGAAATAATAATGGTACTGTTCTCCCACCTGAGTTCAACTTAGTGCTTTTCAATAAGGAAGAACAGGCAATAAAGCTATAGTACAACCAAGCACTTCATAATTTCATGTATAATTTAATTCCAGTGACATCTCTTTAGGGCAAATTCTTCAAGTAATAGTTCTGTATCTACCGTAGAGTCAATCTTGCATTTCATTCAAGAGTCATATCCCACTACTCTTCAGTATCATCTTCTGGGAGCATAAGCCTTGGTGCCTCCAGTTATGTTAGTGATCCAGGCACAAATGGGTTCTGTAGCTGTAAAATTTCTCTTTATGAACCTACGACAGTAAAAGTTTGCAGCTGGACAGGACCACCAAGGCAAAATACTATGTGACAATTACCCACAAACTGAAATAAAGAGTGAAAGCCTTTGTAAATCTCCTTAACCCAACTTCCTCTAGGGGTGGCATAGGGGGAGGAAAAAAGAAGAAAAAAAAAAATAAAATCTGTTCTGCCTGAAGTTCGTGGATTTTCTACTTTTCCCAGGTGTCTCTAACACACAGGAAACTCTCTCAGCTCTCATTAAATAGGCTATTCCTACCAAGGAATTTTCGAAATTTTTTGTTCTTTCTTGTGGTTCTTCATGTTTTTTGTTGGGTTTTTCTGTTTGTTTTGCTGTTGTAGGTTTTTTGTTTGTTTGTTCTTTGGCTTTTTTTCCTTTTGGTTGGGGTTTTTGTTTGTTTTTTTGGGAAGGTGTTTGTTTCTTCCAAAAGCCATAAGCAGTTGCAATTCAACATGCTCCTGTGAACTCCATGTTGTTGCCTCAAAAAAGATTTTATTTTCAGTACATTTTTTCCCTCTGTTCAAGAGAAAAGTATACATTCAAATCAGTCTTCAATTCATTGATTCAGGTAGAAGAAAAAGTGCAAATCCCTGCTTCGTCAACAAATGAGATCTTTGAAGCATAGCAATTTGGGTATTGAAAAATATTAAATTAATAACAAGCTAAAAACATCATCATGCCACTACATAAAACCATAGTTTTCTATGTATTGAATGATCTGTGTATGATTCCACTGGCTTGGGAAAAGGTACAGACCAAACCTGAGCAAAGGCATGGAGCAGCTTCCACACAAACAATTACTGAACAATTATTTCTCCTGGAAAGGAATATGGTGGAAGACCACCAACAGAAACAAGATTATAAACAGGGAATAACAGTCATTGTCAGATTCAAGAATTTGGAATATGAACTCAAATTAGCAGGAAGTTTTAAAAATGAAGGCTCATAGTTGCTTCTGCCAAACATTTCTACAGTTGAACTTAGAGTTCTTTATTCTGAGAATTTATATGGGCTTAAAAAGTATTTAAAGAATTCACACAGGAGAAATCCATTAAAGACTACTAATACAAAATTATATACCCAGCACAATAATATGAAGCCTGAACCTTGAGGAAGTTTTGTACTAATAAGTTATTTTATAATTTAACATTTTCTTCAAAAAGTAAAATGTTGTTTCAGAAGGAAAAGAGGTTGTTTCTCACCAAGTATTGGTAGCACCTATTGCTGCCTAGTTTAACTTAGTTTCCTTTTAATCTGTAAATTCTACCAGAAAGTAAATAGTATCGAAATGTCTATAATTATTTTCAGAAAAAAGCTAGCCACCTCCCTGCAAATTCAATTACTTTCTCCTAGATTTAAAGCATTGGGGTTTTTCTACCAGCTGATATTTTGCTATGCTGCAGCACTGTCATGTGATAAATTCAATCAAGGGTACATAAAAGCCACTTCAAAGGCCAACACCCAAGGCAGAAGAAGTATCTAAAAGTTAGTTTAACAAAAGGATCACTGTCTCCAGAACATAACAGGAACTGCACACACAATCCAAAAGACATGAGTTTTTGTCTTCTACTACTTCAACATACACCTTTTGCAATGTATTGTTAATATCATAACTACATTAACACATCAAACCCATAGAACACTTTTGTCTGGCCAAGGTCTGTCTCTGTATCATTTTTCACAATCAGGAATCTATCTATCATTACGCAGACAGAGCATTAACCACATTCTACAGTGACACTGAAATGTACATGAAATACCCCTCTGCACTTGAATCAAAGTAGTACCTTGCTGACACCAGGAAGCCTCTGGTGAAGCACAGTAAAGTCTACCTTTAGAAGGACTAGTAAAGTCTGAGGTTCATATTACTGCAAGCTGATGTCTTTTTCAGGGCTTTATGACATGACATTTTTTAATAAAGCAGCAAACAGACAAATCAATGACATTTCCCCATGTTTATCAACTACTCTTTTTAGAAACTGAATTTGTCTTAACTTGGTAAAGTCTGTACTTGGAAGTTTAGAGTTCCTCATCCTTGAAGAACAGTCATACACTTTCTTACATAAGCACTAAACACCTATAAAAGCCGAGCTGAAAGTTACTGTCTGTCTCGCTGATAAAAGATAAAGGAAGTATCCTTCATGGTTGAGGTAACATTATACAGTGTGCTTGCAAGCATGTATCTTTACTCTAACAATTATGGATTTGCCATCCTAATTTTGCACATTTGAGCATTGAGTAGGCAAGACATGTCTGCCTTCCTTTGACTATAATAGGTGCTCCCTCCAGAGGGTTCATAAGCGAGCAAGGGACAAGGATGAGTGAAAGGGTAAGAGATAGCAGCTTACGGAACCAGAAAAAGTTTTAGTCAGGTCACAATTGTGCTTTATCCAAGCTGTCTGCAACGGAGCATGGGAATGGATAGATGGGCAGAGTCTAATGGGATGAAGTGTAATAAGTCCAAGTGTCGAGTCTCTGCATTTTGGCCACAAAAACCTCCTGCAATGCTATAGGCTGGGAACAGTGTGGCTGGACAGTGCCCAGGCAGAAAGGGACCTGGGGGTTCTGGTTGACAGCTGGCTGAACATGAGCCAGCAGTGTGCTCTGGTGGCCAAGAAGGCCAAGGGCATCCTGGCCTGGATCAGGAATGGTGTGGCCAGCAGGAGCAGGGAGGTCATTCTTCCTCTGTACTGGGCACTGGTGAGGCCACACCTCGAGTGCTGTGTCCAGTTCTGGGCCCCTCAGTTCAGGAAGGACATTGAGACTCTTGAGAGATCCCATAGGAGGCAACGAGGCTGGTGAGGGGCTTGGAGCACAAGCCCTGTGAGGAACGACTGAGGGAGCTGGGGTTGTTAAGCCTGGAGAAAAGGAGACTCAGAGGTGACCTTATCACTGTCTACAACTTCCTGAAAGGTGGTTGTGGTCAGGTGGGGGTTGGTCTCTTTCTCAAGGCAGCAACTGGCAGAACAAGAGGACACAGTCTTAAGCTGCACCAAGGGAAATATAAGTTGGATGTTAGGAAGAAGTTTTTTTACAGAAAGGGTGATAAAATACTGGAATGGTCTGCCCGGGGAGGTGGTGGAGTAACCATCCCTGGATGTGTTTAAAAAGAGACTGGATGTGGCACTCAGTGCCATGATCTAGTTGAGGTGTTAGGGTATGGGTTGGACTCGATCTTGAACGTCTCTTCCAACCCAGACATTCTGTGAATAACAGAGTTTATTTGAAAGGGACAAGATAGGAAGTTCTCATATGCAGGCAACAGTCATTAAAACAGCTTTCAGCAGTCTAAGGAACTGTTCAATATTATAAAGCATTTGTGTGGATTCTGTTCCCTCCTGAAATATCACCACTGTATTTACTTCCACAATGACAATCTACATTTTATTTTTTAAATGACAGAAGTCTAATCAATAAACAGAAAAACATCATGTATATATACAATTTATCTCCACTAATATTTTGTTTATGAAAGGCTATTTACAGATACAGTGCACAGGTAAAGAGTTTATTTAAAATATTTAACTGAATATGCTTTGTATCCAAATAAGAGTGAAGTCTCTGTGCTGAACTGGTTGAAGTCATACATATTTAGTAACTGCTGGCAGGGATGCCCTAGTTCTATGCAGGTTTAAGTCATACTTTAAAAAATCTCACTCTGCAAAGCAAAGCAACTTCCACTAACTTAATAATCACAAAAAAGACGTCAAAATATAGTCAAACAGAATGTTTTTATTTCAAGAAAAGTATCAGCAGTAACTTTAATTGTTTTATTTACATACATCCCAGATTAGATTAAAAGAAGTAAGAAAAATGTCACAGGACTACAAAAATCTGCATTGTGTTCACTTTTCCATAATTCAAAAGGTGACACAAATCAATGTGTAGAGCACAGGATTTCTCACTGTACCAGTCTGACTGCACTTAATCTGTACTTCACGTATCTTACCTTTCAAACATTATATCTAATTAAAGATGCCTAAATACTACACTGCTTCTTAGTGCACTTTCTTTGAATGAAGTATGGAAAGAAAGTAGTAAATCCAAAATCTTACATGAGAAATGACACACCATTTGTGAAAAGTGTGGCTTTCATTATGTTAATGGCTGGCAAGCGTTCAGGTCCAGGAGGGCAATCATTCAGTTCCTTAAGACCATAATGCTACCAAGGTTCTTAAAATGGCTGGAGATTTGAGACACTATTCAAAAATAAATTCTCAGGAGACCTTATATTATTTTGAATTGATTATTTCATAATTGGCTGAAGGTGTGAGCTCACAAAAATGAAAATCTAAGTATATTACAAACTTGGGTGTTCTTGAGTTGTTAGCCATACATCACCTGCAAGCGTTCAAATTTTTATGCCACTGCAGCATAAACCTTTGGCTAAAGTAAGGCAGTCAGAAAGTATCAACATCCCAACTGCTCACAAAAAGCTGCTGGAACTTTTGGAAATTAAAACCTACTAACTGAGGTAAGGGACAACTGGAAGGTTTCTAAACAGCACAAATGTATCATTCTACCAAGACTTGAAGTATGATGCACTTTCATGTGAGTAACAAAGACTATTGACAAAACCCCACAGAAACAGTATGAGCTTTTAAAGGAAATGACACTTATGGTGGAGAGAAAAACAAATTATTTCTAGTACTTTGAGGTACTGCTTTTAAGTACAAAGGATGCAGCCTTTGTTCAGGAAGATTTTATTTACTACAGGATTGCCTCAAATTAAAATTGCTTTTTATTTTGTGTAAAAGCACATTATTACCCAAAGATTGTACTATACTATGTACTACAGTAAACATGGGAGAAATTATTCTATTTCTGTTCATTCTAGTGGCAACTTAGCAATTAGTTTCCCTACAAGAAATCTGAGTTATCTTCACTTTACCTTTGTTCGTTGTGGAAAGGAAAAATATATACAGGAAGACTAGGAAAAAAACTTGAAAGAAATAGATAAACAGAATAACTTCAGCTGATTTATCTAAATGAACGAAAGAAAATATTGGTACCTTTGATGAGACTATTCTATTATCTGGAAACCTCTGTGGAATGTAGGCTTCAGCGCCTGGAGGTGGTTCACGATGCCCAACATAAATAGTCCGACTGTCCACCCAATTCTCTTCTCCAGCACACTGGGGGGGGGAAAAAGAGTTCCTGTGTCAGTTCATTCAGTATTTCTGCAGTAACATGAGTCACACAATGAATTAATTAATCACATGCCTGACCATCAACTCATACACTAGCACATGACCCCTCACACTTCTCTGTAGCAAGATCACCAAAATACCTAAAGCCAAGTCAAATGTCAAAACTCTGCCTTAATTGCACTTTTCCACAATGTAATGAAAAAGCATCCATGAAAATCACTATTTTGACGTTTTCATTTATAACTGAAGAAAGGATGAGAAGGAAGACTCAGTCAAATTAGGCATTTAGTAAGTATTTACATGTTTGTTACCCATTTTACCACTGATAAAAATCTGTACTAAATAAAGTATTTTTATATATGACAATTACTTCACATTTTAGAGACTAGCCAGCCATAACTTGGTATTTCATTTGCAGCAAAGTGAAACTCTGTTCTCCTGAAATACTAGTAGTTATCATTTTCCCACACATGAACAAGCTTAGAGACTCTTAGGTTGCCAGGAAAAGATCTCAGTTTGTCAACTCTGAGCACATACTCTGCCATGAAAGCTGTAGAAAAAAAAGTAGGTGTGTCAAATGCTCACATTCACATCAAACTCCACCACACCTATAGCTTCCCCAAAATTAACATTTCTATGTTCTATTAACAGTAAAAAAAAGTACAAATCAATGTAGAAAATAATTTACACAAAACCAAAATAACCAATTTTTTTAGTTTAGAAATTATTTTCTTGGGGAGACATGGATTATAAAATGACTACCCCTTAGTTAACAGTATAATTCCCACTTAACTTACAAAAAACATTTTTGAAACACAGAACACATTCCTAACACCTGGAGAAGCCAAGGCATCAGCAACTTAACATCATCATATGTTCAAATCTGGAATAATTTGAATATGTCATAATTTAAACTCAGAACCTCTACTTTATGTTGCTATGATGCATTTACACACATACTTGAATTAAGCATAGTAGAGGGAAGCTTCTTTTCTGCATGTTCAACCGCTACATTTATTTAGTACATTAATACATCCTGAAAGTGCTCCTGGGCACTGGTGCTTGTCTGTCTCTATAGGTGAACTGTCAGACTGACACTGAGCAAACTAACTCCAAACAAATAGTTGGTAGTTTACACAGTCAAAGCAGCTGATGTACTTGTGCAGTTCTTGACAGAATTTAATCATATAGACATGGTACCTTCTTTTCTAGCTAGTCTTAATGTCAATACTTACAGGTCCACTTAGTTTACCAGTACACACTTGGCTACTAAGTCTAAACAAAATGATAGCTTTCCAACTTAAAAAACATTCACCCTAACATTTTCTTCACCAATTCACGTCTACGTGATTTTTTCACTGCCTTAAGTGCAACAGAGCTGAAAACCACTTTCTACATAATTTATTGTTGAAATACACATATAAAACCTTGCAATACTCTGCAAATTTGGAGCGTTCAAGCTAATAAAACATTTATCTGTGTGATGTGCATGACTTTACTGAGGTTGGAGAGAACATCAAAAACATAAAAAGAAAACCTATTGGACTCAGACTATTAACCACAAAATAGCTGAGTAGAAGTCATCAAGTAAAATGTAAAGAGAAGTAGAAGGATTAAAGAAAAGCAACTTCTGCCATCCCAGAAGTAGATACTAGAAGCAGACACAAAGTACCCAAAATTATTACTTGATTCTTACACAACAGAAAAATAAAGCCATTGTGTTTTCAGAAGATACCAAAGCACAAAATTGCAATACTAGGCATAAAACTGAAACCAAAAGTAAACCCCACGTTTTTCTTATGTGTTATTCAATTTCCAATAACTTGAAATAGTCACTTATACGAAGCTGTTCACAAAGGAAGTAAAAATGACAGTCCCTCATAGGACACACCAACAGCTCAGTCAGGGCTTATGCTAAGCTCTGCAACTGCCCCTGGCTCAGTGGAGTGCACACACAACATTTTTCCCATGCCACATCTAGGACACTTGAAACCAGGAGGTGGGTTGGTATAAAAATTGCATTGATTTTCCAGTCAGGCAACTTCACTCTTACCACCAAGTGGGCTTGTCAAAAAGGAAAGTGTCATTCAGCCCACTTCTGAAGGCCAGGTAACACTCTTTGAGCAAGGCAAAATATTTTGGAAGGAAGTAAAGCATGACAATATTTCCATATTCCACCTTACTTCTAACAGCAATAACAAAACATGGTATCTTTTACCATTTTATCAGTACACAATACTTTTTTATCTTGTCAGTGCACTAAATGTAAAATGCACACAAATTATCTACTGACACTTGTGCCATGTAATACTCCTAGAAATGCAAGAGAATGTGAGATATTACTGTATAATGCATCAAATTGTACATTTTTTAGTTTTTCATTAGAAAGGACATTCCAGACATAAATGCAGCACAAAGATTACTCCTGATAAGTAGAGTGCCTAAGTTCACAGATGATTACATAAAGGGCTAATGGGAATGCCATACAAACTTTGAACAGAAGAAATGCCTCAGCTTCCACTTCCCTCTACAGAGGCCCAGATTCACAATTTCTCATAATTATTATGAACCAGTTCAAGACAGCATGGCAATGTTTTTAGTTCAAAACAGCATTTTTAAAGTTTCACTGTATGCATTGAGTCTGTGTCATGACTCAGTTAAAAGAGGCCTCTGAAATAACCTAGGAACCTGGGAAGATAGAGCTCTAAACAGCACTCTCCTGCCATTACTGCCAGTATTTACAGGTCTGATAGCCCTGGAGTACTGTGTCAACACTAAGTAAACCAACCACTCTGGAACTTGTATCCCTAAAGCAAGACTTTAAGCATTGATATAAAACAGACAATCTCTTCTATTAGCTTAATTTGATCTGGTTTTATCATTAATTGATAAATTTACTACAAATGTGTAAGACCATATCCAACTTAAACTATCTGCTAGCACAGAACATTTTTTTATTTTTTCACCATGTTAACAGATTATAGAAAATAAATGCACTTCACTAACCTAATTCAAGAACTCCAAACCAATCACAGTCCAAGTGTAAAAACTAAGCACAGATGAGTACCGCTCTCTTTGCCAGCGAGGTAGAACTGCAATGCACAAAGTCACATGAAACTGTTCAATATGGCAACAAGGCAACTCACTGGTGTGAAGCAGAAAAAGAAACTTTCATAAAGACAGCACTGTAAGGCAGGACATAGGCCAGGTAGAGAACTCAAACCACAGCAACAGAATGTCTGGTAATGCCAGCCTCCAAAGCCAAACATCCTGATCTGACAGTTCCTTTAGTGCTCTGGTATTACAACTTACAGAATGACACCAGAGTCACTGAAAAAAGCCATCTGATGCTGCTGCCAGAACAATGAGCTATATTAACTTATTTTTTTAAGTTTTATTGCTTAAGCCCATTAAGAATATGTCTAAAAAAAAAAAAACATAAATAAACCTTAGCATTATCTGCTTCTATTTATAGTGTAAAGCTCAATGTACTCAGACCTAGTTTTACTGGGACATCAATGAAACGTTACATAGCTTTTACTCTTTCAAGCAGTGTCAGCAATCATGAAAGCAAAGACCAGCAAAAGACTAAGGCGCCTTTCCCTAACAATAAACAGCGACAGTTAACAGGATTTTACCTTAGGAGTTTAAATATTTCTGCAGCCTATTTTTTTTGATTTAAAAAAAATCAAATTGAAACTAGCTTGAAGTTCACCTTCATGCTACTCTAGCAACTTTTATCTAGACATAATTTAAACAAATGTATTTCCTGAAAAGACAAGGGCCTTGGTATTCAATGTGTGACAGCAAAAGGATGACAGGAAGATGCTAGTGGTAGTTACTGGAAAAGTAACTGGCTCCAAAAGATTCCAAGTCTTCTCACATATTATTAGTAAAGAGCTTTAACGTATGATTTTGAAATCAGTGAAAACACTGAATGACATTTCCTGACTCTCCACTTGAACTATTAACTTGGGCATAATTACCAGCAACAATCTTCAGTTCAATATTATATTTTCTCTCCAAATAATAAAAATACAAACACTACTCAAATAAGTTATGCACTAAGTACAGCTGAAAACTCAATCAACCTGCCCTGGCCAGGCTTTAAGTACATTTCGCTGAACAGTATTCTCTTCTACTTTTTTCTAAATGCTTTTTGATTAAAAGGGATACTGCACTCCAACCACAGATTTGACAGCAACAAATTCTCAGCATCAGCTATAGCCTTGTTCACCCAGGCTGTGACTCCATTCCTCCACACAGAAGTACTTTATACCCATATAAGCAGACTTTCCTAACAGCCTGGTGTTTTATTGAATCACTAATATTTGATCCAATTAAGCAATTAACACCACTGTTAAAACTGCACACTGAACACACAGCTGCTCAACCACCTTGGAGTTTTAGGATAACAGATACTGACAAGCCATTATCACTCAGAATCTACAGGAAGAACTAATAGTGCACAGTGGGAAAAAACATTCACACATTACAACAGCTCTGCACTAAAGGCTCTCAGTTTCCAATTTTTCATTCAGTGAAGAGGAACAACTTCAATATCTCAAAGCTGTAATTCACTAAAGTGAAGAGAAAAAAAAATGAGTTGTTTTCCTTTCTATTACTGTAAGGGAACTGTCCTTATCATGCATTATTTACCAAACCATGAGATCATATAATCTCATCTTTGTCTTCACTTGTCAAATGAACTGAGTACCTGCTCTTTTACACTTGACACCGTTCTACAGGAATACGTGCAGCCATCTCCCATGGCAAAAAATGGCACAGTGGGCAGATTTTTACCTCATCTTTCCAAATCCTGCCAAATCCAGTCCTTTTAAGGGTAGATTTGATCTATAGATCACAAAAATCCATCTAAAGAAATAGTAATTTTTAAATAGCATTTCCTAAAATTGCTAACCAGTAAAATAGATTAAGCTTTTAAATAGTCCACTTTTGCAAAAAAAAATCTCTAATTTGTGTGTATGTATTTGTGGAGATAAGGGTGTAATTCTCATCCATTTAAAGGATCTTAGATTTCAAATGATAGGCAAACTCACAAATACCTATAGAGAGAGCTCTTAAGCTTTACCTTTTGTTCACAGCATTATACCAGCCCTTCATATGAATTGGCCAAGTTCAGAATGAAGAGTATTAACTTTGATAGTTGGTAAGATTGTTATGTTTCCTATGAATATAGAATGGCACAGATAAAAGAAATCATATGATTATCAGATAAATACCCTATCAGGTTTTATATTCTGAAAAAGGACTACCTCAATCTGAGGCATTGTAAACAAAAAGCAAATCACTTCATTACCTTCAAGTCATGGACATATGCCATTAAATAATTTAATGGAATACCAAAATACAGCTCCTGAGAGGCAACCACAAANAAAAAAAAAAAAAACCCAGAACAACTCTCTTCCAGACATCTCCTACAGGTCACCCATAATAGGATATTTTGCCACAGAATATTACTGCATTTCATTTCAGCAAATGAATTTTAAATCCTTGGATGATGATTTTTGTCAGAAATAACATTTGAAATCAAAACTCTCCCCAGTCAATTGCCTACAAATCATAGAATATGGGATGTAAGTGTAGGCAGAGACAAAAGAAAGAAGATATGTTAATATTCTTTAACTGCAAATAGATTATTTCATTTATGACTCTGAGGGAAAAGATGTGATTAGAAGCAAAGGCAAGTACATCTTACAGAAAATCGTGCCAGGCCCACAATTTTCTCAGCCAAGCTCCATCTCTACTTGGTGTGTCATGGTTTTCTGATCTTTCTTTCCATCTCCTGCAAGGTCTTGTGCATGCAGACAGAAAGGGAAATGGATTCACAGCAATAGGCTGAAATAAGTTTTTGTGAAATTTTTGAAGAGAAAATGGAAAAGTATGATGATGAAATGATGCGAAGTTCTGTAATTCACAGCTGTTAGAACAAACATTGTCACAACAGCCAATGTTCCAGTTGCTGTAAAATACCTAACACTTCTATACGTGTCCTTAATATAAATTTTATTTCAGCCTTCCAGTTCATGCCTTGAGCATTGTACTTAGAGTAAAACATTTCTGAAGCTATCCTAATAAAACTATATTCCAGTTGTGTCACACAAGCTGGCACTGGGACACTGCAATACAGCACTTTGAAGACAGTCTAATTATCCCTTGTGATTTCCAGTTTGAACATAATTTTTAACTGAATTCCACA
This sequence comes from Chaetops frenatus, assembly GCA_013400775.1. Taxonomy (NCBI): domain Eukaryota; kingdom Metazoa; phylum Chordata; class Aves; order Passeriformes; family Picathartidae; genus Chaetops; species Chaetops frenatus. Next base: position 111,128 of record VZTR01012359.1, on the reverse strand, counting down.
TACTCTGTACTTTGAACGGCTGAATAATTTGACCTCCTGGATGACAAAGCCAGTGATCTGTGTTCCTCCTAAAAATGGTTACAATAATTCTTTATTTCACATACATAAAGAATTCACCTCAGTTGTTCAAGGAAGATAGATCTTTGCTAAGCAGTCAATTTAAATTCCAAACACTGCTGACATACTGGTCCATTAGGTATAGCTATTTCTGATGTCTGTGCTTTCTTTTGGGGTGAAGCATTAGTTTCCCTGTTTATTTCCATGAAAAGTAACAATAAAAATGATAGAGATAAAATTCTTCTATTCCATCTGCATATGCAATCTTCATCTAGTTTCATGGAATCACTGCAATGATGGTAAGAAAGTAGATCTGTGATGTATGTGAATTGCGGGACAGCTGGAAAAATGCTTTTGCTACACTTTTCCTTCTTCTCAATGTACCAGTTCTAACACATTTTGCCCCTTGTTGCCAGTGGGACAGGGACACTGCGTGCCTCCTGTTCCTCTGCCCAAGCCCAGTCAAGGACTGCTGCTACACGGAAATCCTTTAAAGAGTCTCACTTGCAATTAGAAAGGCAAATGCAAAAAAAACTACACTGTGAAGTGGTAAGAGAAACTAGAACGGAAAGTGTCACATAAGACACATGGTATTTGACAGCCTTAGTACTTCAATTACTTAAAAATCAAGTTTATTTTTAAGTAGCTCCAGACCAACAGCTGAAATTAAGGTGTGCAGAGGAAATTTACAGCTTCCTTAGGTGCCAAGAAAAGCTGTAAAAGCAGAGCAACTTCATTTTTTTAAGGCAGCAAAAGGCCACTATGATTTACATGCAGTGCCACTCACTCAGAGTATCTACAAAGATATTTTCAAGAGAGTTGTATGGATACTTCAGAATGCAGGAATTTTTTTTTTTAACTCTTAGTTGCCAATAACTACGTCTATTTGCAGTAATTCTAGGAGAAAAAAAATTAAATCTATCAAAATTTTCACAGCAGAAAACTGAATTTTTTTTTAAAATTATTATTACAGAGTCTAAAGAAACAGGAGGATGGAAGGAAGCAAGCAGCAGATTGCTTCCTTTCATTCAAAAACAAGCAATAAACCCACAGACATGCCACACTATTTTCTCTTAAATTAACATTATTAATTTTTAAATTAAGTACCTAAATTATTAAGAAAAATCAAGCAAGAATACCTGTTGTGAATCTTTTCCAAGGAACTACAAAATGCACATGGAGACTGTATGCATTGGCAAGATTTACAAGATCAGATGCAACTAAATCCATTCCTACATGGTTTTCGTATAGGAGCTTCAGATTATTTAAAGGGGAATGTATTCTAAAAACATGCTTTATATTTAGAACAGTAAATTACTCTAACATCAGACATGATCAGAACTGGCCAGAGTGACACTACCTCCCACTAAGATTTTAACAAACAAAAGGGAAAGAGTCAAATTTCCCATCTGGATTCCAGGACAATTAAAATATATGGGCTTCTGTATTCTTCTCTATACTTAGTACAAATGCTGTCAAAATGCCTCATCTGCATGTTCACTGGTCTCTAAATTGTTCAAGTAAACTATGGATGAAAAAAAGAAAGGATAGTTAACTTTTGCACTCAGCAGTTTATTGACACAAACCTGAGCAGCAGACCTCTATTCCTACTTCTACTAGGAAAAGATAATGCAGGTTTGATGTCAAGAAAACACCTCCCCCCATTGTTAACCTTTGTCATCACATTTAAATCTGTAAAACAAGTTCACTGCCTAATGGTCAGTGCCTGTTAGACTTCAAAAGGATTTTCATTCCTAAGTGGATAGAGAGCTAGTGAAGCTATGATCTTAGCAAACAGAAGGTGGGGAAATCTTCTTACATGGTACGATGATACCGCAAAATTAATAGCTTGTAAAATGCTGGTCTTGCAGGCTACCAAGTCAGTGACCAAAGAATGTCTGGATATTATTACATAAACTGTTTCATCCATAATAATCCAAAACTTATGTTACATATTTCTACTGGAGAATCACCAAAATATTTACTGTAAATGCATATCTCTATATGTCTTTACATATCTAATTATTTACACTTACTTGATACTGAACTACAGATTGTTAAAGAACAGTGACTCTAACAGCCTTTTGGGTTTTTTTTTTTTGCTACACAAAGACTGCTTAAAAAAAAGTCTCTCAGTATATGTCTGCAGCTATGCTACCACACATACTTGAGGTCAGGCTGCCATCTTATCAGAAGCAAATAACCCAAGATAAAATTGAGAAAGAAAAACTACCACATAGGTGCTACTGAACACTGCACTACTAAAGCAGTTGCTACCTGTTAGTTTTCCACATTTATAAGGAGAAACCTAAATCCTCAGTAAAATTGGCAGGTGTCATGTTTTGAAAATTTTTTAAATTAAGATCTTGCTCATGTAGGCTGGTTCTGAACTTACTCCCACTAAGGTCAGACTATATTAGTCTACATAACTGTCCAGGGAAGTAAACAGGTATAGTACGAGTGCAAAGTTCTCCCTGCATTACAGGGATTTATCAACAGTCTGAAAGGCCTGGTATAAGTCAAAATAACAATACTAATAGCCAAATTTCCTATTATGAGTAATTATATTTTGCCATACCCCCTGCAGGATAACATGCAAATTCTCTCTCTCTTATATGCAATTGGTTTTGGGCACTATTTGAAGAGTCATGATATAACCCCAGCACCCCTACACTCCATCCTGAAGGTATCTTTAACTTGCAGTTCAAAAATAACTCGGCTGTTCAGAATAATGGACTAATGATGTACCATCAGAAGCTACCTAGCATATTCCTTCCTTTCCATGCTTTTTGTTGCACACCAGCACCAAACCTGACGTTCCGCAAATTCAGCTTGGTGAACACATAGATGCTTTAATAGAAGGAAGGACCCTAATTACAGATGGCTATAAGGTTAATGAAACATTTATTTGGAGCTATTTGAAACATTTTCAACATGCTTCTAACTCTTACATATACAATAGCATTCAAGTACAGTTCTGAAACATTCAAGGAATATAAAGTTTTAACCTATTACTTCTTCCTATACTGCAAAGCAATACCATGTGTTGAAGTATTTCAGGGGGAAAAGCCATGTCCTGATTCAGGTAAGGTCACAAACTGTATTTTAGAGTTTTACCTACTAACACGTAAGTGTTGCTGATGAAATGCCACATTCAATCCTCATGCACAATAGTTAAGATCTTCTGAATTTTCCAAAATTAGCAGGGATCAGGATCATAATTTTGACTTCACAAAAAGTCTACACTGATGAAAGACAGTTTTAAATTTATAAAATGGCATAAAGGACATTCAACTCCTTCGAGTGTTCACATCAGGAATATGAGTAAACCTACTTATGATTCATAAAAACTTTATGACACCAGTAACCACAAGATTTTAGAATCCCTTTTTGTTTTTACTGCACTTGAGGAATGTGAATTCCATTAAGCAGTGAGATTTTTAATATTTACTTTTACTCTCAAAGAACAGGTTTAAGGACTTGCAACTGAACAATCTGAAGTACAATAAATATTTCACAACTCTGTACTTTTACAAACATCAAAAGACTTCAAGAACTTCTAATCAGCAAATATTAACAAAAAACAAACTTTATCAGCATTTGCTATTAGCTGTGTTTTACAAGTTAGATATTCATACAAAACCATTATTTTACATTAGAGCTATTTCCTTTGTCATATAGTCACATACTGAGTAACATATGTAGCATTTTAAAAAATTAATTACAATACAAAATAGTGACTGCTCAGTTAGAAGCTAGTAGCCAGTTGCTAGTCAAAAAAAAAAAAAAAAATCTAGCAAGCCCAGAACTGCCACACAAGTAATTAAATCACAAACTTGAGGAATCAAAATAGTCAATGTTTAGCATTTAAAACAGTGAAAATGAAGGTTTATAACTTAAATTGTTGGGAACTGAAGTCAGAGAAACTCCAGTATTTCACTAATCTCTGAACAAGTAGGACATCAGAACTCAAGGACTAACTTTCAGTTTTTATCATCTAAAACAGTTCAGTCAAGACAGGGTGAATTTTAAACCAAGATATCATTAATAATTCAGAGGAAACTTCTGATACAGCAAAGGTGAGGAACACCTAAATAAAACACTTTCTCAGCATATACTCAGTTGCCTGTAAGGTAGTACGAGTTCATCTACAATGACTGGCCACCCAGAGTAAACATTTCACACTTGCAAAATACTACTAATAAAAACATTAATAATAGCCAGAGAACTTATAAGGTCCACACAGTACCCCCAGCACATCTGAAGTCAAGCTACAGTACACTAAGTACAGTGTGAACGACTGCCTCTTGTTGCTTTATTTTAGCAGAACTGTAGCCACTTCCTGCTTTAAAATGTTGCTGTGAAACTTGTATCAGTATAATTATACAATATGGGGGATGTTTTTTTAAGCTCTCAGTGATCCATATACCTCCTTTTGTGTGGAAGACAAAATGTCCACATTGCACTTCAATATATTAATATGGTTCGATGTCCTTCATGCAGAAAAGGAAAGGTATTTTTGAAGAAAGATTTTTCTATCAAGTCTAGAACTGTACTATAGGTTGAGATTAATATATTCTGACTTGCAATGGTTTTGATAATAAAGGCAAAGGAGGTTATGCAGGTTTGTCTGGGTTGAGACGATAAGTGTAATCTCAACCTCCACACGTCTGTCATTCAGTGATACAGAGAAGAGGTTTAACAACCTTTTGATGCTGCTGGTTTCTATGCAGCAGCAAAAGCATACATAAAAATGTAAGAGAAGTCACTGACTTTTAGGCTTTGATTTACTGCTGTGACAACTTTGATGTGGGAAGGGATGCAGGCAAGTAGTTACAATCCATCATCTCTTAAAATCAACTTGTGATGGGATAGTTCTTTTTCACCATAAAACTCTCTCAGGATTCTAAAATGTAAGTCACTATTTTCTCCCCCTAGACAAACATACTCCACAACATCAACTCACATCTTTAAAAATCTCCCTGAAGAAATGTCTCTCAGACTTCAAAGCCTGATCTGTCATTCCTTCCCTTTTCAATGATAAGCAAAGGAAAAAAACAAGAAGAAAAACCTAACCAGATTTTCTCCTCAATACAAGAAGTCTCTCTACCCCACATTTTGGGAAATCCAAGTAGAAATAAACTCCCAGTACATGCTGCCAGGAAAGACTTCTATTTAGCAAGTTTGAAAAAGCATACATATACCTAAGGGCATCACAGGCCCTACAGATCCTTCAGAAACCAAGTTGGTTGAGTATCCAGCTTTTGGATAGCCTCTATGACAGATTATCTTAGGAAAAACCACAAAAAATAAATGATTCACCTTTATAATAGAAGAATAATTTCTCAGAGATATTGCTTCAACTGAACAAGTATCAAAAAACTTCTGAACCAGAATCATCAGGATTATCTATTTCAATCTGCTGTGTATGACAGGCTAAAGGACCTGCAAAGTGAAATAGCTAGATAATCATAAAAAGCATATTTTCTAACAACTTTGTTTCAAATGAATACATATACTTAAGAAATGGAGTTATTATAACAGCAAAGAAAATATTTTTAACAGATTTTCCTTAGTGTTCTTTTTGAAAAGAGTCCAATAGGCAAGTGTCCTTTTAAAGTTTCAGCTTTTATGCTCAATAAAACTAATTCCCAGAAAACAGCATGCCCCCTCATGTGTCTTTTCCTGTTGGACTAGAAATTCCTGTAATCAGTCCAAGCAAAAAAAATCCCCAAATTGCAAATTCTCAGTTGCTGCAAAATTGAGTTAGGAAAAGCAAGAAGGGCTTTTGAAGTAGCTCGTCATGCTGTGGTTTTTTTTCACATCTGCATGGAAGAAATAAGAATTAAGTATAAAGTGAATATCCAATACTATTATTAAACTGTAATGTACACTCCAAATATTGCTTATTTTGAAAGTACACACAAAGTTCTGTACTTAGTAGTCATGTGATTCTATCTATGAATAAGGAAGTGTGAATCAGATTTGACTGACTTCAAAGTTCAATGAACTGTAAAATGGCCCATATTCTGAGCAGAGGTTTAGACCTAACAACTCCCACTTATCAGCTGATGCATAAGCTGACAGGCAAATGCCTAGAATTCAGTGATTTTAGGAGAGGCAATTCTACACTCCCTAAACCAGCTAACATGACTTTATTGATTACCAGGCAATTTCACCCACAACTGTGTTGGTAAACAAGTCTAATCATTCATGACATTTATTCTATCAGGTAAGCCTTGACCTTAAAACTTTAAAAACACAGAAAGCCAAAGGCAATCCCTAAATCAAGTAAGAAATCACTGTTCTAGATTAACTTTTTTGTTCCCCCCACAATGCAGTAAAATAACAAGATTCTAAAAATCCTACTTCACCCACAGACAGAAGTACAGACTCTTAATGAATGAGGTATGTTTGACCCCTGCAGAAGAGCACATAACCAGTTTTGTAAAATCCACATTTCCAAATGTGTTTTGATAACATGGGGCACTCTTCAGGACATGTATCCTACATGCAGGATCAGCTGTCCTGGAGGCAACAAAAATGGGGCAAGATACCAAACAGATAGTGCCAAAAATAAAACTTCAGGTGATAGCCCAAGAGTATTACTACAAATGAGATAAGTAATCCTTGGCAGTGCCCTGGTTGGTAGTACAATGTCTTACAGGAGTTATTTCTGTCCACTTCCTAATACTTCCTTTTTTTTCACCTCCTCTAAATGTAAGAGGATACAATCCATAAGTAAAGAGAATTTCAGGAAGGGAAAGTTATTTAATTTTGCCATCTAGAAACAATTAATCTTTCTTGATTTTCAGAGGCATTCTATTAAACAATTCCTTAGAAATAAAATACAACTACATTTAATAAAGATGGAGGGAACACCAGGCCTAGATCCCAACTTCAATTATCGTAGGAGGCACAATACAAACAGAAAAGGAAACTCAACATTTTTTCTTATAAATAAGCAACTATGACTAAAATCAAGGAAAGCAGAAAATATTTTCACTTTTATTTTGCTTTTTAGAATATGACTGCATCTGAGGCCTTGCCACAGCAGCCATATCAGTTACCATATCAAACAACCACACCCCTGGAAGCAAATATCTAGAGTAGGTTTAGTGCAGAGCAAGATTGTGAGTCTACCAGTTAATCTGTTAGTTCTCTTTCTAATACACATGGCTCCTAAAGGGTCAATTATACATCCTACAGTGAATTCAAATGGAGCAAGTATTCTGAACAGAAGAGATAATTACTTTCTTTGTTTCTTAATGTAAGTTGATTATGTGCTTATGCAAGAGGCTATCCAGTGGCAGCTACAAGGTTTTACTTCAGCTGAGCCATGGCCTCTACTCAGTGGGGGCACTGTGAGCTGGGAATGGCACTGGACCCACCATTAGAAGGACAGCAATGTTCGCACCAGTCTGACAAGTTCTGCACACGCAAGGAGTAAGGATATCATGCATCAAATTCATCACAAGTGAGTTAAATCTGCTATTGTTAACAAAGCTTATCACTACTCTTAAGGAGATATATTATGGACAATACTCAAATAGCCAAGGACATTGGGGTTTGAGAAAGGGTTTTTGTTGTTTGTTTTGTTGGTTTTGGTTGTTTGGTTTGTTTTTTTTCAGTGAAGACATAACCTTACAGAAGGAAGAAAACTGAATTCAACTGCAAACTTCTAGAAATAAAACCTCCAGATGCTTTTGTGAGGACACTGGCAGGAGGCTATTAAACAGACAACGGTTTCATTTGCAATTTGGGTAATTTTTTACATTTACAGCAAGAGTAAAAGGAAAGTATAGAAACTATGCCAAAATGTATTTGCACTTAGCATAAATCCTTTCAAATGAGAAGCACTAAAGTCCTACAAAAAAGTCCTATCAGAAAACTACACCTCCCAATAACCTCAGTATGCTGCAAAAATACTTCCTGGAGACAAATTCAGATTTCATTTGCACACACACATACACAGCATCCTCTCTTGATTCATAGTACTAAGCTCTATTTCAAAGGTATAATCTGCCAAAGAACACCACAATTTCAGTTCTATGTTAGTTGAAATCTTGAGTGAAAACAAAGCAAGTACTTTAAAGCCTGAGTACAATATATATGTTAAATCATCTATATTAGAACCTATATTATCCCTCCCACATACTCTATAAAAAGACTATAAAATGATGCCTCAGCTCTACATAAAACAAAAAGTGTGTCCTTGTAAGGAGTAATGCTAACATTGGACTGGTAATGGGGAAGAAAAACAAAAAAATAAACTGCATGTTTTCTCTTATTCCAATGGAGCTATTGTGAAAAGAAAGGCTTACTAACTCACAAATACAAGTTACAATGATCTAGTGTCCCTGTAAGAACTGTATTAATTTTCTTTGTAAGCCGCTTAGATTTCCTTAGTAGTAATTATTCTTGCAAGTAAGTCTGTAAATTTAGTATCAAAATTAGCTGGTTTAGAAAATCTGGATTTTGGTACTTAAGAAGTAACTACTGTTTCACTCAAGACTAACAAAAAAATTACCTTGTCTCTACAACAGCACTGTCTCCAGCTGATAAACCCGATTGCTTCAGCTCCACTGAAAGCACAGAGGTTACAATCACATTTCCTATTTTGCCTTGTTGCAGAAAAAGCCCCTACAGTATCACCTTCTCACAGAACTCTTCTGCATTTGCTCAGGGAACTGAAATACGATGAACTTTAGAAAGGGCTTTCTCTTTGTGTGTGTGTGCAAAGAGAAGTGAGCTAGACCATGGAGACGGGAGGGAACAAGGTGTCATGAAGCAACTCTTGCTGGAAAACCTCTATCATTGAACAAATACTCACACCCTCTGATTAATGCTTAAGCAAGTAATTTTCCCTCTCCTTGTTACTGTACGCAGCTGGCTATTTTAAAGGTCTCCATACTTCAATACTAGCAGAATCACAGAATCATTGAATATGCTGAGTTGGAAAGGACTCCTCAGGATTGAGTCCAACTCCTGGCCTTGGTCAGGTCATCCCACAAGTCACACCATGTGCCTGAAAGCATTGTCCAAACACTTCTTGAACTCTGTCAGGCTTGATGCTGTGACCACTTCCCTGGGGAACTTCTGTTCCAGTGCCCAACCACCCTCTGGGTAAAAAACCTTTTCCTGATATCCAACCTCCCCTGACTCAACTTCATAATGTTTCCTCAAGTCCTGTCACTGGTCACAAGAGAAAAAAAAAAAAATCAGATTTAATACCCAGCAACAGTTATATTTAAATTCACTCTTTGGAGTAAAGAGAACAAATACTTTAAGGTTGGTTTTTAACTCAAAGTATTTACACCTCATAATACAGTAACACAGAACATATCTAAAAAATACTCATATCTAGATTTAGAGATGGCACATGAATTTTATTATTGTCAAGACTGTGATGCAACTTGCTTTAGTTTTGTTTTTCCATTATATGGAATGTGCATTGCTTCAGCTGCCTATGGTTCCATGGTATGAAATACTCATTTCTATGTTTCTCTCAAGTTAATCAGTATAAGGTAATTCTTAGACACTGTCTTTGTTTCAATGTTGGAGACAGTGCAATAGAAAGCCAGATTTCATACAATGTAGATACCAGAAGAAGGAAGAAATAGCCTTAATTCTTAGAGGTGTATAGAAATCTGCCTACTCCTAATGATTCCATTTTAATTCTGCATACTTGCACTAAGTGAAACCTTATTTATAAATGTTTTTGTGCTTTGTTTATACATCTGCACAGATATGAAACTGGACACAGGGAAAATGATTTTCCTCAAATGTGATTTTAGCTGGAAACCTTATAGGCAAAACACAATCAAATTCCACCTCGTAAATATTTTGGTTTTTGCTTTGTTTCCCTTTTAATCTTCCACCTTAGTATCAACATCCTCATTGATGTCTCCACCATGAAAATCTAGGCATTTCTAAGCACTATAAAGCTTAATAAAGCATTAGATTTAAGAAACATTATATAGCTAGGAATACTCTTATGTAAAACACATGGTTTTGTCTTGATGTCTTATGAGGTACAAGCTTGGTGTAGCTCAGGTACATCTCAGAGAGGAAGGGACACCAAAGGCCACACCATGACCCTTGTAAGCCCTCCAGGAAATAGCAACACTTCATATTTCATATTCTTACTTATTCGAAGTGGGATTTGCTAAGCAAATTAAACTGAAGAATGTCTGGTAAAACAGGTGAAGAGCCAGCAAGCAGAGGGGTATATACGGAAGGAGTTAGACTTACTTAATAGGGGGCAAAAAATAATTTGCATGTCCCTGGAAAGAAACCTAAAGCTCATAAAACCTTTGCTATCTGTAAAGACACGCTCTCTTGTACTTACAATATAAAATTAAAATAATTCTAGATGATAGGAGCTGTTAAAAAAAAAAAAAATTAAAAAGGGAAGGAGCATGGAGGAAGTATATACAGGCCAAAGGACTGTGGGAAAGGAGTAACTTGCTAAGGCACTGGCTGAAGGAGGCCAGGCAACAGGATAAACCCACCTTGGGATTCAGCTCCAGGCACGGGGCACGAAGGGGGCCACTCGCCATGGCTGTGCTGGGCAGGCCCCTCAGGGCCCCCTGCAAGGCCTTGTCTGTGAGGGCCCGGTGGCAGCACCACAACAAAGCCAGCGCTGGGCTGGAAATGCAGGGCAGGAGCGCCCAGCCACTGCCAGGCCCTGCGCACAGAGGGTCCCCAGAGGCCAGGCAGCACCCAGAGCAGGCTCTGCCCTTAAAACCAGAGGTGCATGTAGATAAAGCTGATATGGCTTGCCCTCAAATGGCTGCAGAGCCCCCACTGCAAGGCCGAGAAACGAGCAGAAAACAATTCCAGCTCTAACATTACAAGGGACCATCCACACACTCTAAGCATGCAGGTTCCACTGACAGAAGAGTTTTTGAAGTGTGTGCAAGTGGTTGAAGCAATTTGATTCATATGATACTCAATTTCCTTATGTTAAACATATTTTTCCAAATAACTTACTTCAAAAGTCTAGCAAAACCAGCGAGTTCCACCTCTGCCATACCCACACAGCTGCCGCCCCATTTAGCAGAGCACATGCCCCTAAAATCTGGTCTGACAGACAAAATGTAACATCACTGGAGCTCCCAGTCCCCGGGGGCCGCCACAGTGGCCACTGCTATACAGTGTCAGAACACCGTGACTTGGCAGAGTCTGCTGAAACCTTGGCCTTGACCCCACTTACAGGCAGTCTAATCCTTGTTTGGCAACCCCAAGCACACAAGTAACTTAAATCACCATTGCCTCAAACATGTGACAGATGCAGGCATATTCATTTCATAAAGTCTCTCTCAGGGTAAAAGAAAGACATGGAAAAATTGCATCTTCAGTACAAAACTGCAGGCACATGTTAAAATTCCCTCCTGTAACCATAGAGCCATGTTAGTGGCTTTTCTGTAGCTAATGGCCACATGGTGCTGCCATCACCACCAAAGGGTTGAGCAACACAAATCAAGCTGCTTATTCCATACCTTGCAAGATTAAGATTAGTACCAGCTAAGAAAGCTTATTCACCACATCTCCATAAGATGCTGTGAAAGCAAACAAGGAATTTCTAAAAAAAATATACTACTGAAGAGATAATGAATTTCAAACTTTATTTATAGGCATGGAGACCTGAGAAGGTTCCATCTAGTGAACCACAAAAAAATCCCAGTGAGACAACCTGTACAAAAAATACTGATTTGCACTGGGGATGCAGTCTTGTAGAATTATTGTCACAATAACCTCTTGCTGCTGAAAGACGCAGAAGTCTTCTCCATTGCTATTCTGATCTTCTGAAGACATGTATTTTCCCACATCTAATTCCTGATATGACTTTATCTCTGGAACCATATTTGCTCTAAGCATGTATTCTGTTAAAACTGAGTTTATACAGAGTTACACAGGATAGACAAAACACAATCTAGTCCATTATTGCTACCTTGTTAACCTCCTATCTATTAGTATTTTTAGTTCTAAGCTTTTTTAATACTGTGGATCACTTAACACTACTGAATCAGTTAAACTGTCAGTTCTGTAAAAGAGAACAAGAAACAATGCAGCCCCCTCTCAGCACCTGAAAAAGACAATGCCAATACTACATGTTGCACTGATTGAACCACTTTATATTTCCTATGGCAAAACTGGGAAAAATCAGCAACTACTACACGTGCAAAACCTTTTCCTTTAAGGAGAATCACAGTTAAATCAATGGACAGCTGTATAATTGGGTTTGCATTTTCAAAACAATACATTTAACCTGTACTCATAACCTTGTAAAACTTCTTTACACTGTTCTTCAACTAGCTTGGTTTTTTGTACTGGTACTCAAATTTCCACAAGCTACTGAACTCCCTAGATTAAGGTTTGAAGATAGTTGGAACTGTGTGTTACTTTAAAGTACTACTCATCTAACCCGATAGCTTCTTTTATCATATTGCAAAAATCTTCTACCTCTCCCATTTTATACAGAGCCAACATATGACCAGCTTTCTGGTTTGGTCTCTTCAACATTAGCTAAGTAGTTCCAGTATCTCTGAAATGATCACACACAAGAAGATCTAAGAACACACTTATTCTTTTGAAACCCCACCAAAAAGGCTATTCCTCTTTTATTGCTAGCTTGTCATTATTGGTTCGTGCCATTTCCTTTAAAAATGAGTGGCTCTAGTGCTATTGATTTAAGATATTCTACTCCAGGGAGCTCACATTAAATTCAGTCAAATGATGTAATGTATTGAATTGTCCCCTCATCTTAGTTCAAAAATTCTCTAGGTTATAGAACTACATAGTCATAGGCTAGGCTAAGAAAAGAAATCACCTTGGCAATTCCTTGGAATTAATAAATAAATGAGAAGGCCCATACTCTTCCTTCAAGTTACAGCAACTAATAAATCAATATACATCAAATCTATTACTTTAATTATTTTTTCCCATTCTCCTGTATGTCAATAAGAAAGCAGATCACAGCTCTAATTACAACAATTGCTTCCAGTGATGCCAATAAGATCAAACCAAAGTCATGTGAGGCTGTTTTAAAGAGATCATTACTACTTTTCCAAGATCCAAAATTGAAAAATCAATTAGTATATGTCTATTTTGCAACATTTTAAAACTCGTATCCTCTCCAGACACTTACCCCCTTCCAGCTCTCTAAAAATGTTCAGCTTTTTCTTTAAACATCCCTAGATGGACATTCAATACCAACATACCAGGATTACAGGTCAGCACTGTGTCTTGTGGGCCAAATACTACAACAAAGGTGCTTTCACACACAAGCTGTTGCTGCTTTTTCTTTTCAGAAAAATGGAACAGGAAGAAAAAAAGAAAAGGCACTGTAAGGTATTTCAGTTTGCTAAGAAATACAACAATACACAAAGTCATTCTTTACAAGTGTTTTCTACGATCATTTAAACACCAGTTCTGAGCTTTAGTAATTACTGTGTGAGTGGCAAACACATGTAACTTGTTTTAACCGTAGGAAAAAACTCACCAATTTACTCATCATCACTTAGATCTGCTGAAGTGAACTTTCCTGTGTCTCCCTCAGTCCCAAACAGAGCCAAGACCCAACACTGCATGTCAGTTTCTGGCATTTAAAACAAAAAATAACTTGTTCAGCTCAGCCTATTAGAAAAGTTTCCTTCAATATAAAACCAAACAGACAACTAAAGAGAAATGGAAAGTCAAAACAAAACAGGGAAAGAACTACACATGTTGAACAAGTAAACCTCAGAGTAGGATCTAAAGGTTTTCCAGCTCAGGCTCTAGAGAATTCAAGTGGATCAATTTCCAAGGTCAGAAGACCATCAATATCCAACTTTCAAGCATAAAAAAAAATCCATCAGAAAAAGGCAAAGGGGGAAAGGTTGTTTCATCACAGATTTCTAAAAAACACTGCTAACCTTGTAAATTCAGAAGGGTGATATGTCAAACTATGTCCAGTGCTGCCAGATAAATCCTGTCTGCTCAATGTGTCTATTTCTATGTAAGGCTTTGAAAGTTCTGAACACATTAGGCATAACAAACATATTTGAAGTTAACGAAATGTGGGTAATCTTCATAACACATCGAGAAAAAAGACCTACCATACACAGGTGGAAGGGCATGTTACGTTATGCTTCCAAAAGTTCTTGCATTTGGCTTGTTACTGTAACCCAGAAAAAGAGCAACAGCAAAGAAAAGACCAAGGCACAAAAGGCCTCAAGCACAAAGAAACTTCTGTCTTCCACTTATCAACATCACTTCTAACTTTTACTAGGAATCTACAAAATCTGATGCTGTTCATCACTGAAAATAACTGTAAAGCCAGTCAATGACAAAATATTCATTCTCATTCCTCACTGGACCAGAGGTCATGAGAATGACTTACCTATGTCACACCATTTTCACAAATCAAATCTGCATATACAGCTTCCCACTGCACGTCACCAAAGGCATAAAAGAAGCCATGTTAATTGATGTGTTTTTCATACCATATCTATGTTAATAAGCTGAAGAGACAAAAATCAAGTAATTTTAGGATAAACAGTGACTTGACAACTACTTTATCATCACCAAAACCTTCCTTTTATGTAGAACATAGACCAATCTGCAAAAATGCTTCACTCTTGAAGTCAGGTATTTAAGGCCTTTAGAAATCTTACACATCTTAATTTGTTTCCATAGAATAAACAATTACCACATCAACTTTCCCCCATCATTACTTCTCTGTACATAACACATGGTTACTCCTAACTGTAACAATTTTCATTTCAACATGGCATGAACAAGCAAAAAAATTTTTTTTAATTCTGTAAGATTCTCTCAGTGTGCCTAACCCTACCCATACCAACATAAAGCAATCTGCCTTCTCAGATTTCTCTTGCTATATAAATGAATAAATTCTTCCCTCTCTCAACAGTTAAACTACTAACTCTAAAGCCGTAGATATAGCCCATAACCAAAAAATATTTACACTTTAATAACTTTCATATATTTGTGATGATACTATAGAAAAAGCAATGTTCTTTCTCTGAGAAGCTTTGCTACCATCCCATGCCCTACCATCCTTCACTCATGACACTGTAGCTTGCCTTATTGGTTCAAAAGGCACAAGACTCTGTCCTATTTCAAGATACGTGCAGTGTTATCTTATTGTGTATAGAGCATTTCCTAAATATTGCTCCATTGAGAAAACTAAAAAAGTTTCTACCCCTTAACACAAACAGAATAAAAATGCTTTGTTATGCTGGCTTTTTTCTTCCTGGGAAAACAAAGTACTTGGAAGTACAAACCTCAGTTTCTATGTTTTACTAGTAATAAGAGATAAGAAGTAAACAATGCACCAACTCTTACAGAAAATACCTTGTTTGTTCCAGGAAGTAAATTGTATTTACTAATATCCACTAAAATTAAAGCCTTTAAAAAAATCTGCAAAAAAAGAAAAAGCAGTTTATTTGCTGCAAACTGCAAATACTGCAGGTTTTACTCTAGGTATCACAAAGGAAAATTTGAATCAGATTATCATATTAAATATAGTGCTACATAGTGTCACGTTAAAAAAAAAAAAATCAGGTTTCACGTTTTCTGTACAGATTCATTCTTAACTGTATTCAAAATAACATGATTTAAACAACTATGGTGGGAATGATTCAGGATTATTTGAGAAGAAAATGCTTTTTTTAATTAAAATGGTTCCTCTTCCATGAAGGAAGAATAAGTCATAGCATAAGCTATTGCGTCACCCAGACATAATACAACAAGCAGCATCCTCTTATGCAATGTGTCTCCTGCTCCATCTTGAACATAGTTGAAATTGCCACAACATGGATACATAGAAAGGGAAATAAAGCCAACACCATAACCTAATAGAAAAAGTTTCTTTGTAGGACATAGGAAAAGACCTTTAAACACTTCTTGCAGTTCTCTCAGTTTTGTTCTCTCAATGCTGCCATACATGAGAACTCTTTTTCCCTAAAATGTAACAGCATTTTAAAAAGATCCTTCTCTGCTGTTCCACTGTTTATATTATCCATTTCAGCTATGAAAAGTTGCTTTCTATTGTCTTCCTCCTGTGAAAGCGTTTTTCCACATTCATACTGACAAAAGACTTCCATTGAAAAATCAAGTCTCACACTGTGCTCTTGAAACTAAGCTGGCTCATCCTGGTCTTTACTGACATGCAATTCTAACAAAAGAACAAAAAAATCTCTTCATAAACACACCTTACCTTGAGAACCTTCCCACTTGAGATCAGCATGAGTCCACACAAAAGTAGCTTTTAGGCTATTCTTTATTAAAGAGTAACAGAACCATGAGCTGGGTCCAAGATCAACCCAGCAGCAGTGCCACACACTGCACTGCAGCTCGATGTGTTATTTCTGTAATAGTCCCCCAAAAATGACTAAGAGTGTTACATGGGGTGGTGTGTACGGGAACATGTGTGTGTAGGGAGGGCGGTGTTTATATTCCACAAACTGAGATTCTCAAGTCTGTTATCTTTTCCTTTGAACCAGAACAAAAGAAATACACATATACAATATTATGCAGTGCTGGGTTAATGTTGGACTTGACCAGCTTAGATGTCATTTTCAACCTAAACCATTTTATCATTCCATTTCCCTGCACCATACTACAGGGAACAAAATACAATTCAAAGCAGAACAAGAAATCTGCTTTTTTTTGGGGAAGTGCCAGATAATGAAAGTGTGGAAGCTGTGATGTGTCTGGGTGACACTCAGCATGGCAAGCATGCAGGTAGACCTACAGTTGGAGACTAAACAAGACTGAGGCCTGGGTGAAGTGAGGATCATCCACACCACTGTACAGAAATAAGCACAAAAAGGTTTTACAGAAGAGTGGTAAATTTTGATGACAACACAAAGCTGGATGCCAAAGAGGACTGGGATATTATACTAGAACACTTCAAAAACTGTAGTAAAAAAAAAAGCAGTAAAATTTAATCACACAGAATATAAGATGAAGCACTTCTAAGACCTAAAAGCAAAAGCTGTGGCTATAAAGTGGCAGTTCATCAGCTGGGAGAGGGCCAGAGGATGGGCCTGCAGAGAAAGTAGAGCACTGGTAAGATTTTACAGGGCATGGGTGACATCTGAAAAAACTTACTATTCTGGCCTTTCTTATTAAAAAAAAAAAAATCAACCTAAAATCAAACCAGGAACACAGCAGGTCTATATCAATAATCAGACAGCCCTTGTGAAGAGAAGAAACCCTTCTTTGTCTAGGAAAACCTAGGAATCCATGACATTTAAGCGTGAAAAATGTGTTTTCCTCTAAAATACAAATTAATAAAAAGGAATCAGTAATAAACAAAGGTTTTATTTATAAACAGATATGCACAAATTGTCTGTAAAGGCTGACTGAAAATCAAGGTTCCAAACAAAGCGAAATTTTAGTTGTTTGTAGAAGGTTTTTTGGGGTGGTTTTTGTTTGTTGTTTTTCTTTTCTAAGAGGGGTAAGAAAAACTCTTTCCAACAGGGGAAAAACGTTCTAACAATCCTTGAACTTGGTAAACTGATGACACAAATGCTGGCTGGCTGGAATACAGAATTTTATATGAAAGAATAAAAGCCAAAAGGTATCTGGGAGAGGGAAGGTACTGCTCATCATTTGCTCACAAAAACACGCTCATTCACTGAGAAATTTTTTAAGTCATGACCAATCTGCATATTTCTTCCACTGTTAAATGTGTTCACATTCCACTGAAAAATGTTAAGTCCCAAAATACTGTTCATTACAGAAGCATACTCACTTGAAATAGTATGAGACTTTACATTATTAAGTAAGTCTGTAAAGAATATTTCAGAACAGGGCTTAGAAAAACATCACCTGCCACCTGTTTCACTAGAAAATTTCTACCAACCACAACATATCAAATTGCTTATCTAGTCTATACTTAAAGTGTTCTTCTACCCCAGAAGACTTTCTACTGACAACCATGACAAGACAGATGACTACACCTATACATCTGCATTTATTGGATATATGTATTGTGCAGTCAACAGAACTGGCGACAGTCAGAACTGAAAACTAATGCACTTGTCAAACAAATGGAAGAAGCACAGACTGTGCTTATTTCAAATATGTAAGCCTAGCAGTCTGTAGCTTCAAAGCTGAGAATGAGTACACCTACATTAACAAAACCTCCACAGTAAGAAATAGGACAGCCTTTTCTAATTGCTATGGAACAGCTTCGGAAACAAGAAAAACAGTGAAATACATTAAGAGAATAGTACAATCCTGAAATGCTCAAGCTTTCAAGCTGCAGTACAACAACTACAGTCACTAAAAATATCACTGCCTACCATTGAGGATACCCCACTGGGATATGAGCCACCACAGCTAAATTTAACCCTTTAATAGAAATTATTTTTACATTCCTGGGTAAGTGACAGTACTCAACTGAACAACAAAGCTCAGAATTAAAAAACAAGTCCAAGTGGCATGGCTTTTCCTTGGTTAAACAAAAACCTGTCCATAATGTAACCAGTGGAATCCAAGAAAACAGTGCCTGAAACTGGGAGTACCCACATAGTGTTATATGGGGAAGACATATGATGTCAGAAGTTTCATAAACATCTTCCTTAATTACACTTACACTGTAATTACCTTAGTTATGCAATAAGATTTCTACAAAATATATTTAGGACTAAAAAGGTGACAAACTAGAAGCAACATGCAAACAGTCATCACTGTCTGCAAGGTAACCTGTTCTTCCCTCCTAATTCCTTGTTAAGAGCATTCATAGCCTGCAAGACAGGTAAGTGAAGCAACTTCTGTTCTCACTTCAGCATGATAAAGTCAACATTATGTCATAGGGTCAGCACAAAGTGAACTTGCTTCTGACTACACAGCTGCTGCTCAAAGATACAGATAAGGAGTAAGAAGCTAAGAGCAATGCCATAGAAGTATCCTCTGCCTCAGAAGGTGATGGTGCTTCTTGGAGGCACTTGCTGTGTGCTGTACTCACTGAATTTTGGTAATTCTTAATAGTATCACAGCCAGGCACCCTTGATGGCTCCCTGGGTATAATAAGCCCCATAGTGCCAAAGCTGAACTGCGTTCAACGCTGAAAGGCAAACAACTCTTGGGTCACAGGACATGAGGGGACACAAGGGACAGGAGATTAAGAAATGTGAGTTTACACAAAAGGATTACCTAACATGAGGTTGTCTGCACACCACTTCCATAAAGCAGCTGTGTTAGAATTCATCTTGGAGTGTAAAGGAGGCTTTAAACTATCTTAACTGCAAACACAAACATATGTATGTAAAGCACTCAGACTCCTGGCATAGTATTAACATGTATGACAAAGACAGCTGAGAAGACAGCAAAACCAGACAAGAGTTTACTGTGAGGACATGGCAACAAATATAAAAATTACCTTAATACATTTCTACAGAGGCTTATTTACTACTCAACTGAGACAGTTTACAAAAATCCTTCCTAATTTTGTCAGCACTGTAAAGCACTCTTCACACATGACTGTTCACCAGAGATAGACATCAGAGGGAAGACTTTCAGTCTTCTGGAACAAGAAGAAATAGATGTGACATTCAAATCCAGCTTCGACAAAATACATACATAAAGAAAACAGGTTAGCATGGGCACCAGATCAAAAATACATCATATGTAGAACGAGACAAAAGAATTAATGTTGAGGAAGAGAATAATCTCAAGAGGTGAAGTGTGCCCTGAGCATAAGATCAGTATATTCTCATTTTCCATGCAACTCCTGAGCCCTTCCAGGCAACAGTAGTATCTGCAAGACCGCACCATATAACTGAATACAAGAAGCAAGAGAGACTGGAATGAAGAAAAAAATGAATTACTAAAGGAAAAAAGGAGTCATGAAAATGAAAACAACAAATAGGCAGAAGTCCTCTGAAAAACCGTGTTTCTTCTGAAATAAATCTGACACACTTAGATGTCAGCAAAATTAAGCTCCTGGTAAATATGATTCCACTTTAGAAAGGGAGCTACACTCAACGCAAATAGAGAACCTACTCTATTCCTGACAGAAATCCATTTAAGAAAGATGTGTTCTACTAGCAAATTGCTAAGCAGCATTGACACTCAAACAAAGATAAGGTATTTATTTCATACTCCATAAGCATCTCTAAGATGATCTGTCATTTTCCATGGGCATTTTCTGGTTTTTGGAAATAAACATATAACATGATTTCTGCCACAACTGAAGAGCTTTTTCTTTCACTGATACAAATATTGCACAACATTCACACAGATGTTTCTGTATCTTAATTTTAAAAACAGGCCCTAGAAGTTCCCCAAATAATCTGAAACTGTGTTCTTTCCACACATTAGAGAATAGTGATTTCAGCTTTGAGGATATTCTCTAACTGGGAAATACTAATCCTTCTATGAACCACAGAATTCTCCAGACAATATCCGCTGCACTGGCATGAGCAAAACATCATGCAAACCTCCTTCCTCCAACAACAGAGCCACCTAAACTTGACAGAATCACTAAGACTTTTTCTTAGTTATAAAAAGAAAAAAGAGAAGTCTAAACCTTGTCCTTCCAAGAAGACATTTTAAGTTTAAATCTCAATTGTTCACTGTATGCAATGTCTTAAGGGAAAAAATCACAAGCATTAAGAAAGAAACAACTGGCAAAACCTTGTTTTTCAAAACAAGCAATCTTGATAGCAATCTTCCCCTCTTCGTATCATTGCTTCTGTTCAGATAATTGAGTAGTACACATCATTTTAGCCAGTGACCCACATTACACAGCATTAGCTGGTTTAACTATACTTAAGTAGAAAAAGGGCTTAAGTAGCTTGTTATGTAAATGGTAAACCACAAAAAAAGATAGATAAAATAAGGAGGAGCAATTTAGTGGTCACATCTCAGTATACTGTTAGACTTAGCAAACAAAACAATATGAATTCTAAGTATTTAAACTGATTTGAGCATTTGCAACAAATGAGGAATTATCAGGGGTTGATTAAACGAAGCATTTTGGCCTAGAGACAAGACTGGCATGCGAATACCAATTGCAAATGAAGTCAAACATTTTTACTTTTAGAGAAATTATTTTCAACATAGTCCCTAAAGGAGAACCTGTTCCTTCCCTGTGCAGACCTAATCCTGTCATAGCTTATTTACACACAAATTCTTTCACAAACTAACAAAATCTTCCTATAAGAATAATTTTCAAAGTTGTAACTGCAGAATAACAGTGAACATTTGAACTTAGACCCAGGAATGTTCATAAATCTCTTCTGCAATAAACACAACCAGGACTAAGACTGCAAAACTGCATTCCTATCCAAAATCTGGATCTGGTATGGATTAGACTGTTTTAAACTGGAGTTTAAAAATTCCTCTCTACAGGAAGCCTTGAAGAAATTCTATACCTTCAAAGGCTTAAGAGCAGTGCTGTGGCAGAACTGTTCTTCAAACTGCTCTGCAAGTCCAACCATGACTACCAATAGGAAACATTTAGATAGGCTTTTGTAAAAGCTGCTTTCTTTATACAGATAAAACCAGAATAATCCTCACAAGACTTCACAAAAAATGGAACTTGAGATAGCTGTATTTAGCTTGCTTAATATTCAAGTGGCTTTCACTATTAATATATAGAGTCCAGTGCATCAGTCATTAAGAGGAGATGACTGATCTCCTCCTCCTGGAGATGAGGAAGAGGAATCAATTCTCATCTCCATATACAAATTTAAGGGAAAAAAAAAGTTTACAGCATTAAACAGACATACAGTTCAACAACATTAGGCCAGAAAATTATACTAACATTAAAAAAAAACCTCACAAGATCAAAAATCCAGGATTTATTGCTGAAGGATTTATTCTATAAGGAAGAAAGGCTAGTATTTCACAGAACTTCAGATGATCTCAGTTCTAGCAGATTCAAGCATACCAGATGTCTCAAAAATAGAGGTTTTTTCCCATGGATTTTAGTTTGAGGAGAAAACCCACCATCTTTCAAAAGCAGTTCTCTTGAGATAGAATTTATAACTCAGTAAATAAAAAATTCTCAATTTCTATAAATTTACCCTTGTAATTTTGTAGTATGTATCTCACCATAAATTTAAACAAGGACAACAACAACAAAAAAACCCACCACCAATAACCCATGTGCAAAACCAGCCTAATATTGGAGCCAGACTGTCTCTGATGAGGTAAAACTTAGCTTGGAGCTTTTTTTCCCTCCCACTTAAAAGTGACCTGCATTTTATCTCCCTTTATACACTTCACTAAAAACTGTTCAGAAATTTCTATTAGCAGTTTGGGGATATGAAAGGAAAGGTTAATAACCTCACTCCTTTACATCAAATTTAAAATTAAAATTAGTCCTGGCAGCTTACATTGGATGATCAGCTTTTTTATTCTACTACCAATAATACATAATTTACAGTAGGTGGTCAACAACCACCACAATTTACAGGGAGGCATCCATTCTGCTAGTCCATTTGGTGAGTCATTCAGGGTGACACACAGGAATATTTTCATAACTGAATTTGTAACACCTTTATTCCTCACAAAAGCAGCAGTGCTTCAGCCATTAACCTGACCCAGAAACACTCACCAAGGTCTCTGAAGAGGAGATCAGAGTTGTTACTTTGGACCTGGAGGAAGGTAACTAAATCAAAGCTGCTCTTGTTTTAAAGAATTTTCACTACAGTTTCTCGTGAAGTAGATAATCAGGGCTGTAGGTGATTAATACCTTCATTAAGAATGTCGTTTTCCAGGTTTCAAAGTTCACATGCCCAAGTTAGTCCACATTTGTATTCCTATATGTAGTTAATGGAAACCCAAATTTTTTAAGTTTTACACAGGGCACAATTATTCACAGACAGCAGAATTACATACATTCTACATGACAGACTTGAAAAGTCAGCTCTATTTGCAGTGCTTTATTTTTTTATATTTAGCATTAATTCTTAAACCAATCAGGACTCTTCTCTAAGATCTTCTGTGACCTCTATAAAATCTCCTCTGAAAAGCATCTTTCAGTATCATACAGTAATCCATGTAATGGAAATGATCTTGCAATAAAGTGGTGGGACTCACTAGAGAAAAGGAAAAAAAAAAAAGCACAGAGGCACGTCCTTTGGGTCCCTTTTCCAGAAGAACCTCATGCTTAAGTTTAACCCACAAACTTTCCTCTCACTGCTCAGTCCTGTTTAGCTTTCTCTGAAACAGAAGCCAGGCCACAGTGATTATCCCGGCCACCATTACTAGTTTTACTCGTGGACAGGAACCAAAGATGGACAGAGCATACAGTACACCAAGGAAGAACAATAATGATCTTTTCTGTTCTACTTCCTATTCCTTTCCTAATCACTTCTGCCTTTAAAGTTTGTACCTGGAAAGAATTGCCCACAAAACAACAACATTTCTCCCAAAGGGTGACAACTAACTAGAATTCTGTTAAAGCAGACATACAATCAGAACTATTTTCATCTTCCTGCTGCAGTAGGCATTACATTACAATTAGCAGATACTAAATCCCAGAAGCTATTTATTGTCCGGTATCTTGTCTAGTTTGAAATTCTTCTTGAACATCTCACAATTAACTTTGGATTGCATGATCTTGCATTCCTAGCTGAATGTCAGCACACTTTGTTCCTTTGTCTAGAATATGTATGAATTTGCTGAGGGTACATATCCTTGAAGATCCCATTGGAAAGACCTCTGTGGAAATTGATCATTTATTCTTACCTTTTTCTCATCTTCTGGCCAGTTATTAATACAACAGGAGGTGGTTCCTCTTAATCCACAGCAGATGATTTCCTTTAAAAGCCTTTGGCAGGAGGTCTTGTCAAATGCTTTTTATAAATCGAAGTGCATTACACCAGCCATATACTTAGTCCTCTCCCTCCCTGCCCCCTCCAAGGTTTCTGCTTTATGATGCATGACTTCTAGCTAAAAAAGGCCATCTTTTTTTTTAAACTTTATGTGTTTAAAATTTGTTTATGGTATTCTACTTTCTTGAAGCACTCAGTTCTACTTCTTTCCTAGGTCACTGTGGTATCACATTTGCAGCTTCCATTCCTCTGGTACACGCAGCCTGTTGTAAGTGATGGATTACTTACTTCTGACAAAAAAAGAAATCAGACATTTCCATGTCTGAGGTATTTTACACCTTGAGTAAATTTTAGCCGGTTTGCATGATGTTCAATTCATTTATACTGATTACCTCTCAACACATTAATTAAAAAGATCTTGTTGACCATGCCTGTAAGAAATGCTTCAGTCTGAGAATTCATGTACAGCCCTCCAACAGTGAACTCTTCTGCAAAAAACTCCTATGGCTTGTCTGCTGTAATAGCACCCTCTGTAAGAATTCCCTGATATGCTGGCCACTGAACAGACTACAGCCTTCCTCACATTCTTCCCACAGTCAGTGATATGATACACTTTCCAGTAGTTCTCCACTGAAAAACCTTTTTGGCCCCTTTGCCAGTTTCTGGGAA